>CAUYUJ010020126.1:42500-127500 GCA_963575745.1 Prorocentrum cordatum | reverse complement strand
GTTCTACAGGAGGCATTTGGGTCGAGGAGGGGGAGGAGCTCACAGGACACACCTGGCTCGAAGCTCACTCGGGACGAGCCTCGCCACTGGCCCCCCACACCCCATCGAGGGCGTCGCGCGGCCCACAGCCCTCCGCACCCAGGCATCGGATGCTTTGAATTGATCCATATGGGGTCCCCAGAAGTCTCTACCGACCTCTCCCCAGGGCCCCATGTTTGACGGCCCGGGCGGCACGAGACCGGCCTCCAGGAGGCTGAAGGCGGCGAACACCTCCGCCTCGTCGGCGCAGACGAAGTCTCGGCCGCGTGCAGAGGGGGGTAGGGGGAGGGGGGAAGGCTTCTTAGAAGCACCCCTGCTTCTTAGAAGGCGCGGGCCTTCTCTGTAGATGTAGGGCTGGCGCCTTTTAAGAAACGGCCTCCTGCTAAGAAGCCTTCCCCCTTCCCTCTACCCCCCTTTACGCGCCGCCAGCACTCCATGCGGAGCAAGTCCACGCGGAGTGCTCGGTCTCAGTTTGGACTTACTCTGTCTGGACTTAGCGCCTCTCCCGAGAGGGCCTCAAGACGTTGGGGCGTCATGGGCCTGGCCAGCAGCAGAAGCCCAGCCTCGCGGCGTCCGCTGCCGCCCCACCCTTGCCCGAGGCGCAGCGCCGCCACCTCCAGCCCCAGCTCCAGGCTACTGTCGGACCGTGGTTTTAGGATCGAGGTCGGTTCGGGGAGGGTACCCTAATGTTCTTTGTGTTTGCTGGATGTTTTTCTGCACCCTGTGGAGGGTACCCTTGAATGTTTGTGTGTGTGTGTGTGTGGGTCGGCGGAGGGTCTCATGTTCTTGAAGGATGTTATTCTGTACTCGGTCCGACTGCACGGTGGCGCATGACCTGTCGAGATCTCCCTGCCACTGACGACCACGCGATCCAGGACTTGCAAGTCCACGGGCGCCAAATGCCAAGACAGTCAGGCGCCAGTCAGCAAGCGGTGGGGTGCACCAGGGGCGAATTGAGGCGCGAATGCGAAAGGGAAAAGGGCGCGACAAGAGTCGGAAGGAGCCCGCTCAGACCATGTAAGTCGGCACGCGATTCAGACCGCGTAGGTCGGCATGCGCCCTCGCAGCCTGGCTTCCGGGGCGCGATCCCGCGGATACGCGGTCGCACGGGTACGTTCCGCGCGGGGCGTCCGCTAAAAGATGCCCCACATCCGCGGGGTCGCGGCCCAGGGGCCGGGCCCGCGAGGCCGCGGATACAGAGATGGGTTCAGCCCACGGGGGGGTGACCGTTGAGCAGGAGGGGGGGGGGAGGCGGGTCGCCGATATGCCGGAGTCGGCGGCGCACGTCGGTCGGCGGTGCAGGGGGGCTGGAGTGTACCAACGCGCGTCTGCCGATCTGGACAGCAGGGCGAAAGTATCCCGGGACCCTTTTCCTCCAGGACCCGTTGTCTGCATGCCAGGTCTGTATGTGCGTTTCTTCTTCGGCCACGACGGATAGCATTGCCGTTCACATCCCTGATCGTCTGTTCACTCAGCTTTAGTTCAGTAGGCTCAACTTGCGAGTCGCAGCCACGCAGTCTCGAGGACTCGCTGTGCGCAACTATTGTACAGTATCTGCTAGCGCTGCTAGCACATCTACAGTTAGGGTGCCATGGCCACCCTGCACGGTAATTACCGATCCTGGTGATCTTGAGTCTTCCTGTAATTATTTTAGCGTTCTGCACTGTACACAGGTGCTTGATAGGCCACGTTCAGGACACTCGCTTGTTTTGTAAGATACTGGCAGAGGTTGCGAGACCAGATATTAATTGGCGCACACGAAGCAACACATTGCATGAATTCGCGTCTTTGCCGATTGAGTGGCCGGAGCGAGTGCTTTCTGCCAGGGCCGCCTCTGCCCCTGTGTGGGAGGCTTTCGTTACAAGCACCGGTCCAATCTCCATCCATCGGCTCTCCTGAAGTTGTCGATCTTTCCGCAGGGCTGTTTTTTCGTCCGAGTTGTTGTTCAGCATGTTCGCGACGGGAGCAACTTGCAAACGGGGACAGTGGGGACGCCCGTGACCCCAGCTAGCTAAACTATGCCCTTGATTATGTTGGCCGTGGGCTCTTCAGACGTGGGGGCCTCGTCCACGGGGGCACTTGGAACGCGCATGCCCCAGTTTATACATACCCTTGTTGGGTCCTGTATCTCTTCTGCGGTCAGCGGTGAGCCCTTCTAGGCCCGACATCGTGGTTTCCTGTCTGGTCTCTGGTATGGGTTCCCGTATTGTCTCCTGTGTGTTCTCCCGTATGTTCTCCCATATTGTTTCCCGTATCGTCTCCCGTACCGACTCCCATCTGGTCCGCCGCTGCGACACGCTAAGCAAAAGTTCCCGACCGTCTGGTGTCCCGCATAGTCTTCAGTATGCCATTCGTATGCTCCCGTATGGTCTCTCGTATGTTCCTCCGTGTGGTCCACCGTATGGTCTCCAGTATGGTCGCCCGTATGTTCTCCAGTACGTTCTCCGGTGTAGCCTCCCGCATGGTCTCTCGATTGGTCTCCCGTGCGGTCTCCAGTACGGTCTCCCGCATGGTCTCCCACATGCTCTCCCGTCTGGCCTCCCTTGTGGTCTCCCGTGTGGCCTCCAGCATGGTCACCCGTGTGGCCTCCCGCATCATGCTCTCCCACGAGGTCTCCCGTGCGATCTCCCGGATCGTGTTCCGTATGGCCTCCCGCAGGGTTTCCCGCATGGTCTCCCGCACGTTCGCATGGTTAAGTCATATTTTATTTGCGATTCAATACTGTGGTGTCTGAGGCATTCTGCGGGGTGTGATATTCTTGACTCTTCGCCTGCCGCCTGGGTGTAATATGCTTGACGTCTCGCGTGTCCACACCAGCCCCACAATAGTTGTTTTCATGAGGAGGTTAGGCAAGGGTGCCCTCGAGGGCGCGAAGTCATTCGCGCTTCGTGGTTCGGCTCCTATTCCTCCTCATCCTCTTCTTCTCTCCTGAGGGGCGGCGCGAGAGCGCGAAGCTATTTGCGTCGCGCGAAGCGCGAAGGAGCCGTTTTTTTCCTTCTGGGGCGATGACGGCCGTCACCGGTGGAGGGGGGCGGGAAAAAGGGGGCCAGTGACGCCACGTTTTGCGCCAGCGGCGCTTGGGAATGCCTAGGGATGACCGAGGCCGAATAGGAGCAGCCTGTCGGTGGCGATCTGCACCACAGCGTCTGTGTGAACCACAGTGCCTGCGTGCAGTGGAAGGTTGCCAGATTTATCAGTCTAGGTTCAGCATGTGGTGTGCGAGTCAAGTTTGTACCCGTGATTCGCCTGTGTTGGCTCAAGGCTCAAGGGAAAAACATCTGCCCAATTCTCCTGCTGCCACAGTTGGTAGCGGAGCGCGGTCCAGGCGGGCGGCCATGGGTGCCGGGGAGCAGCCGTGAAGGGTAGGCTCCACCGGCGCTCGCGTGCCTCCGCCACGGCCGCGCTCAGACGCTGGGCGTGTGAGGGGATCCATGGCAATGTCATCCCAGGGGAAGACAGGGAATGGCGAGCAGACAGGAGAGCAGACGGGAGAAGAGCAGCCAGGCGGTGGGAGCGTTTCGGGAAGCGCGGCGCCTGGCAGCACAGTCAGTATCTCCCTCGAGCAGATCAGGGCCATCGCCGCCAGCATAGTGTCGGAGACTATGACCGCGGCGGAGGTCCGACGCAGTACGGCGAGTACAGCGGAGCCAGCCAGCGGCTGGACCGGCTGGAACGACAAGGCCTACGACGGCGACCCCTGGCAGGCCGCCGGCAGCGACCCCTGGAGCAGCGGTCGCGGCCGCCAGGCCGGGGAGCCAGCGGCGGCGGCGGCGGCGGCGGCGGCGGCGGCCGAGGCGACGGCACCAGACGGCCAAGCCCAGGCCGGAGGTGCGGGCCGCGGCTGGGCCGGCGGCTGGCAGGACGACCGCAGGAAGACGGGCGACGCCGGCGCGGGCTCGGGCTGGTCCAGCGGCTGGTGGAGTGACGACTGGAGGTCTCAGTCATGGCAGGGTGCGTGGGGCGGAGGCTCCAGAGGCGACTACACCGACCCACCGGCCTGGCCGCGTTGGACTCACTACCGTCAGTGGCGGAGGGCCCTCCGCCGCTGGAACGCCAACACGGACGTCGCGCTGTGGAGGCGCTCGGAGCGCTTCATGAAGCTCTTCGACTGGTCCATGCAGGCTCGATTCGAAGACATCCCGGACCACGAGCTGACGTCCAGCACGTGGCTGGAGACGCTGCTGGCCAGGATGGACCTGATGATTGGCGAGCGAGAAGGAGATGAGTTGAGGCGCTCAGGGCGCAAGGCTCTCTTCGAAGCCGCCAGGGAGAGTAAGGAGTCTCTCAGCCAATACGTCTCCAGGCGAGAGGCTCAGCTACTAGAGGCTGAGGGCCACGATCTTTGGATGTCTCCGAAGCTCAAGGGCCTGTTCCTCGAGGAAGGCGCCGGGCTCTCGGCGCAGGGCATGCAGAACCTGAGGACGCTGACCCACGGCCACCTCGACTATGCCAACGTGGCTTGGGCGCTCAGGCAGATGGACGCGACGGGCTCCGAGCGACTGCTCCCTGGGCGAGCGAGCTCGGGAGCCATGATGGCACGTGAGGACGACGTAGGGCTCGGCGCTTTTCCTAGCGTAGGCGCCGATGTCCCTCAGTCTTCCTCCTTTCTCCACCCCTCTGGTCCGGTCGACGGTTCGGGCGATCCCATCCTCGAGTCGGACGACAATGACGAGGGCTTCGACTACTTCGACGAAGACGGGGACATCGACACCGAGGCCCTGCTGGCCGAAATCGAGGACATGGACCTCTGCGAGGACGAGGTCGAGGAGACGCTCAACCTGCTGGCTAACGACCGGTCCTGGAAGCAGAACAAGGACCTGAAGCGCGCGGCTCGCAAGGACCGGGAGTACTTCCGCGGCAAGTCAGGAGGTGACCTTGCAGCACCTCCACCTCCTCGTCCTCCTCCCCGCCCGGGTCTCCGGGCTGGTGGCCGAGGGGGCGCCAAGGGACGCGGTCGCGGCCGCGGATCAGGAGGCCTAGGCGCAGGCTGTCCCAGCAGCAGCTGATGAAGGTGACCCGCTGTCGACTGCGTCGGGAGAAGGGGCACTGGGGCAACGAGTGTCCCAACCCACCGGCAGCGGACAAGTCCAGGGACCGCGACAACCTGAAGAGCAGGAGCCTCTCGGCGTACACGTTCGACGGCTACGTGGGCCCCAGTGTCTCGGCCAACTTTCCCTGCTGGCAGGAGGCCGAGCAGGAGCTGTCCTCGGAGGTCTACCTGACGACGAGGGCCAACCAGGGGCTGGTTGACCCGGGGGCGGCGAGCGATTTGGTGGGTCTCGAGGCTCTCAACAGGGAGTCCCAGGCCTTGGCGGAGCTGGACATGTGCTACGTGCTGATCCCGACGCAGCATCGCAAGCCTCGGGCCGCCCACGGAGTCGGCGGTCCGGCGAAGGTGATCGCCTCGGTGTTGTTTCCACTCTGCCTAGGGGAAGCGTTCGGGGTGGTGGAGACCACCGTTCTCCTGGACGCAGTGCCCCACATCCTGAGCGTGAATTTGCTGGAGTTTCTCGGGGCAGTGATCAATCTGCCCGACAATACCATGCAGCTAGACACGCCGAAGCCGGAGGTGACTCTCACCCGGCTCGGCTCAGGGCATCGAATGGTCGACATCGTCGGCCGAGTTTCAGGCCCGTGCACGGTTCCGGAGTCAGCTCTCCGGAAGTATCCTTTTCTGTCCCCTTCCTCTTTCGTGCTGGCTGGGCGTCTGGTGCAGAAGATGTCGGACCAGGGCACCTTGCTGGATTACATCATCCCTCTCATCGTCATCTGGGGTCTCTTTAGAAGCAGCGTCAGGGCTCCAAGGAGATCTCGGACCAGGAGGTACCAGGGGGCCCGGGACATCAGGGAGGCCAGGGACATCGGGGACCTGCTATGGGCCATGATCGCGCTCGGGGTTCTAGCGGCATAAGTGCTGATCGTCGGGGTCGTTCAGAGCGTGCTCGAGCCTACCAAGTCATGGGCTCAGCGGGCTCGCTCCAGGACAGTCCGGGGCTTAAGATCAAGAGGGGAAGCTAAGGCCAAGGAGAACGGGTCCAGCAACCAGGACTCCAGGGCTCTCGATCCCATCCGACAACAGATATCCGTAGAACGTTTTGGCTCCAGCGACAGCTTCAGTTCAGGCATCCGTCCAAGATCGCAGTTTTCCGACCAGCCCACCCTTTCGAGTGATGCTGGCAATGCGCGTACTCACGGTGGCAGCAGCCGCCCTCGCTGCGACGGTCCAGGCCGGCAAGAAGAAGGAGCCTGGCGCCACGCAGGCGACGGAGGCGCTGCTCGAGGCCCGCCGGGCCCAGGCACAATCGGAGTCGGACAGCGAGCAGTCTACTCTCGCGCAGTTCGACGGCGTCGGGCCGCAGGCGGGGAGCTCCTCATCGGCGGGGCCAGAGGCCACGGCGGCCCCGCAGGCAGCTGCGACGATGCCGGCGTGGATGGCGGCAGGACTGTCCCAGCCGCCTCTCCCGCCGGGGCCTCCGCCGCCGGATCGGCCCGCCCCGCTCGGACTGTTCCCTCGGGGACAGCCAGCGGCGCCGGGGCAGCCCCCAGCCGAACCGATGCCCTGGACCGCGGCCCAGGCCGCGGCAGCGGGGTGGCCGCCGGCCCCCAGCGGTCTCCCGACGGGACCCCAGACCACGGCAGCGGCAGCGATCGCCCCAGGGCCGGAGCACCTGGCGCCCCTGACGGGTCCCGCTGCGAGCAAGCCTCCCCCGAGGCCAGCAGCGGCAGCGGCAGCGGCTCCTGCCGCGGGTTGTCCTCGCCCGCGGGACAGAGTGAAGTTCTTCGGCAACCAGTGGGGCAGCGGCAGCAAGTGCGCGGCATGCAAGGAGAGGCTCACCTGGATCCCAACCGCAGCTACGGCTCCAGGGGCCCCCTCCCAAACACCGACGGCGGCCGAGGCAGCCAGGGCAGCAGCAGCCTCAGCCAAGCAGGCGGTCGATATCCTGCAGAGCGACCCGGAGTTCAGAGCCGGGGGAGCGGCCCTGACCGTGGTGAACAGCTTGGGCGGGCTGCTCCAGGGGCTGCAGTGGCACCTGCAGACGCTCCCGGAGGGACTGAGGCAGTTCGGCCGGGTGCAGGAGGTGGTGGACCGCATGATCGAAGTGGTGATGACAGCCCAGAACCAGCCCACCGAGACACTCGAGGGCCTGCAGCAGATCTTCCAGGGCATCATGCACATCAAGGGGACGCTGGCGGTGATGGAGGACCTCGGGGAGTCCCTCGACGCGGTGCACGAGCAGGTGAACACCATTGCAGGCGTCCATCTCCAACCTCGAGGCGTCCGTCGGGCAGCTGGGTCAGATGATGGTCCAGGTGGGGAACGCCGTGGCGGGGATCGTCCGCGTGCTGAACGACCCTCAGGCGGCGGCGGCGGCGGTCCAGGCGTACCGCCAGCAGCTCAGCCAGGCGAGCGGGAGTGCGGCATCGGGGAGTGGAGAGCCACCTCCTCCCCCGATGTGGGAGCCTCCTCCCCCGGAGGATGGGCCGAGCGGCAGCGGCGGACCGCATCAGCCGAGCCCGACGACCACGACCACGATCATGACGGAGCTCACCACGACGGGGACGGTCTCGGAGCCCCTCCCGACGATCCCGGAGCAGACGGACGAGACATGGGAGGTGCTGTCCGACGCCGGGCTGCCGGGCCTCATCTGAGTCAGCCCTGGGCTGGCGCTGCTGCGCGGCTGAGCCTTGCCGCGTGCTTCACCGCTTGCAGTTGCTCACTTTCTGGCGCTGTGGGCGCGCCCCACAAAGGCAGCGAGTCTCCCAACCAGATCCGGGAAGCCCCGAGCGGGCTCTCGGCCTTTGAACTCGAGTGGTTGGACGGTGATAGGTATAATGATGACCACGAGGTCGCGTGCGGGTCCCGAGTAAGAGGAGCCCTCGCCGACAGAGCCTCCGGGGGAGAGACGAATCGAGTTGGGGAAAGTTCCTCCGGGGACTTCGTCTCGGGTCGACGGGCCAGGACGGCCTTCATCGAAGTCTTCTCCCCCCCCCGCATAGCCCCGGCAGTCGACAGAGCCGGGGCTCCCGTCGGTGCTCGGGCGAGCTGGGACCGCAAGTTGGGTTGGGACTCCTCTCGCCGTCGGGACGTCGGGGAACTCTGGAGAAAGATCCGGCTCGAGGAACCCGAGATGATTTGGTTTGGAATCCACTGCCCCTCTGTTATGAGGCCGTTGTATAGGAGAGGGAACAGAGGACACAGTGTTTACACAGCTTTAAGGAATTAGTGAATTCAGCATGGGTCGGGCTTGAAGTGCCTCGAAGAAAGCGCGCGCACCCGAATCGCAGACATATGGCTATATGCGGACCCGGGACACTTTGCTTCCCGTCGTCGTCCTCGCCCTTGCTCCGTTCCCCTTCCTTTCTTCCCTCCCCTGGATGGTGTCGAAAGCGTCCGCGGCTCGGGCGGGGGAGCGCCCCTTCCCACCTCCCTTATTATTCCTCGTTCCTCTTTGCCTCCTTGCTCCACCGTCCGTCGTCCTACCTCGTCCACCCTCCTTGTTCGAAAAGTGAAGTCCCTGGTGCCGCGTGCCCGCGTCAGCGGTAAATGCTTTTCCGGTATCCGCGCGCAGCGGCGCAACCAAACAGAGGGGATTGCCAATGCGAGAGTTCGGGGCGCACCCAAAATTCGGGCGGCACGGCCGCCGAGCACAGTCGCATCGCTAACATGTAAATTATAGGTGCCTGCGGCAAGGTCCGCCCCCCTGCCAGAGCAGTGGTCTATATGGCGACGCGTGGAGCTTTGACTGTTAAGAGGTCCATGACATGTGACATCTCTCGTGTTTTCGGACTGCCGCGCGGCATTCTTTGGGGTCCTTCGAGGCCTTTTGGGGCGTCTTCGGGCCGTTGGGGGCCGCTTTGGCGCCGCGTTACACCGCGGCCGCCCTGGGCCAGGGAAGCGTGTATTTGCGGTTCTCTCCGGGGCGCCCTGGGCCGGGGAAGTGTGTATTTGCAGTCCCCCCCCAGCTGGGCATGTCAACCTCGGTTCTGGGCTGGCAAAGTCGGGGCGCCCTCAAGGTGGCGCGCGTTTACCTTTTCGAAATACACAGATCAAGGTGTGATCTGTGTACACAGTTTGTGTCTTCAACTGTGTATTTTCGTGTGTGGGCCGACTGTTTACACAGATCGTGGTGTGATCTGTGTAGACAGATCTCGTTCCCATCTGTGTATTTGGAGTGTGTCCCTCGCGGGTGGTGTTGAATGGGCGGGAACTTTCGCGTTTCTCTTCCGGCTGGTCCAGGGGGGCGTCGTGCGCGGTCGAAATACACAGTTCGTGTCTCCAACTGTGCATTTGTTGCGCTCCGTTCGCTGGAGTGGTCTCTGGGCGGGAGTTTCCGCGGGTCTCCCGGCTGGTCCAGGAGGGGGCCGCGGTCTGGGCATGCAAAGGCGCGGGGGGGGTGGAGATGGTGGGCTGTGGGAAGGAAGGGGTTCGATAGGAGGGGTGGCCGAGGGGCCAAGGATGAACGGGACTGGACGAGAGCGGAAGAAATGAGCCCAGGAGGATGTGGATCATCGGTGTCAGCATCGCGAGGGCGAGGGAGGTGGGGGAGGCAGAAGTTGGGGGCATGATGTGCACTAGGGCGTAGAGGATGGGAGGAGGGCAGGCATGTGGACGATGGGGGAACGAATCCGGCGCAGGAAGACGACGAGGAACGACGTGAATTGGCACATGGGGGGTGAGCAATGTGGATGAAGGGCACGATGAGGACCGGGGCGATCGGAGGGGCATGAGGAGGGTGGGGCCACAGCGAAAGGATATTTGGAAGAGGCGGGGGGTGGGGCATGAGTTCGAGGCGGGCGCCAGCTAACGATTAGCTGAACAGTGTTTTGCGTGTCCGTGCGCCCCCAGAACACAGTGACTTGTTGCAGAACTTCATGATTTGGGTAATCGTGCGCTTCGTGCTTCAAGGCCAAAGGTTCGAGTCCGCGACGCCCCATGGCGTCGCGATGATGCCGCCCCGATTTGCCAGACCGCAGATGCACAGATACGCAGAATATGTGTTGCAACGTTTGTGTCATGACCCTCTCTATACTAACAGACCCACGTTGGAATCCAAGATTTGGTTGTGTTCCGAGTGCCGGGCGTTTTCAGCTATCAACCAGCTGAATCGCGATCGGATGGCCCCCGGCGATTGGCATCGGTTGGTCCAGGACGGTCTCCGCGATCTTATCCTCTGTATGGAGATCGCGGATCACCAGGTGTCTCGGGGTCGCTTCTTTGCCTTCGAGCATCCTTTGCATGCGTTTTCCTGGACCACTGAGGTGGTGCGAACGATTCTCGGGCTCCCAGGGGTTAAAAGATTGAGGATCGACATGTGTAGGTTTGGCATGAGAGTTGACGATCGAGGACTGAGCAGGAAGCCTACCGGAATCATGTCTAATCACCCCCACCTCCTTAGGCTTTTGGAAGGCAAGCTGTGCTCAGGAGATCATCAGCACGCCGTTCTGGAGGGAGGCTCGGTCACCACTAAGGCGTCTCGCTACCCGCCACAGTTCGTTCAGCTCGTGGCGAGAGCCGTGGCGGAGCAGTGGAGTGGAGCGTCGAGACATCTCCGACCCTCGTGGGCCTGGCTCTCCGAGGGTGCGTTTCCGGGAGAAGATGAGGCGGCGGAAGGCGAGGATGCGGCGGAAGCAGAGTCCGGCGAGGACAGTGGAGACGAGCCAGAGACCAGGGGACCGAGCGCCAAGGCGCAGACGGGCCAAGGTCCCGAGGAACCCGAGCCCCTGGAAGAGGAAAAACGACTCCTGTACAAGCTCCATGTCAACATGGGCTACCCAGACACCCGTAAATTCATCAGGGTGCTTCGGGCCGGGGGAACCAAGAGGCATCTCCTCCGATGGGTGGGAAAGGGGTTTAAGTGCTCGGAGTGTGCTGAGAGAGCCAGGACCGGCGTGCATCGCAGGGTGGCGATGCCACGCACCTTCCGCTTCAACCATATAGTGGGGGTCGATTTGTTTTACCTCGATTTCCAGGGGGTCACCCACCCCTTCTTGAACATCGTGGATCACGGATCCAACCTCCAGGTCGTCGTCCGCGTGCCCAATGCCCAGTCCGCCTCGGTCTGGTCCAAGTTTCTCCGATCCTGGATCCGTCCGTTTGGGGCCCCCCACTTCGTGATCTCGGACGGGGGTTCCGAGTTCGGCTCCAGGTTCGCCCGGGGGATGGAGCAGTGGGGAATCTGCCAGCATGTGTGCGACGCGGACTCCCCCTGGCAGAACGGGGGGGTCGAGCGGCACGGGGGTTGGGTGAAGGAGCGCGCGAAGGCCGAGGTTGACGCGGGCTCCTCGCTTCCCGGGGATCTCCAGGAGCTCGATGATCTGGTGACTGAGTTGGTGGCTCACAAAAATTGATACTGGCACAGAGGGGGCTTCTCCCCCCTTCAGCTGGTCTCCGGAGAGAACCCCAGGCTGCCCCCGATATTTTGTCAGACGACCACAAGGGGTTGCCAGGGTGGCAGGACGCCGTCAGGCCCGCCTCAGAGCAAGATGAGGCAGGGGCTGAGTTCTCCAGGGCCCAGGAGGTCCGGGCGGCCGCCCGGCGGCTCGCTATGGAGACCGCGCCCCGCGAGAAGATTAGCCGCGCCTCGAGGGCCAAGGCCCCGGGGACCAGGACCTTCACCCCGGGCCAGTGGGTCTTCATCTGGAGGCATTTCTCCAGGACCTCCTCCCGTGCCGACGCTTTAGGTCGCAGGCGGGATGGCTGGACGGGTCCCGGGGTCGTGGTGCTGGCCGAAGGCGGGTCGACGGTGTGGGTTGCGGTGAGGGCGCGTCTTTGGGAGTGCAGTGTCGAGCAGCTCAGGCTGGCGAGTCCAGAGGAGGAGTACGGGCTGCAGCTAGCCCAGGACCCTCAGTGGCAGCAGCTGCTACAGGCCGCCCAGACTCGCCGGGTCACCGCCGTCGACGTTATGAGAGAGGGCCCCCCCCCGGACGAGGCTTGGGACGAGCCGCCCCAGCCCCAGGCGGACCCGGGACCGCGAGTGTCTGGCGGGGGACCCGATCCAGCGGAGGAGGCCGTGGTCCGGCCTCCCACCCCCGTTTCGGAGACCGGTCCTCTTGTCCCGGGAGGGCGACCGGCCAGACTCGGGGGAGGGTCGTCTAGGGCCGAGCCCCCCTCGAGGCTCCACTCGATCCCTGAGACCGAGGAGCTCCGGTCGGAGCCTCCGACGGCGCCCCCGTCTCCACGGGGGTCGGACAGTCTCGAGGTCCCGGGGGCCACGGCCGATTCGAGAGACGCGTCCATTCCTCATCTCGAACCCGTCCCCTCTCCTCCGGTTCCCTCTCCGGCCGGCTCCCCCCTCTCGTCTCTTCCTCCGTCTCCTCCGCCCACTCCACCTCCAGGCCTCGACGCTCCTCGAGGTGAGAAGGGTCGCCGACTGGCGCAGCTCGAGGACGTACCTTGGTGTATTGAGGTTGCGCACAACTATAATATAGTTGTGGTTGTTGAACAACTATATATATATATATATATATAGTTGTACAACTATACATATTGTTGTACAACTATATATATAGTAATACAACCATACATATAGGTATACAGTGTGTATGTCAGCTATTCTAGCTGTTAGATGCCGCTGTACCAAGCCCAAAAACATAATATACTTCTATCCTCCTCCTCCTCCTCCTCTCCCTCCTCTCCTCCTCCTCCTCCTCCTCCTCCTCCTCCTCGATCCCTCCTCCTCGCTCCCCCTGTTCCTCTTCCTCTTCCTCTTCTCCTCCTCCTCGGTCCTCCTCTTCTTGTCTTCAATTTTTCTCCTGCGTTTCCTCGCCCCTTTCCTCCTCCTCCTCCTTCGACCCCTCTTCCGCTCCGCCGCCGCGGGGCAGCCGCGAACCCTCGAGAGCCCCGCGGGGGCCAGGGTGCGGCGCGGCGCCGCGGCGGGCTCGCGGGTGCGCCCCATGGCGCCCAAGAAGGCGCGCATCCTCTTCCCTCCCCCACGTTTTCCCCCTCCTCGCCGCCCCCCTCCCCCGCAGGGCGGCAAGCGGCCGAGCCTCGACGGCGCGACCGTGCTCGCCGAGCTGTGGGGCCCCCACGTCGCGGAGGCGGACAGCGTGGCTTACGCCACGAAGCTGGGCGCCCCGCTGGACCGCGGGTTAAAAGAGAAGGAGGACAAGGGGGAGGGAGGGGGAGAAGGACGAGGAGGAGGGGGAGGAGGAGGAGGGAGGAAGGAGGAGTCGAGAAGGAGGAGTCGAGAAGGATGAGGATGAGGAGGGATAAGGGTCGAGGAGGGCCGATGAGGAAGAGGAAGAGGAGAACGGAAGGCAGGGTAAGGAGGGGGACGGGAGGGGGGAGGAGGAGGAGGAGGAGCAGGAGGAGGAGGAGGAGGAGGACGAGGAGGAGGGGGAGGGGGAGGAGGAGGAGGAGGAGGATCCATCCCGCCCTCCAGCCCTAGGATGCGAAGCAGCTCGTGAAGCACACGGCGCTGCTCCAGGCGACGCGCGCCGTCGCCACATCGGTGACGCCGAGGGCCGCGAAGGACCCGCGGGAGGAAAGGAGGAGGGGGAGGAAGGAGGGGAGGAGTACGCTACGCTGTTCTATGCTACGTTGTGCCACGGAGCGAGTTGCAATACATCGTGGTACGGTTTGCTATGCACCGCTTTGCTACGACTTGCGCCAATGCAATGCTATGCCATGCGATGCAATGCCGTGCAGTGCTATGCAATGCCATGCAACGCAAGTAAGTCCGAGCGTTCGGCGCAACGCTATAGCTGTGAATTGCTACGCAGCCCTTCAAAAACTTTCGTGTTAATGCTGTGCTGTGCCATGCCGCGCGCCCGGTTCCGCACGGTCTGCTTTGGGGCGATCCCGAGGAGGCCATGCAGCAGATCGCGCAGCAGAGGCCAGGCTGGCACCTCGGGCCCGAGGCCGACCAGTGGTCCACCGACGCGGCCAACATGGTGCGGACCATGCTGCGGCACGTCGCGGTGGCTGTGACGGCCAAGACCGAACGGGTGCAACCACCTTCACCCTCTGTACCCCCCCCTCTCTCCCTGAGAGGGGGCAGGAGGGGAGGGGCATGGAGGATCTTCAGGGGGAGGAGCGGGCAGATGGGCCGACGACGGCACGATGAAGACGATCGGTGGAGGACGAACGAGTAGGAGCGAGGGGAAGGAATTGGGGGAAATTCGATTTTCATGGGATTGGGGCCCGTTGGGCCCCCATCACCTGTTGAGCCCGACCTCCACCGATCGTCTTCATCGTGCCGTCGTCGACCCATATGCCCGCTTCTCCCCCTGCATTGTTGTCTGCCCCAACACCAGCAGGAGGGTGCCGAAGTGGGCTGCAGCGTTCGCGGACGACTCCGCGGATGAGGCCGATGACGACGGCTCCGAGCCTGGCTGCTTGAATTCACCAGAGCAGCCCGAGAGCTTCGAGGCAGATGACGAGGAGGAGGAGGAGGAGCTCGGCGGCTCGCGAGCCGCGGAGGCACCAGAGGGCGGCGCAGCAGAGGAGCTTGAGGGCGGCGCAGCAGAGGAGCTTGGCGGCCAGGAAGCGCCCGCTCTCAAGAGGAGGCCTGCAGCTGCAGTGGGCCGCCCAGGCAGGTCGGAGCTCGAGAAGATCATGACCATGAACGGCTGGGACCTGGGCTGGGACGATCGCATGCAGGCCCGCAGGGATTGGATTAAGAGGGAGTGCGAGGAAGAAACAGGAGGAGGTAGGCGACACGGAGAATGAGATGGGGAGGGCGCGGTGAGGAGGGGGAGGGGTTCGATGGGGGGGGTCGGAGGGAGGAGGACGAGGAGGCTGGACGAGGATCGGAGGGAGGAGGAGGAGAAGGAGGAGGAGGAGGAGGAGGAGGATTGGGAGGAGGAGGATGGGGGCGACGAAATATGACTGATGATGGGCGATGCTGGTGATGGCGATGGTGCCGATGACGACGACGCTGATATCATTTGTGATGGTGGTGACGTTGATGACGATGGTGGTGGTGATGCCGATGATGATGATGATTATGATGATGACGATGATGAGGACAATCGCGATTGCCGCGTGAGGGCGCGGACGATGGGAGGGGGGCACGCGGGCGAAGGAGAGGGCGATGTGAGAACGAGGAGGAGACTTATAAATGTGGAGAAGAAGGGGGAGGGGGAGGCGGAGGAGGAGGAATGGCCGATGAGGAGAAGGAGGGCAAGGAGGAAAAGAAGGAGGGCGAAGAAAAGGATGAGGAGGAGGAGGACGAGGAGGAGGGGGATGAGGAGGATGCCCCCCACCCCCACCCCGCCCTCCCCGCGCGAGGCTGGCTGGCGCAGGAAGGCGGGCGATCCCACGTCGGCGCCGCAGTGCACGGTCGGCAGGCGATCCGGCTCCGACACGTGGATCCTGTGCTGCTGGCCCGACGGCATGCAGTGGCGCGTGCCGAACACGAACGCGCAGTTCCTCGCGGAGCCCGACGGCAAGGCGTTGGCGTTCACAGGCGTCCACCAGGACGGCGGCAAGGTGACGGTCACGTTCGTGACGAAGAAGGCCGCCAAGTGGCTCGCGCTCTGGCACAAGCAGGGCGGCGCGGGCAGTCGGCCCAAGCACCTCATGGAGCTGCAGTACAAGGACTTGGAGGGCGAGGCGGTCGAGGAGCAGGCGAAGAACTTCATGTGTTCGGTGGCCTCGCAGTACTGCGCTGGCAAGTCGCAGGACGACTGCAAGGAGCTCAAGAAGCAGTGGCTCATCAGCATGGGCAAGAGCTCGGCGGCAGCTGCCGCCAAGAGGCCCGCGGCGGCGGCGGCGGCGGTGCTCAAGAGGCCCGCGGCAGCGGCGGCAGCTGCGCGGCCAGCGGCAGCGGAGGAGGCCGACCAGGACATCGGGGCGGGATCCAAATAGGGCGTGGTGGTGGTGGGGGGCACTCATGTGCGAGGGGCTCGGCCTGGCGGGGCCTAATGGGAATTCCAACCCAAGGGGCGTCGCGGGGGAAGGGGGCGGTGGGGAGGAGGTGGCGGACAGAGGGGGAGTAGGATGAGGAGCAGGAAGAGGATGAGGAGGAGGAGGAGAGTGACGAGGATGAGGGGGGATGAAGACGGATGGAGGAGAGGGAGGGAGGTATGTAGGAGGAGGGGGCAAGTGAACTGGACGATCGACGAGGGGAAACCCTGAGGTGGGTCGAAGACGCGGCGAGAGGGCGTAGGCGAGGAGGAGGATGAGGCCGACGACGAGGAGCAGGAGGAGGAGGAGGAGGAGGAGGAGGAGGAGGAGGAGGATTTTTCAGAGTGTGAAGTCGCCCGCAGGAGCCGCCCGACGACGGCGACATGCAGGAGGGCGAGGAGCAGCCGTGCAGCGCTGCCAAGCGCGCCAAGGCTAGCCAGCAGGAGGCCCCGAGAGATGACGATGAGAGCACAGAGAAGATCGACAAGCCCGTCATCGTCGTCAACCGCGAGGTGACCATGGCGGCATCTTCCAGCGGTGGCGCTGCAGCACCTGCAGCGTCCGCCAGCAGCGGCGCCGCTCCCGCCACCAGCTGCGCCGCCGCCCCGGCCAGCAGCGGCGCCGCGCCCGCCAGCAACGGCGCCGAGACCTGCCAGGTGGACAGCGACGACAACGCAGCCGAGGAGGGCGGCATCCCCACGGGCCTCTTCGACGGGTTCTGATCGGGCACCGTGCAAGCTTGTCTAGCTTGCTCGGGTCGCTCCCGATCGATAGGCCATCGACCGACCGAGCTTCACGCTACAAGGTCGGTCAGGCCGAGTTTACCGCATGCAGGTGCTGGTCGGATCGACGGGCGCACTCTTTCGCACGCCCGCCTGCGCTATCATCACAGCGCAGGGTCGGTTCGCCAGAAACCGAGCGTGCTTGCATGAGGACAAGGATGATGAGAACCGAGCCCAATCCACATTCCCCCTCCCCTCCCATTGGGGGAGAGGGGGAAGGCGCTTGATGGCGGCGCGATAAGGAGGCGAGGTGAGGGATGATGGTGAGGAAGACCAGGAGAATTAAGGACTAGGGGAGGGATGAGGGAAGGAAGGAGGTTGAGGATTGGCTGCGAATGACGAGGGGTGGTGGAGGAGGTGGTTGGCGGCGCGCCGACAGGCCCACGCATATGTCCCCTGTGTGCTCGTCCTGGACCTGCCGAGTGTTTTTTGAACGCACAAGCTGCTCCCTCTCTCATCCTCCTCCTCCTTCTCCTCCTCCTCCTCCTCCTCCTCCTCCTCCTCCTCCGTCTCCTCCTCCTCCTCCTCCTCCTCCTCCTCCTCTTTCTCCTCCTCCCCCGCCTCCTCCTCGAGCTAGATTCCTCCGCCTCGTCCTCATCATTCCCCCCTCTCGGCCTCCCCACCTCTCCTGCCCCTCAGTCCTTTGATATTCATCGTCCTCCTCAGTCGGGCCCCCTTTCGATTGAAGTTGGGTCATCGCCAACGCCCCACTGCACGGGTCAGCCCGTCAGCCGTTTGGCCCCGAGAGGGCCCGCGCCTGTTTTCGGCGCACTGTGCGCCGATCGTGCACCCGCGCACCGCAGCGAGAGCATGAGTTCGGAACCGCCGATGGCGGAGGCTCGCGAGGAGCCGCCCGACGCAGCTATCGAGGAGCTGCCCTTGGAGAGAGGCAGCCAGACGCCGCCAGGCGCCGCCTTGGGGGAGGTGCAGCCAGACGCCGCCGTGAGGTCGGAGCAGCCCGACGCCGTTGGAGAACGGCCGCAGCATTCGCCAACCGAGAGCGCTGACGAGGACATGCCGACCGAACCTGCCAGCCAACCGCAGGTCGACGCCCACCTCGCCATGATGGCCATGCCAGTCGGCGCGACCCAGCCAACAGGCGACGACGACCGCAGCGCGGCTACGGAGACGCCAGACAGCGTGCAGGTCAAGGCAGAGGACGGCGACTGCATAGGCTTGTGGCGGATGGAGACCGACAGCGTGCACCCTTCCGAGATGAGCCTCGCGGCCGATCGCTTGGTGCAGAAAGTTTGCGAGGTCCTCCCGCCCGTGAGCGACGATGAGGAGACGCCCGTGCCCGACGCTGGGGATCGAGGCGGGGTCCATCTCTTCTCCTATTTCCCATCCCTCATCCCTTCAGCTCCCTCTCTCCCACCCCGTGGCTGTCAGGCACGCTGCCCCTGGTCTTGACCGAGACCCCCGCGCCGCCGTCGCCCGAGACGCCCTTCCTCGCGCTGCCGCGCGCCCCGACGCGCACGCCGCTGCATGCGGCGAGCCGCGCTCCGCGGCCCAGCGCAGCGCCGCAGCGCGTGCCAGCTGGCGGAGTGGAGCCGCCGTTCGCGCGCAGCAGCACCGCCTCGCGACCAGCACCCAGCAGGGCCCAGCAGCGGCGGCCGCTGATCGCACCCAGCAGCAGCCCCGATGCTAGTGCCAGCCTTGCGGAGGGCCCGCCAGCATACGCTAGCGCAGAACCGCCTGCAGACAGCGTGGAGCGGCCCCAACAGAGCAGCGCCGCGGGACCTGCGGAGCAGCTGCCAACGCCAGGGGGGCCAGCGGAGGCTCGAGGGCCCGTGGCGCCCGCGCCCAGCGGCGGCGGCCTCGTGCAGGAGCGACGGGGTGACTTGGGTGGAGGGGTCAGGCAGGCGATGAGGGTGTGTTGTAGCAGCGAGGTGGTGATGGGGAGGAGCGCGGGCAGGTGGGTGAGTGCACAGACAGCTCGATCAGGAGCGGCTCCAGCCCCGCATCATTCACGGCCCCCTGGTTCCGACTCGGAAGATCGATCGCGAGACGTTTATCGAGATCCAGAAAGCAAAGGCAGAGTTCGTCAGGGAGTATCGGCTGCGGAAGATCCAGCAACCCACGGATCGCACAGACAAAACATCGCTGACCCGTTCGAACCTTCGGGTACGTCGTCCCTCCTCCTTCTGCTCCATCTCCTCCGCCCTTCCATCCCTGCCAGGATGCCTTCCAGACGCCGCCGAAGACCCAGAAGCTGCAGCAGGTCGGCCGCATGACAGAGCAGGCCTCCAAGAAGTTCCTGGAATGCGCAGGGGCGAAACAGGGGGTGGCTTCCGTGTCCCTCCTCCTTCTCGCCTCCTCCTCATCATCGCTTCTCCTCTTCCTCGACCGTCCTGCTCCGATCATCTCTCCTGCAATGCTCCACATCGCCATCCTCTCTGCCATCGTCCCTCCCTCTCCTCCACATCCAGAACACATTTCATCTCATCATCCTTTTCCCCCCTCCTGCTATAGCGTCTCTTCCATCCTGCACAACTAATATCCCCTGCCACCTCCGCCACTTAAACCCTGTCGCCTTCTGTCCGCCAGACCCGACGCCCCCCTCCCCTCCCTCGCCCGTCCCTCCACCCTGGCGGTGGCGTGTCCTCGTCGCGAGGCAGCGCGACCGCCAGGTCGGTCATCGCCTGCGAGCGGTGGCTGGGATGGGGAGGGAAGGCGATCGGGGCGCGCGGACGAGGGCAGGGGGGAGCGCATGGTGCGTCTGTTGAGGGGGTCTCGCGCCAGCCCGCCCCACTCACCCTCGCAGGATTTCATCATGAGGTGCGACGAGGTCGAGGGCATCTCCGAAGAGAAGGCCTTCGCGCTGCAACAGCAGATGGGTGCTGCATTCAAGTCGGAGCCGTTCCAGGTCATGTTAAAGGAGAAGGGGCACGACTTCGCTCAGCACGACTCGTGGCCAGCCGATCCAGAGGCTGCTGGCGCCACATTGCAGAACAAGGAGGTGCTGAAGCACCTCACTACCCCCCAACAGAATGAATTCTTGTTCTGGGAGAATATCAAGAATAACGGGTGGGAGGTCCCAACGGCAGCAACGAAGGGGAACCCGATCGGGAAGCGCTGGGACCGAGCCATCCGAAGCCCAACTGAGGCGGGCGAGGCTCTCAGGATGGCCTATGGCAAACGGGCCGATGGGGCCGACAAAGCTGCTTTCCGGAAGGACTGGGCCAGGAAGGAGTACCTGAAAAAATTTGTGACGTGGACCCACCTGGTCAAAGAAACCCGTGAACATTGGAAGAAAAGTGTGTACATTCCTTTGGGGCGAGTGGCGCACTTCGAAGGGGGAGGAAAAGCTGGCTGGATCCAGGCGATTCGGTTTCGCGAATCAAGCAGACCTCACACCCACTAAAAAAACATGGGGGGATACAGAATATCGAGGAGAGGGGCGATGGTGGCAGGATACGGTAGGAAGCCCGATAGGATGTAGGAGGAGGGGGAGGATGTATGAGGGAGGAGATACGCAGAGGGCCTCACCCCCACCCCAGGCGACAAAGTACATGTCGCGTTGCATGGCCCTCGGGCCGCCTTGGATCCTGTGGTGCGAATGGACCGAGAGCCTCCGCTGCTTGTACGTTTCGGTCGGATTGAAAGAGGTTTTCGCTCAGGAGTGGACCAAACATACCGAGTGGTTGGGCCAGGATCGGAGTACACAAACAACTAAGAGTGGGCCTCGATCCTCATCCTCATCTACCTCCCCTCACCACTCCTCCCCCCTCCTACTCACCTCCCATCCCGTTCCTCCTACTCCTCCTCCTCCTCCTCCTCCTACTCCTCCTCCTCCTCCTCCTCCTCCTCCTCCTCCTCCCCCTCCTCCTCCTCCTCCTCCTCCTCCCAACCCTCCTCCTCCGTTTTCCTCCGCTAGTTGCGAGGTGGCGCGAAGGTATAGCTGCGCGTCGTGCGCGTCATCCCGCCGATCCGCCTCGCAATTGCGAGGCGGATAGCGCGAAGATAGCCGCGCTTCGGGGGGAGCCCATGGACCCCTCACCCCCTCCCCGCAGAAGGACACCCTCTCGGAGAGTGGCATGGCAGCGCTGCCGACGGCGCCGACGGCGGCCACCGCCCCCGCGGCAGCGGCGCCAGCAGCCCGCAGCGCGGCGCCAGCAGGTGCCAGCGTTTCCGAGGCAGCTGCCAGTGCGCCGCCAGCAGCCAGCGCAGCAGGAGAAGGCGAGGCCGCTGCATCGGAGGATGAGGACAGCGACGCTGGCGATGGCTGTGGCGATGATGCGGGCGCTTCCGAGGCTGGAGAGCTCAAGCGCCGTGGCGAGCCCGATGATCTGCAGACTCCACCAGGCAAGAAGCCCAAGCGAGTGAGCCCCTTCGCCGAGCAGCAGAATGCAAGCAAGAAGGTCATCAGGCTCTGGATCAACGTGTCGGCCGCCGCACGAGCCCTCCTTCAGTCAGTGGAGAGGGACGCGTCGATGGCCTGGGCGACGCAGCATGCCAAGTCCCTTACGTCCATCGTGGAGGACTGCGACAAGTACGTCTTCGACAACGACATCGGACAGGCTCTCTCGGACGCAAAGTTTGAATTCAAGAAGGACATGTCTGACGAGGAGTACGGCAAGAAGCTGACTGCCATCGTCGGCCTTTCTGAGAAGCTCGAAAAGCTGAACCTCGAGAAGGAGACGTTCCTGGGTGCGATGAAGGCTCGCAAGGTGGCAAATAACGGTCCCCAGGGCTCCAACAAGAAGGCCAGGCGCCGCGGCGCGTAGGAGTATAACTTACAATATGGAGGAGGTTTGGAGGAGGTGCAGGTAGGATCAAGGTCAGGAGGACGTGAATCTCTTCGATATGCCAGCTCGTGCTCATAGATCACCTGCCGACGCTTCTTTTCAACGCAATCAGCTGTCTGAATCCAGGATGTGGACGCATGCACCGTCTAACGACCGTCTAACGGCCCACCGTCTAAGCACCGTCTAACGGCCAGCGTCTAACTCATATTCCCTGTGAAATATCAGTGTGTGGACACACCCCACCGTCTAACCACCGCCGTCTGACCACGACGGCCTACCGGCTAAATACCGGCTAACCCCCGTCTAAGCCTACTAGGTGAATGTGTGGTATCGTTGCACACCGGAGATTCAGACCTGATCAGCGTCGGAGGTTACAATTTTGCTCACTCAGCTTGTGGCGTTCGGGGTTGCCATGCTGAGAGCTGCAGTTGCGCGGGTGCCTGTCTTTAGGCGTGCTAGTGAATTTCAGTGCGGGAGCACGCTTGTGCTCGTCACTGTCGGTGATGCGTTCGCCCATCCGCGGTCGTGCATGGTGGAGGTGGTCGTGGAGCTGCAATGCTTCACGTGTCACACGCAGTTACCAGTTTACAGCTCGAGCTGGCATGGGAGTTTGGAGGATGCGCGAAGCGAGGTAGGGAGGGAGGGGAGGTTAACGATTCAGGCCCAACCAGCTTTCTGTGCGCTGTGGTCGCACGTCGAGTATATTGACAGTGCTGAACATCAGATTGCTAGCCAATACCGTCCAGACGAAGTCACCTCCTCCTCAACTCTGCCCCCTCCACCTCCATGCCACCCTTGCCTCCCCCATCGCCACTTCATCCTGTCGTGCCTCCATCCTCTTCCTCTCATCCCTGCCCGTTCGTCTGCTCGAGGCGCCCTGCGAATTCTGCAGCAGTCTGTCCCCTCTGCAGCGGCCTCGTAGGCGGAAGGAGCCCGCAGAAACCTGGGCAGAGTTCCTGACTTGATCCGAGGAATTTGCACGTGATGATTCGCCGAGGCCGACTTGATCGCTCAGGGTGCCTCGGGAAACAATTTCGGTGCGAACGAGATTCAACAATCCAAGTTCGTGCCAACGCTCCGTGCTTCTCCACTCGCCCTGTCGCCGCCATCGCCAGTTGATTCATGCCAAGACGTCTCGCTCAGCTGCGCCTTAGGGGGTGGGAAGTTGAGAGAACGATGCGGAGAAATGATAAGGAGCGAGGTTGAGGGCCCGTTGGACGGGGAGCCCCATGGGCAGGCAATCGCGGCCTCGGCCGACCTTGCCTTGACCGAGAGGGCGAGGGATGGCGGCGTGCTCCGACTGTCCGTCCAGCTCCCCTTCCACGTGCCCTACCCCGCACCCCCGCGCGCCATGCAAATATGGCGCATCTTGTCCCCCCCCCGACTCAGAGATCCGCGTGAGGGGTTCGTCGGGATGGCGAGATCGGGCGCCCCAATGGGCCCATGCATGCCCAGGCGTTCATATCAAAAAGCGCGCTTGGATTCAACGCCTTTATAGAGGCCCTTATAAGGCCACGCCCGATCAACGCACGTTGCGAGCAAACCAAACCAAGCCAACACGAACGATAAAAATTGAAAATGTCAGGGGGGCGTTGTCGTGATGCAGTGACACGCGTGAGGGTGTGCCTAATACAATAGCCAACGCAAACCATGACCCCTTATTTCATGGCTTCGTGGTGCCCGTCGCAATAGAATTCAGCAGCTCACTTAAGTCCTCGCGGCCTCGCTCGCACGAGAGGGAGAGGGCAATCGCGCTCCATATCGAAGGGGTAGGCCCCGTGGGACATATAGGACCAACGACATATATGACCGTGCCCCACCCCCCAGGACAGACTGTGTCAAACCCGAACACTGCCAGGCAAGGCCATCACGCATTTCCCAGCCCCGCCGATCCCCAAACCCCGCCTCCCCCTGATCATGCCCCCGTCTTCCTCACGCAATAACTTCGCACGGTGCCCCCGATGAAACGACCCCGCGAGAGGTCCCCCGCCGCCAAAAGATACCACGATGAGGTTCTGTTGAATGGCCTCGTGAGGGGTCGGCCTGTGAAAGGGCCCCTGCGAGGGGTCTGTAACGAAAAGGCCCTCTGAAAGGCCCAGTGGGAAGGCACCGCGAGGCCCCCCCTCCTCCTCCCCCGACAATTCCCCCGACAATTCCTTAGCCATTTTGGCTGCTATGGCCTCGCCTCCACCGCCGCCGCCTCCTCCGCATGGAGCCGTGCGATCTACGCAGCGGAATCGGGAGGGCGGCGCTGATTTGTTGCGGCGACTCTTGACGTTGTACGGCAGCTGCCGCATCACGGCAGAACAGCTGTGCACCATCTGCCATGCTTGTGTAGAGGCTGGAGTTCCTGGCGGCAACTTCAACCTCTACGCGCAGGAGGAAGGGAAGCAGAGTGGGCGATACCAGCAATACTTGGATTCTGTGATGCCAGGACCTGGTCCATTGCATGCTGTCCCCGTCCCTATGAATCAGAACAGGGAGGCCCACCGAAGCATCAGGCGCGTGCCGATGCGATTGGTCCACGACTGCTTGGCCGATGAGTTAGCTGATAATCCTGATATGCTTGCGCCGCTGGAGGTTGGGGCAGAGCACGCGCCGTCTGTATTAGATACCGAGGTTTACAAGCAGCATCCTGCCGTTCGGCAGGCCGCCCTCGAGCGCAGGCGCGCTCCTCTGCCCGTCGGCGTTTACGTCGACGGTGTGAGGTACATATCCCAAGCGGCAGGCCGTTCGGATTCGGTGGTTGGCTACTGGCTCGTCAACCTTTTGACGGGCCAGAGGTCTCTGCTGACCGCTTTGCGGAAATCTGACGATTGCACTTGCGGATGCGGTGGTTGGTGCAGCCACAACCCCATCCTGCAAAATCTGCGCTGGCAGTTGGAGTGGCTGCAGAAAGGGGAGCGCCCGCCGACTGCCATGGATGGATCTCCCTGGCCGCTTGGTACAGACACTTCACGTGCTCCATGTTCGTCCGCCCTCGTGTACATCAAGGGAGATTGGATGGAATGGAGCCACACGTTAGGATTGGCGTACAGCGGTCAAGTGTACGGCTGTTGCTCGTTCTGCAAATGTTCTTCGGATGAGTTGCACTCTTTCTCGGATATGATGTCGTCGGAAGAAGGCATGCCGTGGCAGCTTCGTTCCTCCCAAGACTACGAGGATGCGTGCAGGCAGTGCGAGGTCAACGTCCAGATCAACAATAGGGCTCAGTTGCTCGAATTGCATCGTGAATTGACATGGCTGAAGCATGGCAAGATTTCTAGCGGTAGGGGTATCAATGCCGACACTGTTGTCGCGGGCGTCCGCCTTCAGAGAGGCGATCGGCTCGAACCATCTAAAGACGTGCTGGATATCGGGAATGTGTTGAACGTGAAGCTCCCATGTACATTTACTTTTTGGCGCAAGCGCTTTGGCAATGTATCTGGCCTGCCATTGGACCGCGTCAATCATCGGTGCCCGCTGATGTGTCAAGAACTTTTCGCTAGCCCGTCAGATACACTGGCGGTAGACTACATGCATGTCATCAACCTCGGCATTATGCATCGGGTCGTGGCTGCATCCTTGTGGCGCATGGTTTTCCGCAACACATGGAATTTCACGGGCCAGATGAAGCACAAAATTGATCTCGGAATTCGTCAGTTGTCAGCCGATCTGAAACATTGGCAGAGTACCAACGTCCCAGCCAAGAGTCGGATCGGTAACATCACTGACAAGATGATCGGGCCGACGAACGGCTACTCTTTTGAGGACAGCGGCTGCCGACAATGCAGCCATACTTTCTTCCGCCTCCCTACTCATCCTGCCATGCCTCCCTACTCATCCTTCCACCCCTCCTGCTCCGCCCCCCTACCTGTCCCCCAGCGGGGCTGTCGGCAGGGTGGCCTTGAACGGCGCCGGTTTGAAGTCGGCCTGCGGGCGGCTCGCGCTGGCGTGGGGGGCGAGTAGCGGAAGGGAGGGCCAAGAGAAAGAGGGGGGGGCAGGCGGGGACAATATCAATGATGGGGCGGACGGGGTTTAGATCGGATAGGGGCAATGGCCACGCCCGCTGCTCATTAATGGGGGACATTGAAAGTTGCGCCCAACCCCCCCTCTGCATCAATCCGCGGGGCGGGGGAGAAGCGGGTGGAACATACGGAAGGGGTATATATGTAAGGCAAGGGCGGTGGTCAGCACCCCATCTGTGTAGCAACGTTACCTCGCACGTGCGTGAGCGGCGCTAAGGCGAGGCACGTCATTTTGAAATGCGTTGGCGTGCCCTCATGGGTGCGGTACGTGTTTGAGGTTCCCAAGCCGAACACGCACATCAGAGAGTTGGGGCTCATGGTGCGCTTGGCTTCGATAAGATCACCCTCAGGAGCCTGACCACAATGGATGCCAGATGTCGTTCAAGGCGGCTGAAGCACACATCATGCTACGGTTTGTTGTCTACGAGCTGGAACAGCTCGGCGGGTCGCCTGTGTTTGGTGGACCTTTGATGGGGGCATGCTCAAGCTTGCTTGCGTTCTGTGAGAAGATCCACGCGCACCCTATCGTCATCCCCCCGAACGTGTTGGCACGTATGAAGGAGGACTGCGACTTGCACATACGTTGCTGCAAGGAAGCGGGCATCAGCCTCACCCCGAAACACCACTTGTTCCTTCACCTGTGCGACAGGACCGATGGAAATTAAATGCAAACCTTCAACACGCTTCGGGGGTATCCACAATCCTAGGGGGTTTGCTGCAACATGATGGCTACGTCCCGTCCCCTCTTTCCGCATCCTCTGACTCATCTTGCTCCTCCTCCTCCCCCCTAGCACCCACCTCCCATTCCTCCCCGTTCCCTTCTCCCCATCCTCTTCGCCATCCTCTTCAATGCCCACCCAACCACCCACCCACCCACCCGCCCCGATCCTCGAGGCTCCCGTTTCCGTGCGCGCGGGGCTCATGGCCTCCAATGTTGAAGGTCTTCCGCAGAGATCGGTAACCGAACAGCCCCCCTCTACGGAGGCCCCGACGGCGTGTGTTCAGGAGGTAGGGCGGCAAGAGGGGAGTGACAGGGCAGGACAAGGGAGACGACGACGCAAGGCCAAGAGCGGACTCAGAGCGGACCAAAAGGATGGCGACTACGAGCTTGGATGATACGCTGACCCACTGTGATGTGTATTTTTTTTCGACGGCACCCGCCCTAGAGGATCTGGTGGCACGGGAGCCCGAAACTCTACGCCAATTGGGTCGATGAGGGACTCAACGTGACGCTGCGGGATTGCGCGAAGTTCGCGCACAGACTTACATTTGAATACAGAATATTCTCATTGTTAGCCTTGCGCCGAATCATCGGCAGTGTGAACTGGTGCCAACTTGTCTCGCAAAGCGCTGTGTAAAATGACGACCGATAGTGGCCGACGGTCCGTTGAAGGGAGCTCGCACGTGCGGTCGCACCCCCCTCCCTACCCCACTCCCCGCCGCCCGCGCCCCCGATCCACCAATTTGGGTGCGTGCAGCGGGGGGCATGGGATCAGGAAGGTAAGGAGCGGGGCTGCGATCGACCGCAACGATTTCCCTTCAACGGATGCCCCGTGGAGCAGCGATCGGTGTGAGCGGTGCGCCGAAATGGGAGGAGCTCGCGCCCTTAGTGGGGTTGTGATGCCAGCGGGTGGCCAGCCTGCATGCTCGCGCACATCGTGTCTTAGATATTCACACCGCCCCTCAGCAACGACGTGCACTGAACGAACAGTCGGGGGGTGGAGGACAGGATGGAGGGGTGAGCATGGGGGGATTGCACTGCACGAGCTTGAATGACATCGGCGCCTGCCGCGATGTAGCATGCAATGGCTAATGTGGAATGAGGGGCTTGCGTTGCACGCGTGAAATCGGCGCCTGGGGCGAACTTTCTGGCATCGCGTTCGGGTTCCCGACGCTACATTGACCGCGCCTCGGCGCCGCTGCCCACCCCATAAATCCAGCACCAGAGCAAAACCTGAAAGCTCGCATGTGGCTTCTTGTCAGCAGACGGCGTTTTCGGAAACCTTCAAATAGTTGTGACCATGCGTTCGGGCTCAAGAGTACGATTTGCGCCCCGAGATTGTCAGACTAGCTGGGGGGGGGGGGGGGGGGGGGTCACGGTAGCTCTGTTGTTTCTGGCCATCGCCATGCATTGGGATTCTGACAGGGGGGAATTATGCCAACACAGCTGGGAGATGCATGGCGTAATCAGGACCCCGCCCAGGATGATTCAAGAATTTGAAGAACGTTTCCGAGGCCATCATTTCCCGCGGGATGGTAATGCACTGGTAGCACCCGAGACGTCGCCGATTGATGTCGGCACAATGAGCATCGCGCTTGGGGATCCCCGCGCCGTGACTGAGAGCACCGAGCCTGCCCGCGCTGTGACTGAGAGCACCGAGCTTCCCCGCGCTGAGACTGAGAGCACCGATCCAGCCCGCTGCGAGACTGAGGGCACCGAGCTTCCCCGTGCTGAGCCTGAGAGCAGCGAGCCTGATTCGCTGATGAGGTTTGCCGAGGGCCAGGACATCTCGGGCATGCGTTTCGTGCGGTCGAAGATCGCAACAGGGCACGACTAGGGGGGGGGGGGGCTTATACGTGGAGTCAGGTGGAGACGGCGGAATAAAACGAGAGAGAGAGAGAGGGGGGGGAGAGAGAGCGATAGAGAGGGCGATAGAGAGGAGAGAGAGATAGAGAGAGAGAGAGATGAGGAGAGGAGAGAGAGAGGGGGGGGGGGGGGGGGGGCAGGGAGAGCGGAGGGAGAGAGAGAGAGAGGGGCATGTTGAGAGATAGAGAGAGGGAGAGCGGGAGTGTGAGAGAGAGGGGAGGGAGGCGGGGGAGAGTGGGCAGCGCGCAAGGGAGAGACCACGAGACGGAGCGGTAGAGATATACAGACGGGGAGGGAAGAGAGAGATCGAGAGAGCGAGCATGCGAGAGCAGGAGGTCAGAGAGAGAGAGAGAGAGGGAGCACGAGAGAGAGGAAGGGAGAAATATAGAGAGAGCGAGAGAGAGAGAGAGATAGAGAGAGAGAGAGAGAGCGAGGGAGATGAAAGACGAGCGGGGTGAGCGGAGCCAGAGAGACGCGTAAGAGAGAGAGAGAGAGAGAGAGAGAGAGAGAGAGATAGAGAGAGAGGGAGATATAGAGAGCGGGAGAGAGAGAACGAGATGGATGGAGAGGAGCGAGCGAACGGGAGAGAGAGAGAGAGAGAGAGAGAGCGAGAGAGAGAACGAGAGAAAGATAGAGAGAGAGAGAGGGTGAGAGATACCAGGGGTCGACAGAAAAAAACCATACGCAACGAGCGTTTCGAGAAACTAACAAATAACAAGAGGCAAACAACAACATAAAAAAGTGGGGGAGGGGGCATCGGCGGAAACCGACTTCTGCCGACGACGACGCCTCGACGACGACGATGCCCTGACAACGCCGTGAATAACACCCCCACGACCTCGACGATCGACGGCGCCTCGACGACGACAGCGCGACGACGCCGACGAGTCGACGACGACGATCTTAACTCACGCGTGGTTCCAACGCATGGTGTATACAACGATCGTTGTGTATGCGCTATTGCGAATAAGCATGTGTGCGCGCAGTTTTCTAATCCTGGAGATACAAGTGCGTCGTTTAGGTTATAGTGTGAAGTGTGCGAGCTCGTGGTTTCGAACTTGAGCAACTTTTCTTCGAAGGGCCCCGCGTGCCTGTGCGGAAGCTGTACTCGCAGCTGAAATGATGTGTGCTCGCATGCATTGTTCTGAAAACAACGGTGTTCATACACATGCACGTTCCCAGTGTAAGATCTAACAGGCCCCTGCGGGGCAAGGTTACGCATCTCCGATCGGGTCTCGAGGTAAAGTCTCCGAACCAAGAAGGGGTAATAATGCGGGGTCGCCGAACCCCCTCCCCCTTCTTCTCTTCCTCCTCCTGCGCCTCCTCCTGCTCGCCCTCCTGCTACTCGGCACCTCTTCCTACTTGCCCTCATTATCCTCCTCCCTCTCCCCTCCCCCCCTCTTCCTCCTCACCTTCCACCTCCTCCCTCCTCTCCCACCCGAACAAATCCCTCGCTCCCTCCATTGGGGGAGCCGTTAACACCTGCGACGACCTCCCACCTGAGTGCAGCAACTGCCTGACGTGCTGGCCAAACTACGACACGATCGGCACCGCGTTCTGTGGTTTCAAGTGCCACAGGTGCACCGCATCTGAGTGACGGTGCCAGGGAACGCTGGCCCTGAGGGGGGATGGGTTCCACATATAGCCCCGTCGGGACTTGTGAGGGCGGGGGCGCCCTCCAGGTGGGTAGGAGGGGGTCCTGCCGCTAGCACCGATGGCGCCGCATGATGCGAAAACCCGCACGCCCCCCGCCCCCTCCCCCAGAAACGGGCCAATTGGCCCTGCGACGCCATTCACGATCGAGGACGTCACCCCTCAGGGCCAGCGTCTCGTAGTATAGTGTTTCTCGTTTGCCGAACGCATGGTTCGACGGCGTGCGCGTGCCCGAGTGCGGCAAGCAATGCACGCGCACGGCGTGAGGGGCGCGTCAAAATGAGCGGGCATTCCAACCGACAACTAGCACCGCCTTCGAAAACGCGAGCTCGCAGGTTTGAAATCGAGCCGCCCTCCAACGACATAACGAAAACTGGGCAGGGGTGGGGGTAACAATTGGAGCAGCACCAAGAGGCGGGGGCCAAGGAAAGGACGTCGAGGAGGGAGCGGCGTCGACTACGGAAACTATTGCTTGGGAGGGGGGTGGGAGAAGACAGAAGGAGATGCTGAGGAGTACGATTTTATTTGAATAGCGAACGCGCAAATGTCGCGAACCGCGCGCCTGGCAAAATGCCATCGGCGGATTGCGCGCGCCAGTGCGCGCGTGATGCCATGAAAATACACGCGTTGCGTTGCAACCGTGATGTTGCCAAGGCGTTCACCAGAGCGCATGCGCACGAACGCATGCGATCTCGAATGTTCGATTGCACGTATCGCACCGAATACGTGGCACGCCGTTGCAATCATGCGCATCCTGTGAGATGATATGCTGCACGATCTGATCATATCGTACGTCGGCGTCAGGGTGCGTTACGGGTGGAACGCTTCAACGCTACAGCTGGCGCATTTGAACGCTCGGTTTGGGCGCAATCGCCTGGCGCACCCTTGCAAACCACAAGCAAGCGTGCGAACGCTTACACGCACCAGCGCAGATCGCGCTTCGTGAGCGCGCGCTCGAAGCCGATACTGTTTTAAAGGAGCGCAAGCGCAACCATGTTCGCGAGCGCATAAGATGTGGATTCCCATCAGAATCCACATGTTTGTGGTGTACAACTATATGTATAGTTGTACCACTACATGTATAGTTGTACAACTATATATATAGTTGTACAACTATATATATAGTTGTTCAACAGCCACAACTATATTATAGTTGTACGCAACCTCAGTCGCTGGGCGGCCAGCAGCCCGCCCGAGATGAAGCGGGCACGCCTCGACGAGGCGGCGGACGAGGGCGTCCGACCGCCCGCCACGGGGGAAGGGAATGAAGGGAACTCCTCCTCCTCCCCCTCCGGTGGTGGTGGTGTCCAGGCCCCCTCCTCTTCTCTTCCTCCTGGCTCCTCCCCGGCGGGCCCGGCCAGGCCAGGAATAATCAGGGGGCGCGAGCGCTCGCGCTCCGCGTCCGAGATTGCGAAAGACTTCGAGAGAAGAGGACGACCCCGCTCTCGACCCCCCCCCGGAGTCGAGGGCCCCCCGTCGGAGGATTTCTGGGTGTTTCCGGGGTCCGAGGGCTTGTCAGTTCGGTCGGCCCGCGAGGACCGGGCCGAGGAGACGAGAGAAAGTCAAGACGGTGGTGCTTTCGCGGCGGGCCGAGGGGGGGAAGTTAGCTTGAAGAAACTCAGTCCCGACGACCGGGCCAAGTTCGATGCCTCTGACAAGAAGGAGTGGGGGGCTATGATGCAGTCCGGAGCTGTCGAGGTCGTTTCCCCCAAGCAGGCGGATAAGGTCAGGAAGTTGCACCCCGACCGCATCATCTCATCGAGGATGGTGCGGAGGTGGAAGCCGGTGGAGGGCGCTTTTGTCGATCCGGTCGCGAAATCCCGCTGCATGGTGTGTGCGCGGGCACCGGGGCCCCGACTCCGGAGCGCTGGCGGTGCGTGCCCCCGCGCCGCAGACTTCCTCCATCATGATGTTTCTTCAAATCATGATGAACCTGTCCATGTGGGGGGACATCGCGGATGTCAAGAACGCGTTTTGCCAGTCAGATCCCATGAAGCGGGCGCAAGGTGAGATATACGTTGAACCGTGTGAGGGGGTGGGCGTCCCCCCAGGATCCCTCATGCGACTCCTGGTCAACGTGTGTGGCCTTGACGACGCGCCGATGGCGTGGAGGCGAACGGTAGTGACGCATCTGCAACAGCACGGCTTCGTGAGGAGCCTTTTGGAACCGTGCCGGTGGATTCGCTACGGCCCGGGCGGCGACATCCAGAACATGATGCTATTGGAGGTTGACGACTTCATGATTGCTAGCTCGCCCCCAGAGTCCCGGGCGTGGCTTCGAAAAACTCTCGAGGCACGCTTTACTTTCGGCAAGTACCGTGACTGTCACGGAGGCCCCGTGGACTTCGCCGGCCGCAGGCTCACCTTCCACCCCCAGAAGGTCCAGGTGGACCAGGAAACGTATATACTTGAGGAGATCCGGGCCCTGTCCGTCGCCAAGGGCCGGATGGGGTGCAAGGGCGCCCCCCTGGAGCATGACGAGTTCACCTCCCTCAGGTCCCTGGTTTACAAATTCAACTGGGTTGGGCGGGAGGCGAGGCCGGAGGCAGCTGGCATAGCCAGCATCCTGGCCAGCTGGCTGAGAGCGCCCACGATCCTGGACGCGCAGCAAGCTGGTGCGCCACCTCAGAGCCACGGCCTCGCGAGGCCTGGCGGTATGGAAGCTCGACCCAGAGTCCTTCGCCTTCGTGTCTTTCTCGGACGCCGGGGGAGTGGGTGCAAACGCCAGCATGAGCGACGAGAAGGGCCTGCCGGAGGACCCCACCCAGGGAGCCTGGATGGTCCTGGCGACCGACCGGGCCATCATGAGCAACCAGACGGTGAAGGCTTCACTGCTGGGCTGGCGGTCCTGCAAGCTTCGTCGCAAGGTACCTTCGACACTGGCCGGGGAGACCCAGGCGCTATCCGCAGCGGTCGCCGAGGTCGAGTTTCTGCAGGTCATGTACCGTGACGTGATCTTCAGGGATGTGGACATCCCCGACTGTCGGAGGGCCTCCGGGCCCTTCACGACTGTCCTAAGGACAGACTGTGCGCTGGGGGCCCGTGAGGGCCAAGTCCACGTGGTGGACGCGAAGTCCATCTACGATACGATGCAGAAGGAGGGGAACGCGAACGCCAAATACAGGAGAACAGCACTGGATCTTGCGATCATATGTGAGGCGCTTGAGCGAGCACACGGTCGAGTGCGGTGGATACCGCACGGCCGGATGCCAGTCGACTCCCTAACGAAAGACGACATCACCAAGAGTAATGCTGCATTATTTGACTTGATGGCCCATGGCCGCCTCAGCTTGGTAGATGAAGGGGGCGAGCTGGATCGGAGACGGACGTGTCCAGGACTCAAGGACCGATCTCAGTCGGCCTCTCGTCGAGAACTGTCCAAGACCGAGACATTCGTCACCTGGAGGGAGTTCCTGGCCCAGGATGGTGGTGGTGGTGGTGGTCTCCTCCTCTCCTCTCCTCCCTCCTGCGATCCTTGCTCTCGGCCTGCCGGCTCTCTTCCTTTTCAATATTTTTCTCATGTTTTCCCACTCCTTAGGAGTGGGGATGTCACTGACGGGGGCCGTGGGGGAAACGGCCCTCTCCTTTTCCGTGCTGGTTTTCAGAGCTTTCCTTGCTTCCCGTCATCACTGACGCCGGGGAGCTGAACTTACTAGAAATTCTGACGAGTGTGGAAGGTTGCCAGATTTATCAGTCTAGGTTCAGCATGTGGTGTACGAGTCAAGTTTGTACCCGTGATTCGCCTGTGTTGGCTCAAGGCTCAAGGGAAAAACATCTGCCCAATCCTCCTGCTGCCACAGTGCACCACAGCGCCTGTGTACACCAAAGCGCCTATGTACACCACAGCAGCCGCGTGCAACGCAGCGCCAGTGTGCACCACAGAGCCTGCGTGCATCACAGCGCTTGTATACACCATAGCGCCTGCGTATACCACGGCAGCCGTGTGAATCACAGCACCAGTGTAAACCACAGTGCCTGCGTCCACCACAGCGCCTGTGTACACCACGGCGCCTGTGTGTACCACAGCAACCGTGTGCAACATAACGACATTGTTGCATATAGGATTTTAGAACTAATCGTGATGACAAGAAATTGTGCGCCTGTGGATTCCACGGACAATAGTTTCATTTCGGATTTGGAAAGGAATACTCATGGGACAAAGAAGACGCCTCTGGAATCTACGAGTCCTCCCGAGTCCTTCCGCATCAGACTAGTTCCCCCCATCTGCGTTCAGAAGGCTCCCGCAGAGATGGCCTGCCGAGAACCAAGCAGACTGATTCATTCGACAATTTTTCTCGGATGCGCGCTGAGATGCGTACGTGCGCTGTAGCGCCGACCCGCAAGACGGAAGGAAGGGCGAGGGAGGAGGAGGAGGAGGAGGAGGAGGAGGAGGAGGAGGAGGAGGAGGAGGAGGGGGAGGGAGGAGGGAAGAACATCGCATTCTAGTATCAGCACTCCTTTTGCGTGATATTTTGTTGTCCGAAGCAGATCCTCACCTACATGCTCCTTTTACTTGTCCTGTGCACGCGTGTACACCAGCGCTGTGTTGCAGACGGTTGCTGTGGTGTACGCAGGCGCTGTGGTGTACACAGGCGCTGTGGTGCACGCAGGCTCTGTGGTGCACACTGGCGCTGTGTTCTCGACGTCTGCTGCTGTGTACACAGGCGCTGTGGTGTACACAGGAGCTGTGATGCACGCAAGCACTGTGGTGTACACAAGCGCTGTCTTGCACACGACTGCTGCAGTGTACACAGGCGCTGCGGCGCAGATCGCCACCTACATGCTGCTCCTGCTTGGCGTCGGTCATCCCTAGGTCTTTTCGGACGCCGCCGGCGCGGAACGTGACGTCACTTGGGGGGGGGCGCGGGGCCGGTGACGGCCGTTGACGCTGACAACAAAAACAGGCTCAAGTTAGGCGCAGTTGTTAGGGGGAAGAGGAGGATGATGAAGGCTAGGCGAGGAATTCGCGCCGCCAGGCCTCGCCCGCACGCACGGCACGAGCCAAAATCGAAGCCGACTTCCAGGTTGGGCGGCGCCGTTTCGCCTCGGTCTCCCCATTCAGCTTCTATTGTAAAGGATCGATGGAAAGAAAAGGCAGGGGCATGGGACACATCATACAAGAACGTCGGGAGGCCGAGAATGGGGAGCGCAACGGAAAGAGTACAGTGTGAACGTGGGCGGCGCAGGGAATTCACATGACAATAGCAAAACCGAGTCGCAAGCAGTTAGGTATAGAGAAGGGTGTGTTGCACTTAGGGCCGCTTACAAGTATATGCGGGGTAGAGGCATCAGAAAGAGCGCGTTCTGTGGTCGCTTGGAGGGGTGGGGGGGGACTGGACCCCCCCCCCTCCTGGGTGGAAGGGGGGGGGTACGAAGCCCCCCCCCCACCCGTGACGGATACTCACCACACACCCACGGTTTCCCCGGGGCCGTGGGGGGGAGGTATCGGAAGGGGGATGGGCGCGGGGTCCCGCTCTCCCTTAGTGTGCCCCTCCTCCTGGTGTCCTTCTCCTGGTCCTGTCCTCAGGTGGGTGGCGGCTTGGCGTGGTGGTTTGTGGTGGTGGCGTGCGTCCCGCCACTACTCTTGTTGGTGCGGAGGAGGCGGAGGGGGTGGACGTGGAGGTGGTGGGAGGAGGTGGAGGTGGGGGTGGAGGGGGTGGAGGAGGAGGAGGCGGAACAGGAGGAGGAGGAGGAGGAGGAGGCGGAGGAGCAGGAGGAGCAAGAGGAGGACGCGGAGGAGGAGGCGGAGGAGGAGGAGGAGACGGAGGAGGAGGAGGAGGCGAAGGAGGAGGAGGAGGAGGAGGAGGAGGAGGAGGAGAATAATGCCCCCAAACATGAATGAAAACCACCGCGGCTGAAAGGCAGCACTGTGGCACGCATGCCCTGGCTCTTGCACGAGGGAGGGCGAGGACAGGGCGCGCGGCGGGGCGAGCGGGGGGGGGGACGGGTTCTTGGGGCCATCCTGGTGTTCTCCGGGGGCCATCATGACCATCGTGAACAGGCGGGGGTCCGAGTGGCCCCTGGGGAGGGAAGCCAACGACACCTGGGGCCACATTGAGGCAATCCGGAAGCCTCCCGGGGGCCTCCTGGAGACAGCCTCGACGGATCGAGGGCGCTGTTGGGCTATCTTGGGGCCTCTTGTATGCACGTCTCCTAGAAGCCGTTTGGGGGCTCTTAGGAAGCATTTGGGGGCCTCGTCGGACCACTTGGGGGCCTCTTGGGGCCTCCTGTGAGCCTTTTGGGGGAAAAGGCTCTGCTGTTGGGTTCGTGTTACCCCTCTTGGGCCCTTCTTGGGGCCGTCTTGGGCGCCTAAGGCACCGTCTTGAGGCCCTCGTGGGCACTCTTGGGGCCCTCTTGGAGGCCTCTTCGGCTATCTTGGAGCGGCCTTGGTGGCCTCTTGGGCCATCTTGGAGCACCGGGATAGATGCCAAAAGGCTGAAACCTCGACAACCATCAAACACCTATGGGTACACGATGACTTTTGCCTCTCGGAGCCTTCGTGGGGGGCCTCTTGGAACCTCTTCGGCCCACTGGGGAGCTTCTTGGGCCTCCTGAGAGCCTCTCGAGGTGGAAGGCTCGGATTTTCGGTTCGTGTTACCCCTCTTGGCCCCCTCTTGGGGCCGTCGTGGAGCCCTCTCGGGCCGTTTTGGGGGCCTCTGGCGCCGTCTTTGGGCCCTCCTGGGCCGTTTTGTGGCCGTCTTCGCAGCCCCTGTGTCTGTCTTGGTGCCTCTTGGGCCGTCGTCGAGCGTCGGGAAACTGAAAAGGCGAGAACCCGAAAATCTTTCAAAATTTGACGGACAATCATACATTTTCGCCTCCAGGGGTTCCTTGGGAGGCATTTTGTTTGGAGGCCTCTTGGGGCGTCTTGGAGACTTCAAGGACAATCAGGGGCGAATTCTGGGGTAATGTTGGGCCGTCATTGTTCGTTTCGCGGTCTGGAAACGCCATTTCTGGCGGTCAGGGGCTGTCTTCGGGCGATCATCGAAAGCCCCTAGCCCCCGGGTTCCAAGGAACTGGACTTGCGCGTCGGTTTGGCGGCTATGTTGTCACCGTCGCCACGCCGTCGCCGCCCCGTCGCCGTCTCGTCGACGCCCGTCGTCTGGGGCTGCGCGTGGGTTTGGCGGCTATATTGCCGCCGTGGCCGCCCCGTCGCCGCCTCTTCGCCGTCCGTCGTCTGGGCCTGCGCGCCGGCCTGGCGGCTATGCTGTCGCCGTCGCCGCCCCGTCGCCGTTTCAGCGTGGGTCTGGTGGCTATGTTTTCACCGTCGCCGCCCCGTCGTCGCCTCGTCGTCGCCCCGTTGCCGCCGCCCGTCGTCTGGGCCTGCATCGCTCCGAAATCGTTTGCGCTACTACGCCGTGTGTTGCATTGCGTAGCATCGCTGTGCATTGCTATGCCGTGCTTTTAGATTTGCGTTTCATTGCGTCACGTTGCGTTGTGTCGCATTGCGACCGCAGTGCTGCGCAAATGGTTTCGCGACATGATTTGCCCCCCAAAAAGCTTGCGCGCGCGATCTTGCGAATTCGCAATATCATCGCGTCGGTCTTCGGACTCTTCATCAAGTGCGACCAAACGGGCATTTCGCGCGCGCATGTCGCAATCATTCGAACTCCCTTGCGCGCGTGCTGGCGGGGGGGGGGGGCGCGATCCATGTTGAACCATGCTGTGCGGGCCACTCGCGCCCGTCGGCCGCGCGCGCATGTCGAAATCCTCACTCAACCTCCATCGCCGACGCGTGGACACCATCACCGTTGCCGGCGTGATCAGCATCGGTGCCGTCATTGGCCGCACCGTCGTCATCGTCAGCGTCGTCGCCCGCATCGCTACTATCATCATCGTGTCTGCCCTGGTCGACGTCGCTATGGTGCGCCCGCCCGAGTCACAGACTCGCACTGAAGCGCCCGCGCGTCGGCGTGGCCTGCGAAGACGCGGTGGGAAGTCCACAGCAATCAGCGCCACCGCGGCCGCGTCAGTCGCGCCAAACTAGCTGGCCGCTGTGCGCGCGAGCGTGCCCGCGTTGACGCGGCCGCAGCGATTCGACAGCCAGCGCCAAGCAGTCATCGCAATCGCCTCCGCGTGGGTGTTGCAAACCAAGTTGCGGCGTCGGAGAGAAGGAGAGAAAGAGAGAGAGAGAGAGAGAAAGAGAGAGAGGCTAGGGAAAGAGAGAGAGAGAGAGAGAGCGAGAGAGAGCGAGAGAGAGAGAGAGAAAAAAAGAAAGAAAGAGAGGAATACATAGAAAAGGAGAGAGATAGAGAGAACGAGAGACAGAAAGAGAGAACGACAGAACTCGAGAAACACAACGAGAAATAGAGAGAGAGAGAGGGAACTACAGAGATGTCCAGATCGAGGAAAGACCTCCGAGACTCGAGAGCCCGAGACCGAGGAAGACCTCCGGACCTCTCCCAGGCAAAAGAGCCTCCCCCCGCCCCGGGCGGGCTGGGCAGGCGGTGGTGCCTTTGGCCACGGCCGTGAAGCCGTCCGGGTCGGGCGCGGCCGCGCCACCGTCCTCCTCCTGGCGCGCGCCGCCGCCGCCCCCGCCCCCCTCCCCGCTGATGGGGACGCGGCGGAAAGGGGCCCAGGGACACGCAAACCAACAGACACAAAATCCAGGTCCTCTGCTGTTCCATGTCTTCGGGGTCCTCACCTTCCCCCCGCCCACCTCCCCATCTTTTCCAACTTTTTCCTGGGAGTCGGCGATGAATTGTGCCTGTATGTTTTTTCCCCTCCGGATCATCGCCGACAGATTGGCCAACGGCCCTCAGGAGCGAGTCCGCACGGTCCTGGGCGGGGTCGGCCGTCAGGGCCCTTTTTGGAACTGGATGGACGGAGGGGGGTCGACGCATGCACCCCGTGAGCCCATCTTCAGGATGCAGCTGTGGGGAGGGTACATTCAACATCGGCGCTGGCATCGTGCTCGGATTCCGCCTGGCACAATCCAATTCCGCACAACCCTGTTCAATCCTGGGCTTCATCTGGGCTAGTCTAGCTTAGAGGCTCCTTGATATGGCTCAGTAGTCCTCCCCTCGCCCGCTGCCATGGCCAGGCAGATGATTGAAACGCCCATGCGGCCAAACGCAGGGATGATGCTCTGGCCAAGCTATTGTAGTATGTGTTCCCCCATGCTGATGATGAGACTTGGCGGGAAATTGGGATGAGGATGAGAAGATGATGATGAGGATGCTGGAGTCGGAGGAGGAGGAGGGGGAGGAGGAGGGGGAGTGAGAAACAACGGAGGATGAGGAAGAAGAAGAAGAAGAAGAAGAAGAGGCGGCCTCTTGAGGCCATTGTGAGGCCCGTTGGGGGCTTCCTGTGAGCTTTTTGGGAGGCCCTAAGGGGTCTGTTTGGGGCCTCCTGGGGCCTCTTGGTGTTCTCCTGGGGCCTTTTGGGTACTTGGGTATCTCTTGGGGGGCCTCTGGGTGCCTCTATGAGACCTCTTGGCCTTCGGAAGCCGTCTGGGAGCCCGCTTTAGTGCCGTCTCGGAGGTCTTTGGGGCCGCTTTGGGGTCCTTTTCGTCTGTCTTGCGGCCCTCTTGGAGGCAATATTGGGGGCCCATGGGCTCGTCTTGGAGCGTCGGATGCCCGAAACGGCGAGAACGTTAAAACGAATGATGCACCTCAGGAGCATAAAAGGATGTTGGCCTCCTGGAGCTCCTCTTGGAGCCCCTTGTGACGTCTAAGAGGTCTCTTGGCCTTCAGAGGCTGTCTTGGTCTTGGGCCCTCCCTGGGCAGTCGTGGATGTCTCTTTGGACGCTTCAGAGCCGTCTTTGGGGTCCCTGGTGCCTTATTCGGGGCCTCCGGGGCTGTCTTGGGGCCCTCTTGGGCAGTTTTGTAGGCCCCTTCGGGGCCTCTTGGGGCGATCTTTTTTGGGGGCCTGTGGGCCCGTCTTGGAGCGTCGGATGCCCGAAAAGGGGGGACGCTAACATTATTGAAACACCTAAGGGCCATAAGAGGATTTTGACCTCTTGGAGGTCCTCTTTGAGCCCTCATGGTGCGTGTTGGGCTCTCCCTGGGCAGTCGTGAATGCCTCGTTGGGCGCTTTAGGGCAGTCTCGGAGGTCTCTGGCGCCGTCTTGGGGGCCTCTTGGGCCGTCTTGGGGTTGTCTGTGGGCCTCTTTGGGGCGTCTTGGGCCGTATCTGGGCGATCTTGGGGGCCGATGGGCTCTTCTTAGAGCGTCGGCTACCCAAGAAGGCGAGAACGCTAAACGCATTGAAACACCCTCAGAAGATCAAATATTCTGGCCTCATGGAGGTCCTCTGGGGGCGTCTGAGGGGACTCTCAGGCCGTCTGGAGGACATCTTGGGCCGTGTTCGGGCCAGCTTGGCCATCTCGGAGGCGTCTTAGGATCATGTTGGAGACCATCCAAAAGCTGCCGTGGGCGGGAGACGCCACGAGCAACAGATTTTCAGTGTAGCCAGCGGGCTGGGCCGAGACCCCACTGGTTAGTTCTTTGAACCAAAACCTTTCCGAAGTCTAGTACGCCGTGCGCCCTTGTGATGAATCACCAGGGGGTGACTGATCTAAGACGCCTAAGGCGCATCACCGCCGCCCCCTGCCTTTGGAACCGCCCATGCGGCCAAACATTGGGCCGACGTCTGGCCAAGCTATTTTACTAAGTGTCCCCCCAGCCGTTGTGGAACCCATTGGGGAACACTGGAGAAATGAAGAGAACGGATAAGGAGAGGGATGAAGATGCGGAGAAAGCAGAAGAGAAAGCTTCCTGAGGCCCTCTTGAGGCCTCCGGAGGGCTTCTTGGGAGCCTTCAAGGGGTGACTAAGGGCCCCCGTAGGGGGTATTCTGGGGCATCTTGGGCCCTCTTTGATACCTTTTGGGGGCCTCTATGTGACCCTTTGACCTTCGGAGGCCGTCTTAGGGGGCCGTCTTGGGGGCCTCTTGGGCTGTGGGCCCCTTGTGGGTCTCTTGGGCTCGTCTTGGAGCGATTTTGGGGGCCTATGGTCCCGTCTTGGAACGTCGGAAGCCAGAATCGGCGAGACCGCTAAATTCATTGAGCAACCAGAGGAATACCAATAATTTGGTCCTCCTGGAGGTCCTCTTGGAGCCCTCTTGTGGCGTGTTGGGGGCCTCTTGGTCTTCAGAAGCCGTCTTGGGCCCTCCCTGGGCAGTCGTGGGTCCGTTTTAGGGCGCTCAAGGGCAGTCTTGGAGGTCTCTGGGGCCGCCTTCGTACCGTCTTGGGGGCCTCTTGGGCCTCTTAGGGCCCTATTGGGCCTCTTGAGCCTCGGGGGGGCCTCTTGGGCCGTCTTAGGGCGATCATGGGCGCCTATGGGCCCGTCTTGGAGCATCGGATGCCCGACAAGGCGCGAATGCTATCAGTGAAACACCTAAGGCACATAACAGGATGTTTGCATTCTGGAGGTCCGCTTGGAGCCCTCATGGTGCGTCCAAGGGGCCTCTTGACCTTCAGAGACCGTATTGGCCCTCCCTGGGCAGTCGTTGATGCCTCCTTGGGCGCTTTGGGGCCGTCTTTGATGTCTCTGCGGCCATCTCGTGGCCGTCTTGGGGGCCGCTTGGGCCGTCTTGCGGGCTTTTTGATGACCTCTTGGGGCGATCTTGGGGGCTTATCTCGTCTTGGAGCGTCGGATGCCCGAAACGGCGGGAACATTATTTTCATTGGAACACCCGATGCAACTACATGATTTGGGCCTCCTGGAGGTCGTATGGGAGTCCTCATGGGGCGTCTGAGGGGCCTCTCGCGCCGCGCCTTCTGGAGGACATCTTCGGATGTCTTAGGGCCATCTTGGTCGTCGCAGAGGCATTTTGTAGACCATCTTGGGCCATCCTGGCCGTCTTGGATGCATCTTGGCCGTCTTGGAGGCCATCCAGGGGCTGCCTTGGGCGGGAACAGCCACGACATGCAGATTTTCAGGGCGGCTGGCGGATTGGGCCGAGATCTCATTGTGAGTTCCCATGACCGGGGGGGCGTCAGATCGAAGATGCCTACGGCGAACCCCCCTGCCTTGTTGGGCGCGCCGATGTGGCTGAGCTTTGTGCCCAGAGCTTGGACAAGCTGTCGGACCATGTGTTCCCCGAGCCGTTGTGGAAACGCCTGGGGGAATTCTTTGCAGACAATGAGGGCGAGGAAGAGAGGGCGGACAACTTCAACGGACTTAAACCTCAGGGCCGTTTTGGAGGCCATCTTGGGCGTCTCGGATGCTTCTTGGGCTGTCTTGGGGCTTCCCGGGCCGTCATGCTCTTGGCGCGGAAGGCTCGGTTCGGATTGTCGGTTCGTGTTCCCCTTCTTGGGCACGTTTTTGGGTCTTTCTTGGGCAGTCTTGGGGGACTCTGGGGCTGTTTTGGGGCAGTCTTGGGAGCTTCGTGGGCAGCCTTGTAGCGTCTAAAGCTCGAAAAACCAAGAACCCAATAACAAACATTAAACAACCATAGGAACAACACACAACACTGCTGTTTGCCTCTCGGAGCCACCTCGGGGGCCTTCTTTGGCCATCTGAGGGCCTCCTGAGAACACATCTTGGGGCGGGAGGCTCGACTTGTCGGTTCGTGTTCCCCCTCTTGGGCACGTCTTGGGCCGTCTGGGGGGCCTCTGAGGCCATCTTGGGGCAGTTTTGGGAGCCTCTTGGGCAGTCTTGTGGCGTCGGAAGCTTGAAACAGCGAGAACCCAACAAACGCATTAAACAGCCACAGGAAGCAACACATTGATGTTTCGGAGCCCTCTCGGGGGCCTCTTTTGGCGGTGTGAGGGCCTCCTGAGACCACCTCTTGGGGCGGAATGCTCGAATAGTCCGTTCGTGTTCCCCCTCTTTGTCCTTCCTTTGAGCCTTCTCTTGGGCAGCCTTGGGCGCCTCTCAGGACGTCTTGGAGCCCTCTGTCTTGGGGGCCTCCTGGGCCGTCTTGGAGCAGTCTTGGGGGCGTCGTGGGTCGTCTTGGGACATCCGAAGCTCGCAAAGGCCAGAACCCTGAAAACATTGAAAATCAGAAGGACAATCAATGGTGCTTGCCTCTCGAGACCCTCTTGGGAAGGCTCTTGGGGCTCTCTTGGGACGCATCGAAGGCCAACTGGGCCGTCTTGAAGCCTTCTTCGGCCGCCTTGAGGCCAAAGTGGCCCGTCTTGGATACATACTGCACCGTCTTGGAGGCATCGGGGCCTCGCGAACGCGAATCCGTCACATGTTGCTAGGAGTTGTAGCCTCGAGAAGTGGGGCATACGAACGGGTGCGAACGGAAGAGGGGGGTGGTCTGTAGAACGTCGCAGAACCCTATCAGAGAGCACCTGGCATTCTAGCACGCCCCACCGTGCCAGGGGACACGGTGGCGGATCTAATATCATCTACCCATCCTCCTCCCATCCTCTCCCCCCCCCCTCATCCCTCCAACCATGATGTTCCAACCCCTCCTCCTCGTTTTCCTCATCCTTTTCCTCCTGTCGCTCACTCTTAGTCGTCTCTCCCTTCCCGCCGGCCGCTGGCTGCCGCAGGCTCCGTCGCCCCCGGCCAGCTCCAGGGGTCGATCCAAGCGGGCCAACGGCCAGGCGCCCCCCAATGCCGCAGGGGGTCCGGACGGAGGCGCGCGCCACGAAGAGGAGGGTGTCCTCGGAGGGATCGCTCGTGGTTCGGTCGATTCGGCTGCGTCGCAGTCGGCCGCGATCAGTTCCATTCGGTTCGGTCGGTGGCGTCGTCGACGCGGCGTTGCGCTGCGCCCTTCTGGGCTGGTCAGCGGCCAGTTCGGCCTCGGTCGGTATTTGTTGCTTCGCTGCTGGTTCGGTCGGTTTTCGGTCGTGCTGCAGCCGCGGCGGTCTCGGTCCTGGGGGAAGCGGGAGTCGAGGTGTTGAAGTACTATTCGTCCGCGTCTCTATACTTACGCGCGCGCACGCGATTTGTGTTATCCAAAACCCGGATAGCGAGGCGACAGAAGTTTTTGGCAGATCCTTCGAAGGAGCTTGAGGGAAGCGGGGGTGGAGGTGTTGGGGCATTAGTCGCCCGTGTCTCTATACTTACACGCGCGCGCGTGATGTGCAGGGTCAGGGCCCCCACCCCCGTGTCTTTTCGGAGGCGCACGGGCGCGCCACGCCCGCCGCAGCACGCAGCCGCGGCTCTGTCACCTTTGGGCAGTGCCCCCCTGGGGAGGCTGACCAGCGGCTCCTTGGGCATCCGCACGCCTGCGCGCGCGACGTGCCAGGGAAGTAGGCCCCCGCCTTCGGAAAGGCGCAGGGTCTCAGAGGAGGGAAAGGTACCGACACCGCTATCCTTCTCTCGTTTTTTCCTTTTTCGGGCCTTCTGGAAGGCCCTCGTCGCCACAGCTGGACTCGCTTTGAAAATTTGGTCAGAACACACCCCTGGGAGAGGTCTGGGGGTGCAGGGTCGGAGCACCCCACCGCAGCATAGAGTCGGCGGCTCTGGGGGTGATCTGTCATCAGGGGTAACCTAGGGGAGAAAGAGTGGTTCCCGGGAAAAGGGTTAGTACTCCCCGTGAAAGTGGCAAAATACCGATTCTGTTGGTTCTCTGGGTTAGACCCTTACAGGTTTCCCCCCAAAGCACACACACCAAACAACAAACCTCAAACCCCAACCCCCAAACACCGAACACCGAATACCAAACACCAAACACCAAACCCCAAGCCCCAAACACCTAACCCCAAACACCAAACACCAAACACCAAACACCAAACACCAAATCCCAAACCCCAAACCCCAAGCCCCAAACACCAAACCCGAAACACCAAACACAAAACCCCAAACCCCAAACACGAAACACCGAACACCAAACTCCAAACCCCACACACCAGACACCAAACCCCAAACACCAGAACACTAATACCACGTTCATCCCTCTTGCGCCTCCAACCCCACACACCAAACACCAAACACCAGACACCAGGGCACTCTTGGGCGCCAGTTGAGCCGTTTGGGGGCCACCTTGGGTGGCCTCTCGCCCAGTCTAAGGGGCGATCTGTTGGGCCTCTTGGGCGCTGTTAGGGCCGATACGGCGAACATGCTAAACAGCTGCTATTACCCAAGGAGCTGGGAGTCCTGCGACTACTACGACTACTTTTACTAGTCCGATTAATAGTATTACGACGACAATTCGTAGTATTATTGTTACTCTATTATTGTTATTACTAGTACTACGATTACGACTGCTACTACGATTACGGTTACGATTATTATTGTTACTACTACTACTACTACGACTACTACTACTACTACTACTGCTACTCCTACTACTACGACTACTACCACTTCTACTACTACGACTACTATTACTACTACTACTACTACTACTACTGCTACTACTACTACTACTACGACTACTACTACTACTACTATTACTACTACTACTACTACTACCACTACTATCACTACTACTAGTACAGCTACTACCACTGCTACTACCACTACTACGACCACTACCACTACCACTACCACTACTACTACTACTACTATTACTACTACTATTACTGCTACTACTACTACTACTATTACTACTACTACTACTACCACTACTATTACTACTACTAGTACAGCTACTACCACTACTACTACTACTACTACTACTACTACTACTGCTATGGCTACTACTACTACTACTGCTGCTACTACTACTACGACTACTACTACTACACATACACATGCTACTACTACGACTACTGCTGTTACGATTATTGCCACGACGAATAATTCTCAATACGACTAGGAGTACGGCTACTACCATTACTATTACGACTACGACTACTACCATCATTGGTATGATTAATATAATTACTACCACTACTACTATTACCACTAGTAGTACTACTGCTGCTACTACTGTTTCTACTACAACTACGGTGACTACTACTAAGTAGTACTACTACCACTACTATCGCTATGTCAACGACTACTCCAGCGATTAGTTTTCATACACGATTAGGACTAATATTTCTACTACTAGAGCTGTTGCCACTGCGAGTTTTACGGCTACTGCTATTACTACTACTACTAGTATTATTTTTAGTGCCAGTACGACTACTATTACGACTACTACTACTACTACTACTACTACTACTACTACTACTACTACTACTACTACTACTACTAGTACTGCTACCACTACTACTACTACTACTACTAGTAGTACTGCTACCACTACTACTAAGACTATTGCTACTACTGGGGCTGCTATCACCACCAATACTACTTCAGTAATGTTATTATTACTGGCACTATTATAATGATCGCTATTCCTACAGCTACTATTACTACTACCACTACTACCACGAATACTACTACTACTACTACTACTACTACGACTACTACTACTACTACTACTACGGTTACTACTATTACTGCTACTACACGTACGGCTACTACTACTACTACTACTACGACTACTGCTACTACTACTACTACTACTACGACTATGCATACTATTACTACTACTTCTACTACTAGTACTACTACTACCACCTCCACCACTACTACTACTACTACTACTACTGCTACTACTACTACTACTACTACTACTACTACTACTACCACTACTACCACTACTACTACTACTACTACTACTACTACTACTACTATTACTACTACTACTACTACTACTACTACTACTACTACTACTACTCTACTACTGCTACTGCTACTACTACTACTACTACTACTACTACTACTACTACTACTCTACTACTGCTACTACTGGGGCTACTACCCCCACCACTATGAATTCATTACTGGTACTATTACTGGCATTAGCGTTAGCATTCTTACTTCTACTACTACAGCTACTACTACTACTACCACTACTACTACTACTACTACCACGACTACGACGACTACTACTACTACTACTACCACTACGACGACGACTATTACGACGAGTACTACTACTACTACCACTACTACTTCGACAACGACTACTACTAGTTCTATTACTACTACAACGACGACGACTACTACTACTACTACTACTACTACCACTACCACTACCACTACCACTACCACTACCACTATTATTACTACTACTACTATTACTACTACTACTACTACCACTACTACGACTACTACTACTACTACTACTACTACTACTATTACTACTATTTCTATTTCTAATATTTCTACTGTTGCTGCTACTACTAGTACTACTACTACCACCACTACCACTACCACTACCACTACCACTGCCACTACCACTACTATTAGTACTACTACTACTTTACTACTACTACTACCACTACTACTACTACTACTACTACTACTACTACTACTACTGCTACTACTACTACTACTACTACTACTACTACTACTACTACTAGTACGACGACGACGACGACTACTACTACTACTACTACTACGCTACTACTACTACTACTACTACTACTACTACTACTACTACTACTACTACTACTACTACTACTACTACTACTACTACTACTACTACTACTACTACTACTACTACTACTACTACTACTACTACTACTACTACTACTACTACTACTACTACTACTACTACTACTACTACTACTACTACTACTACTACTACTATTGCTATTTCTACTACTACTACTACTACTACTACTACTACTACTACTGCTGCTACAACCATAACCACTGGTACTACCACGACTCCTTCTATTTGTTCCCAGCCGTCCTGTGGTGTTGGGTCCTCGTTTTGGAGAGGCAGCGCCCCGCGTTCACTCCTCCCGCTGCCCCCTCCCCATCATCGCCCGTCCGCGCCTCTCCTCCCGTCCCTGCCTCGGTTCTCCGCATGTCCATGCCGCCACACCCCCCACGCGCTTCGTGGCCCCATAAGGGAGCACCACCGAAGGCCACAGTGGCAGGGTCCGCATGGCACCGCCGCCCCATTTCGGCACACCCCTCACCCGGTCCGTGGCCCCCCATACGGAGCTCCACCAAAGGCCCCATCGGCAGGGTCCGCATGGTACCGCCGCCCCACAGGGAGCTCCGCCGAAGGCCCCAGTGGCAGGGTCCGCATGGCACCGCCGCCACATTTCTGCACACCCCTCACACGGTTTGTGGTCTCATAGGGAGCTCCACCGAAGGCCCCAGTGGCAGGGTCCGCGTGGCACCTCCGCCCCATTTCGGATACCCTCTACACGGTTCGTGGCTCCATAGGGATTCCCACCGGAGGCCCCAGAGGCAGAGTCCGCATGGCACAGCCGCCCCATTTCGGACACCCTCTACACGGTTCGTGGCCCCATATGGAGCTCCACCGAAGGCCCCAGTGGTAGGGGCCGAATGGCACCGCCGTTTCATGTCGGCACACCTTTCACACGGCTCGTGCCCTCCATAGGGACCTCCACCGAAGGCCCAAGGGGCAGGGTCCACATGGCACCGCCTCCCAATTTCGGCACCCCTCACACGGTTCGTGGCCCCACAGGGAGTTCCATCGAAGGCCCCAATGGGCAGGGTCCGCATGGCACCGCCGCCCCATTTTGGCACACCCCTCACACGTGGCCCACAGGGAGCTCAACCGAAGGCCCCAGTGGGAGGGTCCATATGGCGGCGCCGCTCCATGTTGGCACACCCCTCCCGCGGTTCGCTGCCCCCCACCGAAGGCCCCAATGGCAGGGTCCGCATGGCACCGCCGCCCCATGTTGGCACACCCCTCACACGGTTCGTGGCCTCATAGGGAGCAACCGAAGGCCCCAGTGGCAGGGTCCGCATGGTACCGCCGCCATATCTCGGCACACCCCTCACACGATTCGTGGCCACACGGTCCGTGGCCCCATAGGGAGTTCCACCGAAGGCCCCAGAGGCAGGGTCCGCATGGCACCGCCGCCCCATTTCGGCACACACCTCACACAGTTCGTGGCCCCATAGGGAGCTCCACCGAAGTCCCCGGTGGCCGGGTCCGCATAGCACCACCTTCCAATTCGGCACACCCCTCACGCGGTTCGTGGCCCCATAGGGAGATCCACCAGCAGCTGCACCCAGAATGGGTTGGGTCCTTCGCCAGGATGTTTTATAGTCCTATGTTTGTCCGATGTTTGCTATCACAATTACAACGACTACCACGACGACGGCGACGAGTACGATTGTTGTGCGTATACGTTGCGTTTACGCCAGCGCATACGTTGCGCATGCGTATCTTTCCTCTTCCCTGTGTTGTGCGTATCCGTGCCGTATACGTTTCGCATGCGTGTTGTGGACGGCTTGTTCGCACGATTTGTATACGTGACATTTGTTTTCTTGTAAACGTTACGTACACTTGTCGTATATGTTGCGGATACGCTTTGTACGAATTGGCGGTAGATGGGTCGTATTATGTTCGTGCAAACTGTGTATTACGTCTATAAGTGTACGCGTGTTGTACATGTGTCGTGCATGTTTCAGATACGTGTCATAGACGTTCCGCGTTTGTTGCGCAGGCTTTCTTGGATACGTGTTGTATATGTTCGTCCACGTTTCGCATATTTTTGTTTACGCGTAGAATATGTTCCGCATGCGTCGCGTCTTCGGTTCGTGCATGTTTCGCAGGTGTTTCGTATATGTACCGTATGGTTGCTAATGGTTTTATTATTATCACGACCGCAATTGCTAGCATTACCACTACCACGACCACGACCACTTCTATTTTGATTCTTTAGGCTTACGCCACATCCGCCGACCCCTTGAGTTACCCGGGGAGTCGATGCGCGTCAATGTGGGCCGTTGTGGATGCTGCTGGCGGTGTCGAAGCCTTTTTCGTGATGTGTTCTGAAGGCCAGATTTGGCTGTTTGGGGTCTTCTTGCAAATCCCTCGTCGTTCCGGTTGCACGGCGCGAATACGGTGCTGACAGATCATGTTGTGCAATCTGCGCGGTGCGTCGCCCGTCCCAGTGACCGTGGCATGCTCTATCAGCGTATTTTGACCCCGGGGGGGACAACTTGCTTCGGGCGGACCCCTGGACGCGTGCTTGGCACCGTGGAGACGCCAAGAAACCAAATAGCTCCCCAGGGAGGTCTCGAAGAGGCCAACATCCTTCAAACACCAAGAGGAACCACATGATTGTTGCGTTCTCGCCTTGTCGCTTCTGATGGCCATCCGAGGCCGCAATTTAGTTTCAAGATGGACCAAGAGGGCCCCGAGACGAGCCCAAGAGAGCCCGAAAACGGTTCGAAAAGCGCCCAAGAGCGTGCCAAGAATGCTTCAAGAGATGCCAGCATACCCCATTGCACGAACTGCGTCAATTGCCGACGGACGTGCTTGAGAGGCTTGTAGAGGAGCACAAGAGGTACAAGAGAAACGCGAGTCGTCAGGAGTACGCTGACGTAGAAGGATGGAGGGAAAGGAAAACGGAGGTGGAAACGGCGTGGCCCACGTACCACGAGACGACGGATTTGGTCGCAGCGCCGGAGTATTTACGCAGCGGCCAGACTAATGGGTTGGGAGAGACGGAAGGAGGCGGTAGGAAATCAATTAGCGTCATTGCCAAATGCGCACCCGTTCTGGGGAAACAGAAAATGGGAAGAATGAATGCGAGCAAGGGCGATCGTGGCTGCAAGAGTACTTGGGCGTCTGGGTGCAAAAAGCAAAAAGGGGCAGGAGTTTCGACAGAATCACGTGCACCAGTGGGGTAAGCGTTTGCAGCGCGTGGCACCGTTGGGCCATTGTCAGAGGAAGGACGACGTGACGCAGCGCAAAAGCTTTATTCCCGCGCACGACGTGGCTGGTAGATCGCGCAGTGGTGTTGTGCCAAGGTTTTTTTGAAAAGCCGCGGCATGCCACGAGCAGGGGGGGGGGGGGGGAACGTGACAGGGTGCATGCACGGGCCCATGAACGTGACAGGGTGCTTGCACGCTGCCAGCGATGCTTAGCGGCGCGGTAGGGTTGAATTGCAGATCCCGCACAGGTCCCCAGTGACGGAAGCCACGCACGATAGATGTGTGTGCCAAGAGCGGCGCTGGGAGACGGATCGGCCCGTAGACGCGGCTCTGGCAGCGCAGCGAGCGCAGAACGCAGCGGCGGGGTATGTGGCGGACTATCAGTGCAAGCGGTGTGCCCCGCCGTTCAACGAGGCGAGGGAAATCAAAAAGGGCCGCCGCGCGCTGGCGGAGCAAACGAGGGGCAGGACCGCGTCGCACCGAACGAACAGGCACATGAAGAGGTTTCTCAGTGACGTGCACGGGAGAGGCGCGGCGCTGTCAGCGCAGGACAGTGCGAACTTGCGAGCGCACGGAGATCCCAGAGACGTTACTGGTGCCGAGAGTATCAAGACTGCTATGACAGCCGTGATCCCCGGAGCAGAAGCCGCGCGCATGGCGGGGCGGCTCTGTGCAGAGGGGGGCGGCGCGGCCGTGGCGGCGTCGAGGGTGCTGGAAGCGGACAAACGAGAAGGTTCCAAAAAGGTTCGCATTGTGTCGAAGAGTCCGGTGCATTTGCATGGCATGGGCCCATTGGGCGCTCCAGTTGCGCCCGATGTGGCACATTTGTCTATGTGTGAGCTCTTGCGATATTGGCGCATAGAGTTGGCATCATTTCCCCGCGGCGAAGCCGAGATGGCGGCTGCGGCCAGCAATGACTACCGGGCGGAGCTGGCGCTGTCTGGGATTCAGAAGGTCCGCGAAGCAGATCAGAATAGAGCGGAGAGCGACGAGGGCGGGGCGCAGGCGGGGGCCCAATTTAAAGCCGGAGTGGATTATGTGATTAAGGAAGGATGGGGGAGTTATTCGTGGGTTCCGTTCCCAGATGTTCCAGAAATTGAAACTTTGAGGCGCGCGCGGGCGCCGGCGCGGAACGAGCGCCCGAGGGGCCCGAGTTTTCGTGGAGCGCCGCAGCCGAAGTGCGGAGCGGGGGGGGGGGATAGGAACGGGCTCTTGTTGATTGTATATTTTCGGGCGTTCACACTTCGCGACGACGTCGACTGCGGAGCGCCGCGCCGGCGGGATTTCCGCGGAGCGCAGGGGGCGTGGGCGGAGGCGTCGTTCGAGTGGTTAAAGAAAGGCATGCCGTGTGAAGAAACGAAGAGGCACGTGCAGAACTACATGGGCGCTGTGGGCGCGCGACCAGTCACGGGGGAAGATCTCGCGAAGCACGAGGACGAGTTGCACAGCTAGAAGAGCTGGATCCGAGAATTGTCGACGCGGCGACAAGGCGGAAGACGCGCGTGGGAGGTGCGTCCATGGAGAAAGAGGACAGGCGGACACATGTAAATGCCGAGTGCGAAAAGTTGGAAAGCCGGGGGGCCGTGGCCAGGGGCGACGCCGTGCAGGGCGCGGGCACCAGTCGGAACAGCGGAAAGCGCAAGTGGCGCGGAGGGGGCGGTGCGTTGAAGTGGGATGACGCGGCAGCGCAGAGAGCGCAAGCGGCGGCCGCGGCGTCGAGAGCCGCAGGAGGAGGCGGCGCGGGTGAAACGTAAGGCGCCCCAGAGGTGGTGGCGGCGAAAAAAGCAACGGCGTCTAGCGTGCGGAAGTGGGGGAACGGGATTGCGGATAGCGGGTTGAACGCGGGGCAACGTAGCGTCGTGGAGAAGGTGGCAGATCGAGCGCTGGCGCAAGCATTCGCCCGCTCCGCGAGCGGCAAGAAAACAGGCCCGAGTCGTTCTGATATGCAGCCCCTCGCGTGGACGTTGCATGGTGGCCCGGGGGCCGGGAAGAGTTTCGTAATAGAAAGGATGCGTAAGGGGCTGTTCGGGAACGTGATGGGGCGGACGCGCGGCGTAGATTTCCAGGCGGCAGCGTTGCAGGCGACAAACGCGTCAGCTCTCGACGGGAATGCAATTCACAGTGCATTCGGGGTCGGTGTGAACAAAACGAAGGCGGCGATTGCGGGGGGCGATGCGAGCGCGGAGTCCAAAAAGAAGACGAAGAAGGAAATGGCCGCGCAGCGTATGTCACAGTGGAAGTGGTTGATAGCGGACGAGGTGAGTATGGTCAGCGCGAACTTCCTGGCAGAGCTCGATTCGCAGTTGCGCTCGTGCATGTCAGCAGCAAGTGGCGCGAAGGTAGATGGAGATGGAGTGCCGGGGCCCTTCGGAGGTTTGAATGTTTTGTTATGTGGGGACTTCTATCAATAGGGGCCGCCATCAGGGACAGCCGTCAATGCGCTTCCGACGTCGTATTTACGAAACGCGAGGAAATACGGGCCGGGTGCCACGGAGGACCACGGACAGTATATCTCGCGGGGAGCTGGTGGAGAAGGCGCAGTGCAGGGAATGGCGGAGTTGACGGAGTGCAAGCGCGTGGGGGGCCAGGGCGACTGGTTTCTTGGAGCGCAGGACGAGCTTCGCAGAGGAATGTTGTCTGAGCGCACGCGCTGTTTTTTTTCAAGGCGAACCCACGGATGTTCCGGGGTCGCGGGTGAACGGTGCACCGTTGTGCGGGGGCGCGCATTGTCTCGAAAACGAAGAGGCAATTGCGCAGCAATACGAGCTAGAGTCAGCAGCTAGAGTGCGAGGCTTGCAAAGGTTGAGCGGGGGAAGAGAAAGCTCGTCGCGACGTCGCCAGGAGACGGTCGGTTTCGAGAGGAAAGATTCATTGACGCCGTCGCCATTTATGCGAATTAGGACATTCGTTGCCACGTCGAGAAGCAGAGAGCTGTGCAGTGGGCCAAGGAGCGAGGAGAACAGCTGCTCTGGCTCGCAGCCAGGGGCCGCCCGTGCCACGGGGGGGACAGAGGCGGCCGTGCACGGTGGAGGATAAGGTACGTTGGCTGGGGTACCACGAGAAGGAGTGCGCAAGCTTGCCCGGGTGGCTGCCGCTGGCCAAGGGGATGCCCGCGGCGTTGGGAGATCACTTGGATCGGTCAACGAAGCGGCTTCTGCGGGGGCGCACAGCGACGATCCATGGGTGGGCGTTGCACGAGGACGAGGTCGTTGGAGATGAAAACGAGGAAGCGTTGTTGCATCTACCGAGAGTGATTGCGTTGGATTTCCACGCGAAGGAGCGGCACCTGCCAGGGCGGGGGCCGGGGCTGCATCCGATCTTCCCATCGAAAGGGCGGCGATGGTTCTTGGGCGGGTATTGGAAGCATCCAGTATTGAGTGTCAAGCGCACGCAGTTAATGATAACCCCCGTCGTTGGCAGCGACGGCGCGCTCAGCGCAGGGCCGGGCCACGGGGGCAGCGATAGCGGACCTGGGGAGAGGGCGCGGCGTGAATTAAATGTCAAGTTTCGTTGCCATCGCGCGCGTGCGCAGGCGGGAGAACCCGCTGATCCCCCGGCCTTTTGATAGGAAGCCGCGCGAAGCAGGTGAGATGGCGGGCGCGAAAAAATTGTTGCAGGTGCTACATTGGGAGAGCGTGGATTTGGATGAATGAGAAGCGAAACTAACGCCGCGAGACCTGTGCGAGCATTGCCGCCGGAGGTTGCTTGTAGAGGCGTTCGCGAAGTACGAATTCCAGAGGGAGGAAAGGCCAGCGCGCTGCAAATAATGCGCGGAAGAGATGAAACAATAAAAAACGCCAACGAAACATGGCGCACAACGCGCGCAGGGTGGGCGACGAGGGCGGCGGGGGAAGATGCGGCGCGGCACGGCAGCGGTCGGGGCGCGGGCGCAGCAGCCGGCGACGGGGGGGCGAAAAGGGTTCGAACAATGCACTGCGCGAAGTGCAGCCATGTCAAAGCGAAGAAGACATCGGAGCAGCAACGCGAAGTGGAGCGACAGCGTCGGCACTGTGCGATGTTCGAACGAGAAGTGCCTGTCGCTGTGCGACGAGAAGGCGGACATGCCGGACGCACAGAAGAAGCGCCGTGCAGCGGGGGTGAGGCTGCGTAGGAAATGCGCGGAGGAACGTGACGAGGCGACGCGCGAGTCGAATGATAGGAAGCGTAAAGCAGAGGCGGAGGCGAAGCCGCTGACGTGCTGCGCGCCAGGATGCGGGGTGCGTTTTTCGGTGACAGGCCTTTTGAATAGCAGGCAGGTGGAGGATCATAGGAGGAGGGGAGGACGAGTGGTTTGCTGCGACTGTAGCAAACGCGGCAGGACGGCGAAGGAGGTGTCGGACGCGGCGAAACGGTTGAAGAGAGACCTCACGTGCGCGACGCGCAAGCTAGGGCTCGACCGGCAGGAGCACATAAGCGCCCAACAGGAGAGCAAGCACTTCACGAGGAAGGGTAAAGTTGTGTGCGCAGAGTGCATTGCCGACGGGTTCACGTCGCGCAGTTGGCAGGCTTTTCAGCGCAGTGGCAGGTGCCAGAGGAAATTGCCGAAGTCGGCTTTCTCCGTGGGCGCGGGCAATGTCGCGCGTGACGAGAAGAAGGGCACTTTGAAATGCAAGGCATGCAAATGATTCCCGTAGCGCGCCCGTGCCATGGCCAGTAGAGCAGGGGCAGGGGGCCCGAGCGAGTGGGAGGACGAAGCCGACGAACAGAGGAACGCCAAGAATATAAAGCGGAGGAGGATGAGGAGGAGGAGGAGGAGGAGGAGGAGGAGGAGGGAGCATGGGCGAGAGGCGGAAGGGGTCTGGCTTTTCGCGAGATTCGCGGAGGCAGTTTCGAAGCCTTTTGGAAGCCGTTTTGGGATATCTGGGTGCCTCTTTGGGATTTTTTGGGGGCCTCTTGGAGCCTTGTGGGCGCCTCTTGGGTGCTTCTTGGGTGCCTCTGGGGGCCCTTGGGGTTTCTCTCGGGGACCTCTTGGGGGTTTCTTGGAGCCTCCTGGGACGCTGTCGGGCCGACTGGCTTGGATTTTCGGCTTGTGGTCCCCCTCTTGGGGTTGTATTGGGGCCCTCTTGTGCTGTCTTGAGCGCCTCTTGGGCTGCGTTGGCGCCCTCCTGGGCCTTTGCGGGGGCCCCTTGGGCGCTTCTTGGGCCGTCTTGGCGCGGCCTCGTGAGCTTCTGGAGCCGTTTTCGACGCCGTGAAAGCTCAAAGACCGTATATATCAAAAAAGGTGCGTCTTCTCATAGGAAATGGATGAGATTTGCTTGTTGGGGACCTCTTGGGGCGCCTCTTGGTCGCATATGAAAGTCTTGTGGGCGCGTCTGGGGGCGTCTTGGAGGCGTCTGAGATCGTCTGGATATCATCTTGGGCGTCTTGGCTCGATCTTTCGGCGGCACGGGGCCTTCTCGGACCTTCTCGGGGGCCCGTTGGTGCGCTTTTGGCCCGTCGTGGGGCCCTCTGCCCCCCCATGGCGCGTTCGGGCATGGGTGCCCCGGGGCGGGGGGGGGGGTCGAATCTCCGGTTTGGGGCCCCTTGGGGGGGGGGGGGGCGAGGGGGGGCGTGCATTTCACACGCCTAGAGACCCACAGGGGGTCTGCGGATTATCGTTGCGAATTTTATTTCTACCAGCAGTACTTCTACGGCTACCTCAACTCGTATTACGAGTACGATTGCTACCATTGTTTTTACTAACATCACCCTCGCTAGTACTACTAGTATTGCTACTACGACTAAAACTAAAATTCTTCACGCTTCGCGTATCCCCACCAGCCCATCTCAAAACAACAACTCTTGCGAAGCATGCCGACAGTCGTGTTTTTCATGCGTGTGTCCGCTTGCCCCCGCATATCTCCCCTGTTCCTCCTTCCTCCCGCCTCCTTGTACATCCTCCTTGTGGTGGGAGCGGGAGAAGGACGAGGCGGAGGAGGAGGGAGAAAAAGCGGTGGGAGGCAAGAGGGAGTTAGCGGAGACGACGACCACAGCGAGGATCCTAACAACGACGACGCACCCGACGACGACGACGATATCGACCGCGACGAGGACGACGACCATAACCGCGACGACGACGACGACGATGACGACGACGTCGACGACCCTGACGATGAAGGCGGCGGCGACGACGACGACGACGACGACGACGGCGACGACGACGACGACGACGACTGGTGGGAGTCGTTGGGGCCCCTCGTGGTGTGAGTCGTTCGGCCCCATCGTCCTTGTGGGAGTCCTTCGGGCCTCTCTTCCTGGTGTGAGTCGTTCGGGTTCCTCGTGGTGTGAGTCGTTCGGGCCCCTCGTCCTGGTGTGAGCCGTTCGGGCCTCTCGCGGTTCGAGTCGTTCGGGCCTCTCGTCCTGGTGTGAGTCGTTCGGGCCCTTTTTCCTGGTGTGAGTCGTTCGGGCTCTTCGTGGTGTGAGTCGTTGGGGCTCGTCGTCTTGGTGTGAGTCGTTCGGGCTTCTCGTGGTGTGAGTTGTTCGGGCCCCTCGTCCTGGTGTGAGTCGTTCGGGCCCTTCCTCCTGGTGTGAGTCGTTCGGGCTCCTCGTGGTGTGAGTCGCTCGGGGCCCTCGTCCTGGTGTGAGTCGTTCGGGCTCCTCGTGGTGTGAGTCGTTTGGGCGCCTCGTCCTGGTGTGAGTCTTTCGGGCCCCTCTTCCTGGTGTGAGTCGTTCGGGCTCTTCGTGGTGTGAGTTGTTCGGGCCCCTCGTCCTGGTGTGAGTCGTTCGGGCTCCTCGTGGTGTGAGGCGTTCGGGCACTTCGTCCTGGTGCGAGTCGTAGCAGTAGTACTAGTACTAGTAGTAGTACTAGCAGTAGTAGTAGCAGTAGTACTTCAATTGTAGCAGTGGTAGTAGTAGTAGTAGTAGTAGTAGTAGTAGTAGTAGTAGTAGTAGTAGTAGTAGTAGTAGTAGCAGTAGTAGTAGTAGTAGCAGTAGTAGTAGTAGTAGTAGTAATACTAGTAGTACTAGTAGTAATAGTAGTAGTACTAGTACTAGTAGTAGTAGCAGTCGTAGCAGTAGTACTGGTACTAGTAGTAGTACTAGCAGTAGTAGTAGCAGTAGTACTTCAATGGTAGCAGTAGTAGTAGTAGTAGTAGTAGTAGTAGTAGTAGTAGTAGTACTAGTACTAGTACTAGTACTAGTACTAGTCTAGTACTAGTACTAGTAGTACTAGTAGTACTAGTAGTAGTACTAGTAGTAGTAGTAGCAGTAGTAGCAGTAGTAGCAGTAGTAGTACCAGTAGTAGCACTAGTAGTAGTACTATCAGTAGTAGTAGTACTAGTAGTAGCCGTAGCAGTAGTAGCACATGTAGCAGTAGTAGTAGTAGTAGTAGTAGTAGTAGTAGTAGTAGTAGTAGTAGTAGTAGTAGTCGTAGTCGTAGTCGTAGTCGTAGTAGTAGTAGTAGTAGTAGTAGTAGTAGTAGTAGTAGTAGTAGTAGTAGTAGTAGTAGTAGTAGTAGTAGTAGTAGTAGTATCTCCGAGCAGCAACCCCAGGGAAGCATGCCGACAGTCGTTTGGTGCAGGCGTGTGTCTGCTTGCCTTCTGCCTCCTTGTACAGCCTCCTTGTGGGGGAGCGGGAGGAGGACGAGTCGGAGGAGGAGGAGGGAGTGAAGGAGTTGGGAGGCAAGACAGAGGGCGGTCGTCGTCGAGTCCAGCGATCTCCCCGACCAGCGAGAGGCCCAAGTCTCTATGTTCCTCCAGCGTTGTCGTCGTTGTTGCCATTCTGGCTCACAGTATTGCAGTGTGGCTGTGAGCTTAGCTCCGCCTACTAGCAATCTTTTCCGCCTACCAGCAATTTTCCTGCGGCCGGCATGGAGAAGCGCCCGTACGCTCTGGTAACCTTGCTAGCCACGGGGGCCCCTTGGAGAGAGCGTGGAGAATGTCGGTCGTCGGCACTCTCGCACTACCTCCAGCTTCGAGGGTGCAGTCGGCGCGCTGCACTTCGCTCCGCATGGCCTGGAAGGTGATGGCGAGGATTGCGCTGCGAGGGCAGTGAGCGTAGCTCAGCCCACCCCGTCTGCGCTGACAGGAAGCGTGGCCATCTCTGAGGACCGGCCGTGGTACGAATGGTGCGGAGTGCAGATTTATGTTTGCTAGGGGTGCGGCCTGGACGTGTGCAGCGACGTGCAGCAGTGCGTTGATTTCGCGAGCACTTGGGCTTCTGACTCGGCTGTCGCTCGTGACACCGCATTGGAGCACGTGCCGGCGGCGAGCGGAACGCACGCGCCCATCGTGTTTTTGGCACGATGTGTCCGCGTTGCGCAATTAGGGAATATCGCCCATCACGCCTACGGGCTCGCCACTTTTTGTTGTGATGCATGTCGCACCCTCCTCCATTGGCCCCGCCTTCGTGGCAGCAGCTCCTCGTTGCGGCTAACGTCCGAGGACGTGCAGGCACGGCGGCCACCGCGGGATGCCCCAGACACGCGCCACTCTCGAGCTTTTGTTAGCACGATCTGGCCACCCTGCGAAATTAGGGCACCCACTCCCCGTCAAACACACGCACGCACACATTCAATACGCAAACACACACAAATCACACACACACGCACAACAAAAAAAACACACAGAAAGACACGCATAGAATTTGAACCCTTTCCCCCGCTGCCAAGGGGGTGAGGGGGCGCGCCATTTTTTGTTTGGAGGTCGATCGGGCCCTGGCGAGGCCTGGAAGTCGAACCTCCGATGCTTCGTCTACCGCGCTCGCGCGCAGTAGACGCGTCGAGCGTTACGCAACGTGGTGGCTGAATTGCACTCGCTTTTGCTTATGACAAAAACGGAAAAATACAGCAGGAAGAAGGCCCTCCGAACCCTTGCAGGGGTAAAGTCTCATGAAAGGGCCTGCAGGGATCCAAGAGCTCAAGGCTATCTACATGACTTTCGGCCTCTTCCGCCACAGGCTATCTACTGGCCTTCGGCCTATCTTGCCTCAGGATATCTAGGGGCTCGCGGCCTATCCCGCCACCGTGGTGCAGGGGTCCAAGATCTTCAGGCTATAATACTATACAAGGCTGTGAGGCCCAAGCTGGAGATTTCTTCAAGGTTTACCACGGGTTTTTTAAGTGTGTAAAGGCCGACAATGGATAATATAGTCCGTTGGCGATCCTGCAGTCGCAAGTTTAAGAAATGCCATGTTATCTTGGTTGTTTTGTGTTCTGTTGAATCATTGACGGTCCTCTCTCAAGTTTTTTGCTGGAGTCGTTATATCCCGACGACGACGTCGACGACGACGACGACAGCGACGATGACGTCGACGTCAACGACGAAGACGACGATGACGACCACGACGTCGACGACGAGGATTCATCGACGACGCGCTTCCTCTTGCTTGTTCTCGTCGTCCTCCTTTGTTATGTTTGCTGGTCCGCCTTGTATGTTGCCGTGCCTCGTCGTCCTGCTCTTTCTTCTCCTCCTCCGCCCAATTCGTTGAACGTGTGGACAGCCGTAGGGGCCTGAATGATTCGCGCCAGGAGGTGAGTCGTTCGGGCTCCTCGTCCTTTTCCTCCTTCTCGTTATCGGAGTTCTGGTGGTGCGCGCACGAATGCCTTCACGTTTGTGGTATGATGATACCGCCCGCGCGAGCGTGACGCTTTTTGTCTTCTCGCTGTCTTCACTTCCCGACGCTTCTGGACGGCGTTGGAGGTTCTGCAGTTCGTACCAAGACGGTCCAAGGCCCAAGAGGGCCCAGGAGGCTCTTACATCTCGCAGGAGGGCTCAAAGAACGCCCCAAGAAAGTCCAGGAGGAATGCGGACCGAGATGGCGCGGCCACGGGTTCTGGGGGCCCGGGGGAAGCCGCTGGGCGAGATCCCGAGGGTTTGCAGCAGTCGCGCGAGGCCCCAAGAGGCTCCGAGGAAGTGCCACGAGGTCACCAAGGGGCTCAGGATTGGCCCAAGTCCATATGTCCTCCAGCGTTGTCGTCGCTGTTGTCATTCTGGCTCACAGCGTTGCAGTGTGGCTGTGAGCTTAGCTCCGCCTACTAGCAATCTTTTCCGCCTGCCAGCAATTTCCTGCGGTCGGCATGGAGAAGCGCCCGTGCGCTCTGGTAACCTTGCTAGCCACGGGGGGGCCCTTGGAGCGAGCAGGGCGAGGGCAAGTCCTTCGACGAGTTCACGCTGGACACGTTTGGATCATCGATCGATGGTGGCGGCCCGTCGGGAAGCCAAGATTCCGAATATAGCTGCGCGCGTCCGTCTCGGAACGGGTCGAATAGCTTGCTGAGAGGTCCTGCCGCATGCCGATTTCCAGAGGCGCGAGATACCCCGCGTGTCATTCTTGCAGTTCGTGGCGCATGGTTACCGCCTGGCGAGGCTGACGTCATCCACAGTGCGTTGCCGGGCAAGTCAGTCTTGAAGTTTTGGGTGGCTGTGCGTGCCGATGAGGAGGTGGTCATTGCTCCTTCTTTTGGCAGCGACCGATCGTCGCCGCGCCGCCGTCGCCCAGCAGACGTCGCGGATTGCCTGCCGCCAGAGCTACTCGGGCGAATAAAACGGAACGCCCCGACAGCAATAGGCTTCGCGGAGCAGGCCATCGCGAACAAGAGAGGTCAAAGTTCTAAGAGGCAGAGGCAGGATGGCAGCGGTGAGCTGAACTGCATGAAGAAGCTCGTCGCTCAGTTGGGCACGAAGGAGCTGCCTCCTTCGGAGCGCCCCAGCACTGCCTGGGAAGCTTGCGGTGACACGGTGTTTGCGCCGGCGGATATCGTGGCTCGGGAGTGCAGTTGCGGCCGCCTGGAGAAGTTCCCCGTGCACATGTCCGTCGACTGTCGCGGCTTAGGGCCCAGCAACGTGGCTCGCAAGACCACGTTCAACGTAGAGGCAGAGGTCGCGCCAGCGCTGCTGCATGCGGCGAAGGGCAAACTGCTGTGCGAACTGCGGGCGGGGTCTGTTCGCAACGAAGATGCGGTGCGTCTGAAGGTTCACGAGGACAACCTCGGTTGTGCTTCCATCGCGTGCAACATGCACACGTTCACTGACAGGGGTGCCCGTTGACGCGTTGACTCCGACGGCGACTTTGCAACCGACAAGCACCGCATGCTGTGGATGATAAGTACGCGCGTACTGTCGAGCATAGGCATCCAGGGCAATGCGGTTAGCGCAGCCTATCGAGACATTCGCATTGCCAGCCCGCACGTTTGCCCAGATACCCTCGAAGCGGCGTACCAGAGCGGAACGCTCCATGTCGCAACGGCTGCGCCGAGGAAAGATTACGCTACTCGCATCACTCTGGAGCCAGAGGTGCACGCACATGGAGAGCATCTCGGCGTTATCCTTGAATTGGTTGGCAACCGAGTATACCAGCACGCCGCTCTTGTTCGCAGCGCTACTGCGGAGAATACTCTTGGGCTCGGCACTCTGCGGGCTGCCTTTTCCATAGTGCAGCCTTGGCCTGGACCGCCAGTCGCAGTGGGAAATGCGCTGAATAATAAAGTCTCTCCATCGTCTGACTTCACCCAGTCGGTATTGCGCAGGCGCGGCATTCAGCTGTCGGACGATCAGAAGCGATGCATGGAGACCACCAACGCCTCGGACAATCATCACTTGGCTATCCAGGCTTATGCAGGTACTGGAAAGTCGCTACTTTTGGCTTTGCTGGTCGAGGCAGCGTTGGCCGAGTTCGGCACGCGGAATGGCGCAGTGGTGATCGTGACTCCCTCGCGTAATCTGCGTGACTCCATATTGCAAGGTCCGGATTTCCTAGGCCACGTGTTTGTGGCGGATGATTACGGGCCCCGAGTTGTTTGGCTTGGGCGACCTTCAGATGCCCCCGGGGCGTTGAGCACATGGGAAAATAAGGTTGCGGACTTGGTGCATGAACGGCTGCGCCCTCTGCGCGCAGAGGTGGAAGAGCTTGAAGGTTCGGGTCTGCGCCCTGCTTTTCAGCGTATTTTGGAGTTTAGCATCTCTTGGAATCAGCTGCCAGCGGCCTCTGATGACGTGGCTGGGGACGCTGAGTTCGCGGCGTTGGAGGAGTTCCGCGGCCATGCTCGTCAGCACATGCTACAGATCTTTGCCATCAAACGGAAAAGGGCGGAGCTCTGGGAGGACGTCATCACAGAACAGACCAACGGTTATCTCATCGTGTCAACAATGGATTCTTTCGTCAAGTGGCGGGCGGGAGCCATTAAAGGATAATTGAACCGTTTGTTGGATCGCCTGGAGATCAGCCTGTTCTGCATGGAAGAGTTTGAGTCCTACGACGTTTCCCAGGTGGTAGTTGCCTTGGCGATCGTGTCTGCACAGACATTGCTCATGGTGGGGGACCAGCATCAGAGAGTGGAGAATGTCGGTCGCCGGCGTTCTCGCAGCACCTTCAGCCACGACGGCGCGGTCGGCGCGCTGCCCTTCGCTCCGCACGGCCTGGAAGGTGATGGCGAGGATTGCACCGCGATGGCAGTGAGCGTAGCTCAGCCCACGCCGTCTGCTCTGACAGGCGTGGCCATCCCTGAGGCCCGTCCGTGGTACGAATGGTGCCGAAACGCCGAGAATGCAGTCCTCGACGTTTGCAAAAGGTGCGGCAAGGACGTCTGCAACTACGTGGCGCAGTGCTTTGATTTCGCGAGCACTTTTGCTTCTGACTCGGCTGTCGCTTGTAACACCGCATTGCAGCACGTATTCTACGACGGCGACCAATGGTACTGGAGCCCAGTGCGGGGCGGTGATGAAGTCGGTTGGCACCCTCTCTTGTTCGAGTGTCTAGGCCACGCTGTTGCCGCAGACTTGAGCGAGCACAGGAGGAGCCAGCGGGAGTGGAAAGATTTTCCACGACCAACGGTGCTGATCATCATGCCTTTGAGCCGGTCAGCAATCCCGCTGTGTTGCTTGATGCAAGCTGCTTTCGATGACACAAGTCTGGGCTCAGGGGTCGTGCAAGCGTCGCTCCCTTTGAATGTGAGGGGGGAGAGCGCCCCTATAGTGCACTGCGTGCGGCATCGTCGCACTGTGGGTGCTCAGGACCAATAAGCTGGGACGCAGAGGAATTTGAACCAAGAGTACATCAACTTGACGCGCGGGGTGGTGAAGACTTGCATGTGGGTAGAATTACAACCGTTCGGGCATCCAGCAATGCCGCGCGACGCGCGCCATGAGTATGTCGGCGGTGGGTCCAAGGGCGAGTTTTGCTCCGCGTACGCGAAGCGCAGGAACAGGCACATCTGGGACCACAAGCTTTCGCTGGGCATTCTCGCGGACCGCCAGAATATACAAGCGTCGTATTACGGCTGCTTTGAGCAAAGGCTTCGAGATGATGCTGCTCGTCGTGTACATGACATCGCTGATGAGGTGCGGTGGAAGCTGCATCGGAACCAGATTCCAAACTTGCCGACCCTCGGCCAGGGATGTAGCGACTACAAATCCTTCGATGATGTTCTAGCGCAAGCAGCCGGCGCAGGCACCTCTCTGTCGCGATTCGTGGCCGAGTCCACCAGGTCCCTTTGGGATTTGGGTCATGGAGCGGCAGCCGAGCGATGGGACGTGCAGGGGATGCACGACAAGGTGAGCCGCGATGTGGAGTTGTTGGATTGGATGCCAGGCATGTCGGCCACTTGTTGCTGCCGCGCGCCACCGCCGAGGTGAGCTCCGAAGCAGGCAAAGGCGTGACGCGCCTCTGCTTCCCATTCCTTCATGCTCACGCGGGTCTGGAGGTCGAGAGCGCTATAACAGCACTCTGCAGCCTGGCTTGGTTTCTGTCGTTCGTGCTGGATAAGGAACTTGCGTCGGATGCGCGTGTGAGCAGAGAACTGCGTAAAATGCTGGTCATAGAAGAAGACGGGGACCTTTGGTTCAATAAGGCCTGCCAGTCCGGACGCATAGCCACAACCATCAAGGACAAGGGCAAGAGCGTAGTCTACATGCATGTTGGCGGAGGGGCAGTGGACCACGAGCAGTCTTACCTCTTGGGCGGCATCGTAGTAATCTGCAAGAGCTGGATGTGGGCGGCCGTGGTCTACTCCGCGGTGGGAATTGCGGGCCTCGCGTGCAACAACTCGATAGGCTCCTGGGACTCCGCGTTGGTGATCTGCGACGAGACCGAGACAAGCGAGTCTACAACTGAACCCACAGCTGCGACGCAATCACCCGTTCTTGACTTCCAGAAGCTCACTGAGGTCGTGTTGGTTTATTGTGTGACGTGGTTATGTCCGATGTCGAGGCGCCGCGGCGCACTGGAAGAGACGCGCGGTCCACCCAGTCCGACCAGGTAGGCATCCAGCTCGCATCTCTGAAAGAAGCTTATGCTGCAGACGTGAAGCGCTTGCTCAGCGGGGGCGATTAGATGCCAAGTCTGTCTGCTAATGACGTGGCCGAAGCAGAGAGCGTCGTCGGTGCGTAGCAGTGATAATCGGTGGAGGACGCCGACGTCGACGACGTTGAAGACGTCGAAGGCGACGACGACGACCACGACCACGACGACGACGACGACGATGACCGCTCGACGACGACGAGGACGACGACGACGACGACGACGACGACGACGCGGACGACGACGACGACAACGACGACGACACGACGACGACGACGTCGAGACAACGACGACGACGACAACGACGACGTCAACGGCGACGCCGACGACGCCGACGCGACGGCGACGACAGGGGGGGGGCACTCCTCGGAGCCTCTTCACACTGGAGAGCGAGCGGAACGCACGCGCCTATCGTGGTTTTGGCACGATGTGGCCGCGTTGCGAAATGAGGTTACATCGACCATGACGCTTACGGGCTCGCCACTTTTTGTTGTGATGCATGTTTCACTCTCCCCCATTGGCCCCGCCCTCGTGGCAGCGGCGTTGTTGCGGCTAACGCCCGAGGACATGCAGGCGCGGCGGCCGCCGCGGGATGCCCCAGACACGCGCCACTCTAGAGCTTTTAGTTGCACGATCTCGCCTCCCTGCGAAATCAGGGGGCCCACCCCCCTCCAGCACACGCACACACACACACACAACACACGCACACAACAAACAAACCAAAAAAAAACACGGAAACACACGCACAGAATTTGAACCCTTTCCCCTCGCTGTCAAGGGGGTGAGGGGGCAGGCGATTTGTTGATTGGAGGTCGATCGGGCCTTGGCCAGGCTTGGAAGTCGAACCTCCGATGCTTCGTCTACCGCGCTCGTGCGCAGTAGGCGCGTCGTGCGTTACGCAACGTGCTGGCTGAACTGCACCCGCCCTTGCTCACGAAAAAAACGGAAAAAAAAAAAAGCCGAGCAGGAAGAAGGCCCCCCGAACCTTTGCAGGCTTAAAGTGCCATGAAAGGGCACGCAGGGATCCAAGAGCTCCAGGCTATCTACGTGGCCTTCGGCCTTTCCCGCCACAGGCTATCTACTGGCCTTCGGCCTATCCCGCCACAGGATATCTAGTGGTCTGCGGCCTATCCTGCCACCGTGCTGCAAGGGCCCAAGATCTCCAGGCTATAGTACTATAGAAGGCTGCCATGCTCAAGCTTGAGACTTCTTCAAGGCTTACAACAGGTGGTAGAAGTGTTTCAAGGCTGACAATGGATAATCTAGTCCGCTGGCAATTTTGCAGTCGCAAGGTTACTAAATTGTATGTTATCTTGACTGTTTTGCGTTATGTTGAATCATTTGCGTTCCTGTCACTGGTTCTTTGCTAGCGCCATCATAGCGCGACGACGATGATGACGACGACGACGACAAGGACGATGACGTCGATGTCGACGACGACGACGACGATAACGACCACGACGACGTCGACGACGACTCATCGACGACGCGCTTCCTCTTGCTTCTTCTCGTCGTCCTCCTTTGTTATGTTTGCTGGTCCGCCTTGTATGTTGCCGTGCCTCGTCGTCCGGCTCCTTCTTCTCCTCCTCTGCCCAGTTGTTAGAAAATGTCGACAGCCGTAGGGGCCCGAATGACTCACACCAGGGGCTGAGTCGTTCGGGCTCCTCGTCCTTCTCCTCCGTCTCGTTATCGGAGTTCTGGTGGTGCGCGCGCGAATGCCTTCACGTTTGTTGTATGATGATACCGCTCGCGCGAGCTTAACGCTTTCCGTCTTGTCGCTGTCTCCGCTTCCCGACGCTCTTGGACGGCGTTGGAGGTTCTTCAGTTCGTTCCAAGACGGTCCAAGGTGATGACGACGACGACGACGACGATGACGACCACGACGACGACGATGAGGACCACGACGACGACGACGACGACTCATCGACGACGCGCTTCTTCCTCCTTCTTGTCGTCGTCCTCCTTTGTTATGTTTGCTGATCCTTCTTGTGTGCTTCCTTGCCTCTTCTTCCTGCTCCTTCTTCTCCTCCCCCGCCCAGTTCGTTGAAGGTGTCGTCAGTCGTAGGGGCCCGAACGACTCACACCAGGAGTTGAGTCGTTCGGGCTCCCCCTCCTTCTCCTCCTTCTTCTTATGTGAGTACTTGGTGGTGCGCGCGCGAATGCCTTCTCCATTGTTGTCTGAGGATACTGCTCGCGCGAGGGTAACGCTTTTCGTCTTGTCGCTTACTCCGCTTCCCGACGCTCCTGGACGGCTTTGGAGGTTCTGCAGTTCGTGCCAAGACGGTCTAAGACCCAAGACGGCCCAGGATGCTCTTAGATCTCCCAAGAGTGCTCAAAGAACGCTCCAAGAGGGTCCAGGAGGAATGCGGACCGAGATGGCGCTGTCTCGGGGTGTGGAGGCCCGAGGGAAGCCGCCGGAGGAAATCCAGAGGGTCTGCAGCAGCTCCGCGAGGCTTCAAAAGGCCCCCAGGAAGCGCCACGAGGTCACCAAGGCTCTCAGGAGAGGCCCAAGTCTATATTTCTTTCAGCGTTGTCGTCGCTGTTGCCATTTTGTGTCACAGTGTTGAAGTGTGGCTGTGAGCTTAGCTCCGCCTACCAGCAATCGCTTCTGCCTAGTAGCAATCTCCCTGTGGCTGCGAGTTCTCTCCACCTACCCTTTGTGCAGTGAGCTTGGCTCGGCGCGGGCGCTCTTCTTTCCAATGCCTCAGCGCGGTTGGCATGGAGAAGTTGGGTCAGAGAGGAAGACGGCGACCTTTGCTTCAATAAGGTCTGCCAGCCTGGACGCATAGCCACAGCCATCAAGGCCAAGGGCCAGAGCGATGTCCAGATGTATGTCGGCGGAGGTTCTGTGGACCACGAGCAGTCGTACCTCTTGGAGGGCATCGTAGTTATCTGCAAGAGCTGGCGGTGGGCGGCTTTGGTCGACTCCGCGGCGAGAGTTGCGGGCCCCGCCCTCGTGGCAGCAGCGTTGTTGCGGCTAACGCCCGAGGACATGCAGGCGCGGCGGCCACCGCGGGGTGCCCCAGACACGCGCCACTCTAGAGCTTTTAGTTGCGCGATCTCGCCTCCTTGCGAAATCAGGGGGCCCGCCCCCCTCCAATGCACACACGCACACACACACGTTCAAAACACACGCACACACACAAAAACACACGCACACACCAAAAAAAAAACGGAAACACACGCGCAGAATTTGAACCCTTTCCCCTCGCTGTCCAGGGGGTGAGGGGGCAGGCGGTTTTTTGATTGGAGGTCGATCGGGCCCTGGCCAGGCTTGGAAGTCGAACCTCCGATGCTTCGTCTACCGCGCTCGCGCGCAGTAGGCGCGTCGTGCGTTGCGCAACGTGCTGGCTGAACTGCGCCCGCCCTTGCTCACGAAAAAAAAAAAAAACGGAAAAAGCTGAGCAGGAAGATGGCCCCCCGAACCCTTGCAGGCTTAAAGTGCCATGAAGGGGCCTGCAGGGATCCGAGAGCTCCAGGCTATCTACGTGGCCTTCGGCCTTTCCCGCCACAGGCTATCTACTGGCCTTCGGCCTATCCCGCCACATGATATCTAGTGGTCTGTGGCCTATCCCGCCACCGTGCTGCAAGGATCCAAGATCTCCAGGCTATAGTACTATAGAAGGCTGCCATGCTCAAGCTTGAGACTTCTTCAAGGCTTACAACAGGTGGTAGAAGTGCTTCAAGGCTGACAATGGATAATTTAGTCCGCTGGCAATTTTGCAGTCGCAAGGTTACTAAATTGTATGTTATCTTGACTGTTTTGCGTTATGTTGAATCATTTGCGTTCCTGTCACTGGTTCTTTGCCAGCGCCATCATAGTGCGACGACGATGATGACGACGACGACGACGACAAGGACGATGGCGTCGATGTCGGCGACGACGACGACGACGACGACCACGACGACGTCGACGACGACTCATCGACGACGCGCTTCCTCTTGCTTCTTCTCGTCGTCCTCCTTTGTTATGTTTGCTGGTCCGCCTTGTATGTTGCCGCGCCTCGTCGTCCAGCTCCTTCTTCTCCTCCTCTGCCCAGTTGTTAGAAAATGTCGACAGCCGTAGGGGCCCGAATGACTCACACCAGGAGCTGAGTCGTTCGGGCTCCTCGTCCTTCTCCTCCGTCTCGTTATAGGAGTTCTGGTGGTGCGCGCACGAATGCCTTCACGTTTGTTGTATGATGATACCGCTCGCGCGAGCTTAACGCTTTCCGTCTTGTCGCTGTCTCCGCTTCCCGACGCTCTTGGACGGCGTTGGAGGTTCTTCAGTTCGTTCCAAGACGGTCCAAGGTGATGACGACGACGACGGCGATGACGACCACGACGACGACGATGAGGACCACGACGACGACGACGACGACGACTCATCGACGACGCGCTTCTTCCTCCTTCTTGTCGTCGTCCTCCTTTGTTATGTTTGCTGATCCTTCTTGTATGCTTCCTTGCCTCTTCTTCCTGCTACTTCTTCTCCTCCCCCGCCCAGTTCGTTGAAGGTGTCGTCAGTCGTGGGGGCCCGAACGACTCGCGCCAGGAGTTGAGTCGTTCGGGCTCCCCCTCCTTCTCTTCTTTCTTCCTATGTGAGTACTTGGTGGTGCGCGCGCGAATGCCTTCTCCATTGTTGCCTGAGGATACTGCTCGCGCGAGGGTAACGCTTTTCGTCTTGTCGCTTACTCCGCTTCCCGACGCTCCTGGACGGCTTTGGAGGTTCTGCAGTTCGTGCCAGGACGGTCGAAGACCCAAGACGGCCCAGGAGGCTCTGAGATCTCCCAAGAGTGCTCAAAGAACGCTCCGAGAGGGCCCAGGAGGAATGCGGACCGAGATGGCGCTGTCTCGGGGTGTGGAGGCCCGAGGGAAGCCGCCGGAGGAAATCCAGAGGGTCTGCAGCAGCTCCGCGAGGCTTCAAAAGGCCCCCAGGAAGCGCCACGAGGTCACCAAGGCTCTCAGGAGAGGCCCAAGTCTATATTTCTTTCAGCGTTGTCGTCGCTGTTGCCATTTTGGGTCACAGTGTTGAAGTGTGGCTGTGAGCTTAGCTCCGCCTACCAGCAATCGCTTCTGCCTGGTAGCAATCTCCCTGTGGCTGCGAGTTCTCTCCACCTACCCTTTGTGCAGTGAGCTTGGCTCGGCGCGGGCGCTCTTCTTTCCAATGCCTCAGCGCGGTTGGCATGGAGAAGTTGGGTCAGAGAGGAAGACGGCGACCCTTTGCTTCAATGCGGTCTGCCAGTCTGGACGCATGGCCACAGCCATCAAGGCCAAGGGCCAGAGCGATGTCCAGATGTATGTCGGCGGAGGTTCTGTGGACCACGAGCAGTCGTACCTCTTGGAGGGCATCGTAGTTATCTGCAAGAGCTGGCGGTGGGCGGCTTTGGTCGACTCCGCGGTGAGAGTTGCGGGCCCCGCCCTCGTGGCAGCAGCGTTGTTGCGGCTAACGCCCGAGGACATGCAGGCGCGGCGGCCACCGCGGGATGCCCCAGACACGCGCCACTCTAGAGCTTTTAGTTGCACGATCTCGCCTCCTTGCGAATTCAGTGGACCCACCCCCCTCCAATACACACGCACATTCAAAAACCACACACAAAACACACGCACACACACACCAAAAAAACTGAAACACACGCGCAGAATTTGAACCCTTTCCCCTCGCTGTCCAGGGGGTGCGGGGGCAGGCGATTTTTTGATTGGAGGTCGATCGGGCCCTGGCCAGGCTTGGAAGTCGAACCTCCGATGCTTCGTCTACCGCGCTCGTGCGCAGTAGGCGCGTCGTGCGTTACGCAACGTGCTGGCTGAACTGCACCCGCCCTTGCTCACGAAAAAACGGAAAAAAAAAAGCTGAGCAGGAAGAAGGCCCCCCGAACCCTTGCAGGCTTAAAGTGCCGTGAAAGGGCCTGCAGGGATCCAAGAGCTCCAGGCTATCTACGTGGCCTTCGGCCTTTCCCGCCACAGGCTATCTACTGGCCTTCGGCCTATCCCGCCACAGGATATCTAGTGGTCTGTGGCCTATCCCGCCACCGTGCTGCAAGGATCCAAGATCTCCAGGCTATAGTACTATAGAAGGCTGCCATGCTCAAGCTTGAGACTTCTTCAAGGCTTACAACAGGTGGTAGAAGTGTTTCAAGGCTGACAATGGATAGTATAGTCCGCTGGCAATTTTGCAGTCGCAAGGTTACTAAATTGTATGTTATCTTGACTGTTTTGCGTTATGTTGAATCATTTGCGTTCCTGTCACTGGTTTTTTGCTAGCGCCATCATAGCGCGACGACGATGATGACGACGACGACGGCGACGACGACAAGGACGATGACGTCGATGTCGACGACGACGACGACGATAACGACCACGACGACGTCGACGACGACTCATCGACGACGCGCTTCCTCTTGCTTCTTCTCGTCGTCCTCCTTTGTTATGTTTGCTGGTCCGCCTTGTATGTTGCCGTGCCTCGTCGTCCGGCTCCTTCTTCTCCTCCTCTGCCCAGTTGTTAGAAAATGTCGACAGCCGTAGGGGCCCGAATGACTCACGCCAGGAGCTGAGTCGTTCGGGCTCCTCGTCCTTCTCCTCCGTCTCGTTATCGGAGTTCTGGTGGTGCGCGCGCGAATTCCTGCACGTTTGTTGTATGATGATACCGCTCGCGCGAGATTAACGTTTTTCGTCTTGTCGCTGTCTCCGCTTCCCGACGCTCTTGGACGGCGTTGGAGGTTCTTCAGTTCGTTCCAAGACGGTCCAAGGTGATGACGACGACGACGACGATGACGACCACGACGACGACGATGAGGACCACGACGACGACGACGACGACTCATCGACGACGCGCTTCTTCCTCCTTCTTGTCGTCGTCCCCCTTTGTTATGTTTGCTGATCCTTCTTGCATGCTTCCTTGCCTCTTCCTCCTGCTACTTCTTCTCCTCCCCCGCCCAGTTCGTTGAAGGTGTCGTCAGTCGTAGGGGCCCGAACGACTCGCACCAGGAGTTGAGTCGTTCGGGCTCCCCCTCATTCTCCTCCTTCTTCTTATGTGAGTACTTGGTGGTGCGCGCGCGAATGCCTTCTCCATTGTTGTCTGAGGATACTGCTCGCGCGAGGGTAACGCTTTTCGTCTTGTCGCTTACTCCGCTTCCCGACGCTCCTGGACGGCTTTGGAGGTTCTGCAGTTCGTGCCAAGACGGTCTAAGACCCAAGACGGCCCAGGAGGCTCTTAGATCTCCCAAGAGTGCTCAAAGAACGCTCCAAGAGGGTCCAGGAGGAATGCGGACCGAGATGGCGCTGTCTCGGGGTGTGGAGGCCCGAGGGAAGCCGCCGGAGGAAATCCAGAGGGTCTGCAGCAGCTCCGTGAGGCTTCAAAAGGCTCCCAGGAAGCGCCACGAGGTTACCAAGGCTCTCAGGAGAGGCCCAAGTCTATATTTCTTTCAGCGTTGTCGTCGCTGTTGCCATTTTGGGTCGCAGTGTTGAAGTGTGGCTGTGAGCTTAGCTCCGCCTACCAGCAATCGCTTCTGCCTAGTAGCAATCTCCCTGTGGCTGCGAGTTCTCTCCACCTACCATTTGTGCAGTGAGCTCGGCTCGGCGCGGGCGCTCTTCTTTCCAATGCCTCAGCGCGGCTGGCGTGGAGAAGTTGGGTCAGGGAGGAAGACGGCGACCTTTGCTTCAATAAGGTCTGCCAGTCTGGACGCATAGCCACAGCCATCAAGGCCAAGGGCCAGAGCGATGTCCAGATGCATGTCGGCGGAGGTCCTGTGGACCACGAGCAGTCGTACCTCTTGGAGGGCATCGTAGTTATCTGCAAGAGCTGGCGGTGGGCGGCTTTGGTCGACTCCGCGGTGAGAGTTGCGGGCCTCCCGTGCAACAACTCTATGGGCTCCTTGGACCCCTCGCGGGTGATCTATAGCCTCCCGTGCAAGAACTCTATAGCCTCCCGCGCAACAACTCTATAGGCTCCTAGAGGGGTCCAGGAGGAACTTGGACCGTGATGGCGCGGTGTCGGGTTGCAGAGGCTCCGGGGAAGTTGTCTGAGGAAAACCAGAGGGTCCGCAGCAGCCTCGTGAGGCCCCAAGAGGCTCCTAGGAAGGGCCACGATTTCACGAAGGCACTCAGGACTGGCTTAAGTCTATATTTCCTGCAGCGTTGTCGTCGCTGTTGCCATTCTGGGTCACAGTGTTGAAATGTGGCTGTGGGCTTAGCTCGGCCTAGCAGCAATCGCTTCTGCCTACTAGCAGTCTCCCTGTGGCTGTGAGTTCTCTCCGCCTAACATTGTCGCAGTGAGCTTAGCTCGGCACGGACGCTCTTCTTTCCAACGCCGTAGCGCGGTCGGCATGGAGGTGCTGGTGTGAGCCATGTCTGGCGAGTGCGAGGGCCCTCCGTGGCGGTGCAGAACATGCAGCATGGACGTCGGAACGCGGAAGCGCAAGTATGACATCCACATGTCTGGGCGCTACCATGCTCGCCAAGTTCGCGAGCAGTCTGGCCTGCGGGAGCGGAAAGGCAATATCTTGCGCCGGATGACAAACGTCACAGCTGCTAGCTTCGTCTCGTGGCTCAAGAGCACCATCAGGCGCAGCCAGCGGGCGATTCGGAACGGCGACGGGGTCGTCGACTTCATCCCGTTCGGCGTGTCGTGTCTCGTTACTCGTGATGTACACGCAGTTCTCTGTCAGCTGCGGCGCCTGAGGACAAATGGTTCAGCCCTTTTGGCTGCTGTCGGCGCTGCGTGCCTTCCCTGGACGGACGCATGGGTGCAGGCCGTGGGCGTTCCGCTCACGACCGCATCCCATCGCGGCGACTTGGTGAGGAGACTCTTGCAAACGCGCGCGGGTGGGGCGCAGGTAGCGAACCCCAGCGTTCGCGTTTGCCGCGGGCGGTCGCTTCTCACGGGCACCCAGGCGTGTGCTCGGCGCAAAGCTCGACGGCTTGCATCCTTAGTGCTTGGTGTTGCACGCCGAGCTCCAGGGGCATGCGCCCTACTTCAAGAAGGCAACGCGTCGAGCGCCATGGATGCTTTGTGCGGGCCTGGCCTGCCAATCGGCGGATACACAGCTAAATTCATGCCGGTGCTGTTGTCGCAGCTGGAGCTGGCGCAGTGGACGTCAGTTGCGACCCGCGGCTTCGCTGGTTCCACGGGCTTGGCGGCACTTCGCCTGCTCGTGGGTCGAAGCGTGACCCTGGCTGGGGCTGACACGGCGCTGGCGCTGCTGTCGCAGAGCATGGGTGCAGATTGGGCCGGAGCGCCGCGGTTGCCTCCGTTCGAGATGCTCGACCTGGAATCGCAGCTCTGTGCGTGGCACTCTGCGGACCGTGCATCCGCGAACAGCTGCGAGTACCGGGGCATGCGTGGTGCACTTCAGCTGCCGCAGTAAAGCGTTTGACTTCGTCGGCGGTGCGCACGTTTTCTAGTGCAGCGGCATGGCCGCAGTAAGGTGCGAAATGCGCAGACCAACGGTTCGTTGGCATAGCGCGCGTTTGAACCCAATGCGCACACCGCTACCCTCAGTAGTCGTAACCATCGCTCGTCCCTTTCTTCATTCACCCTTCCCTTCGTCGACATGGCACGTGAGATGCGCCTCGGGCGCACATGCCACGCGGATGCCACTCGTGGACTTGCGTGAGGTTCCCGCTCCCTTGCCTCTACCGGTGCGGCAATTGCAGGGGATGCTGATGGAAACGATGCCTACGGCCGGAGACGGCGCGTGCGCAATCCATTCTGTGCGGGGCGAGTGGGCGTGGGGTGAGCTGTTCAAGCGCGACGCTCGGTCGTTTCTCCGCGACGCATTCGGTCCCACTGCTGAAATATTCAAGTCGAGGCTGTCTTCCGAGGAGCTGCTGGGCGATATGGAATGGGCACTTTGGGATTTGATACAACCTTTTGCGAAGCAGTGGGTTCCCTTCGGCGCTCCGCTGCACGCGGGAGACAACGAAGGTGAGCACGTGTGGCTCTGCCTTCTCCAATCTCATTTCGACGTTGCTCTGCGCTGCGTGGAGGCGCGTCGGGAAGATCTGGAAAAGTTCGAAATGCACGGGGAGCGCAAGACAAAGATAATGCAAGAGTTCGGTTCTCTCTGCATGGAAGAGTTCCAGGATGTGTTCAGAATGCTTCTGATGCGATCCCTGGGGCTGTTGGATAAGTACACGGCAGAAGCATCTGATGAGTACTTCGGAGGACGCCGCTTGAGCAAATACGAGGCGCTGTTCGCGGGAACCGCTGGCGCCCGAGAGTGGCACAGAAGTGTCGTGGAAGATGCATGCCTCCACAACTCCTTCGATTTGCTTCTCAGCAAGATCCACGACGTTGTGGGCGGCCTCGATTTCGAGGGTGGCGTCGACCTCGAACCTATAACGGCTTTCGCAGAGTCTGTGGACAAGGCCAGGGAGTGCAACTGCCAATCTGCCGGGCTGCCCGCCAATTTCTTTAATGCCGTCTACCCCGCCTACCTGGAAGCAATGACTTCGCGCGGAGATTACTATCTCAGCGACATCGAACTGCTTGCGCCGGCGCGTTGCAAGAGGCAGAATTTAGTCATGTTCGTGCACTGCTCTGCGACGCACGAGTTGACATACGCGCGTTCGCACGTCGCAGATCCGACCCTTCCGGTGGTCGCCACGTCCCTTCGAGATAACGGCGGGCAGGGCGCCGTCCGAACACACTTCGAGCGGCTCCGAGTTTGCCCGCAGGAGCAGTTGCCTGAGCGGGGGAGTATCCCGGGCGGCGATCGCTCCACTGAAGATGTTGGGCACAGAGAGGCGAAGCGCCCGAAAACCCAAGGCGAAAGAGCCCCGGCACTTCCCCCCGCCGACGAGAGAAGCCGCGGAGACGGGAACGATGCAGCGGCGCAGCAGGCGACGCGGCAGGAGGATGGGAGTGCCCCGGCAAAGCGCGCAAGGACAGACGAGGAAGTCGAACGAGAGAAGCACGGGGAGAGTAACGAGTGCGCCCCGCTGCCGCCGCCGCCGCCCTGGGCGCGCGCTCGACGGCGCGCGACCGGCGGAAGGTCTGGATTGCATCTGAAGGAGGCTTTCGAAATGCATAGTGGATGCGACGCCGGTTGCGACGACCACGTCAATGCGGCGGAGAGCCAGGGCGCCGCCTCGGCAATGCTGGCTGTCGCGGCGACTGAAGGAGGTCAGTGCGTCACGGACGTGCTCGATTTCTTGGGGTTCCAGTTCCCAGGCAATGCAGGAACGCTGGCTGTCGAGGCAACGGACAGAGACAAAGGCATCGCTTCGGAGTCAAGCGATGGCGCCGGCGAGGAATCTGAAAGCGAAGGGGACGACGGCGTGGAGGAGCAATATTTTGCAGTTCGCGCCAACGCGGAGCAGGCCCGTGGAGCGCCCGTGGAAATTGACGTGATTGATGGCCGCTGCCGAGAACTCCGCAAACTCATGCGAGAACGGCCCACGCTGCCGCTGACAGCTGACGGCGCAGCCTTGACAGCTCCCGACTTGGAAACTGGAGTGAAGTTGCCGTTGTACTCGTGTCCTTTCCAGAACAACCAGAGCGGGCCTTGCCGTTTCCACACGAGTGACCGAACAGTTTTCCTGCACCATATTGCTGGGGGCGCCAGGGATCGCACGCATGCCAGTGTGATAAGTAAGATCTGCAACAACGATATTCGCTGGATGACGAACTTGGACTACGTATACGGGGCCATAGCCGTTGCCGAGCGGGAGCGGTGGCCAATGTTGGGGCTGTCGACAACTCGGCGATCTCTGAACCTGCTCGCGATCCAGTACAACGACGAGACGACGAGATGTCTGGCCTGCTTCATATGCGGCCAACTTCGTACGACGTGCGCGGGGCACCCGCCAGTTGACCTGGAGTCGAGTTCCATCTCCCTCGCGTCTGGCAGCGTCGAGGTAAGATATTGGAAAGAGGCGGCTTTCCAGGACGTTGAAAAGAACTTCCCTGGGACGCTGCTCAACAACTGCGGGTTTGATCTATGGCAGAAGCGGTACGTGGATCGGGACCTCGAGACAAGCAATGCGTACCCGTGGAGAGGACAAAAGGTGTTAAGTGAACCGTTGAGCACCTGTGTTGAAAACCAGGAGCGCCACGTGTCGCGGTGGGCCGCCCAGTTCAGCTTCGAAGGCAGATCAGGGAAGTTATTCGGGTGCACTGAGGACGTCCGATGCCTCGCGTGTCCCGACAGACATTCGGACGATTGGGAAACGCCGCCGTTCTGCAGGAAACTCTGCCCGCAGTGCGAGGTGCCAGTTTGCCGCGACTGCACGGGGAAGCTAAGGGATCACGAGGCGGCATCCTCGTTCCTCGACGGCGGGACCATCCCTATGAGCATAGCGAACGACCATTACTACGGCCACGTGAGTCGATACATTGTGGAGAACGACGTCACGTGGCTGGAGTGCGCGGCGTGCTGCACCGTGTGGAGTACGATGTTGGTCTATTACCTGGAGGCCCCGTACGGCAACCTGATCGACGTCCCGCTCGGCAAGCCGGAAGCCAGAACGCAGGGGAAGGGTAATCTCTTCAGCTTCTCCATGCCCTGGGACGACATCGAGAGATGTTGTCGCGAAGCCTCTCAGCACGCCGAGGAGATCCACGGGGACCGGCTGAGGTTGCTGCAGGATGCTCTCGGTGTGCCACATTCGGAGGAAACGTTGGCGATGCTGGCGAACGTGCGTATCAAGGGGGGCAGCAAAGACCTGGCGCACCACCTGAATGGGCTCACGTTGCGCATTCCGGTAATGCAAAAGTTGATCGAGATCATGCGCGACAGCGGCTATCCAGGCTATGGCAACAACGGCCTGAACTCATTCGACAGAGTGGCAACCCGCCTCCACGAAAGGTATTCTCAGAAATACGCAGATAAATACGGGGAGGCGAAGTTCATCCCGCAGGCAGTGCAGGATGCGGTGCAACAGCTAGACGGGGCCAAAGACTCCATCGCTCAAGACAAAGTGGCGACGCCTCCAGAGCCGGCAAAACCGGTAGAGGACTTCGTCTCCGCGTTGAGCCCGTCCTATATCGTCGCTGAGCGGAGCGCCAGAGCCCAGTCGAACATCTCGGAGAATTACAAGTCCGTGTTTGCAAGGTTCGGCGATGTCAACATCCAGAGCGGGACGGACCTGACCAACCAGCATACCGCTTGGTACCTGGGCATGGCGTTTCCTTTCACGCTGCCGCGTGCTGTTGGCGGATACGACGTCCCGAACCAACCTCGTTGGCGTCGACCAGAGACGAGAGATCTCCCAACTCCTCGTGGGCTTCTGCACAGTTGGCTCGAACCGTCAGTGGGCGTAGCCCAGCGGAAACTACCGGACGCGCATTTTGCGATGGGGCCAGCGACCACGGTGAAGTTGTTTGACCTCACGCGCGGCTTGCCGCAGCGGATAGAGGGCCAGTTCCGACGCACCTGGGTCTTCGCTCCGGCCTTGTGGAATCTATATTTTCGAGAGCGCGTCAATCTCGGAGCAAGCCCGAGCATCAAGCGAGGGGAACGGTTGCAAGGCCAAAGCGCCGAGAGCGTGGAGACCGACGCTGCCATGGCCGCTGCGAATTTAGTGCAGAAGCTCGAGAAGGGGTACTACACGTTACCCGATGGCAGACGCCGCAAGATCAACAATGATGCCAGTAAGCTGATTGTTGCTGTCGGCCTCGGCAACCTACAGCGGCGGCTTTTGGCTGACTTCCGCTTTCGATGCCGCGCCATTCCAGGCACGCAGGAGATTCGGACGAAGATTGGGCACCTGGGGACCTGGGCGTGCTACCTCAACTCGTATTACGAGTACGATTGCTACCATTGTTTTTACTAACATCACCCTCGCTAGTACTACTCGTATTGCTACTACGACCAAAACTAAAATTCTTGCGACTACTACTACGGCAATGTATTTTACTTCGTCTCATACTCCCACCCCTACCACGATTGCCCGGGCGTCGTGCCCGGGCGTTGCGCGACATACTCCAACCAGCAATTGTTTCTGCACAGGGCCCGGGCCAGGCGGCACGCCGGAAGGGGTAATCGACAGTTGACCATTTACTCACACTCACGCTACTCGCTGAAGGATGTGAGGAGTGGAACCAATCGCCGTGGATAGCTCTCGTGAATTTTGAAAAAGCGTTCGATGCTGTAGAACACCCTGCGCTGTCGGAGGCACTTCGCGCATTAGGCGTAGACTCCAATTATATCTCTCCGGCGCAGGAGCTGCGCTGCCATCAGTCAGCCGCGGTCGTGGCGGGAGAAGAGTCGAGGATATTCGATTTATCTCGCGGTGTAAAACATGGAGACCCGATATCAGCATTGTTGTTCATAGCTGTGATGGATGTATGCTTTCGTGCACTCAAGAAGAGATGACACGGGCTAAATCAGCGCAGGACTGGACCGTATTATAGTTTTGTCATTGACTCTGTGGATGACCCGCCGACGAATTTACGGTTTGCAGACGACGTCCTTTTGCTGGCGAGCAGCAAATCAGACGCTGTGAAAATGCTCAGGGACTCGGCTAAGGAGGCCCCCCGGCATGGACTTGTTGTTCACTTCGGGAAAACAAAGATTATTGCACATTATGCTGACAACTGTTCACTGACAGGGCAAGCATTTGGAGAGGATGTCGCTATTTTAAAGCCAGGCGAACCGGAGCGGCATTTGGGAATTCAGCTGTCTCTTTCTGATTTTCACGACAATGAATTCGCGCATCGATTGTCGTCCGCTTGGAGGGCATTCGCCAAGTTCAAGCACGTTCTATGTTCTCGGTCGCACCCGCTGAGGAAGCGCTTGCGGCTGTTCGACAGCGTCGCGAGCCCAGTCGCGCTGCGTGCGCGTGAGTGCTTGACGCTGGATGCTACGTCCAGAAACAGACTCAGAGTCGCGCGGAGAAAGATGCTCCGGAGCATGTTTCGCATGGGCAGGGCCGCGGAGTGCATCGAGCGCTCGACCAGGAGGATAGAGGGGCATTTTTCCAACTTTCGCATCAGAAACTGGGTGCCCTCCAACGCACTCGCACATCTGCGCTCGCAGCCCGCGTCTTCTTCGACGCCGAGAACAAGTGGAGCGAACGACTGATGCTCTGGTCGCCGTGGTTCCGGACAGAAGCCGAACGATCTCAAGGGCGACCTCGTCTGAGATGGAGGGATTCGTTGGGTGCGTGAGCGGCCTTCCATGCGCGCGTTTCACTCGATGCATTTGCCTCGCTGCCCTGCGCGCGTCTGCCCCTCGGGAGGCCGCTCCGGCTAACGGAGCCGGCGCGCAGACTTCCTGTCCTGTCCTGTCCTGTCCTACCGCGATTGCCCAGACGACTCCGACTACTACTACTACTACTACTACTACTACTACTACTACTACTACTACTACTACTACTACTGCTACTACTACTACTACTACTACTACTACTACTACTACTACTACTACTAACTACTGCTACTGCTACTACTACTACTACTACTACTACTACTACTAATGGCTACTCGGCTACTACTCCTAGTACTCCTATTACACGACTACTACTACTACTACTACTACTACTACTACTACGTACTACCACCAAACTGCGACCACGACTACGTCTATGTGCGACTATGACGACTACCACAATTTCTACGACTACTACTATACTACTACTACTACTACTACTACTACTACTATTTTTTCTACTACTACTACCTACTAATGGTCACCCTGACTCATGTCCGGCGGAGGTTTGGGTTTGAGGTTTGGGCTTGGTTTCGGGTTTGGGTTGGGCTTGGTTTCTTTGTTTTCGAATTGGAAACAATGTGTTTTGATTAGTATTGTATTGGAAACCAAATTGTTTTTAATTAGTTTCCCATTGGGAAGCAATGGTTTCACCTCAGGGGGGGGTCCATTGCCACACCCGTGTTTTAATTAGTTTTCCATTGGGGAACCAATGGGTTTTTTAATTAGTTCTCTATTGGTGAAACCACTTGTTCTCATGAGTTTCCTATTGGAACTTTTAGTTATTTTATGTGTTTTTTATGGCACCAATTGTTCTATTCGTATTCCCATTGGAACCAATTGCTTTTACAATCGGTTTCCATTGGGGGCAAAGGTTTTTAATTTGTCTTTCGATTCGAACCAATGGTTTTAATTAGTTCTCCATTGGAAACCAACTGTTTCTATTAGCTTTCTATTGGAAGCCAATGGTTTTTATAGGTTTTCTAATGGAAACCAATTGTGTCTATTAGTTTTCCATTTGAGACCAATAATGTTTGGTTACTTTTCTATTGGAAACCGATGGTTTTAATTCGTTGTCCATTGGGAACCAATGGTTTTAATTAGTTTTCTATTGGGGGCCAATGGTTTGATTTAGTTTCCCATTTGAAACCAAGGGTTTAATATTGGGAACCAATGGTTTTTATTCGTTGAAGGGGGAACAAATTGTTTCGTTAGTTTCTCATTGGGAACCAATGTTTTTTCATTGGTTTTTCCATTGGAAACCTTTGGGGGTACTGAACCCAGCCCCTCCTGTTGGGTGGTCGTTACGGATAGAGGGCAGTGTGTTTTCACTCTTTCCTTCCTCCGCCTCCTCCTCCCTGCCTCTCCTTCCTGTCTTGCTGCGGGGGCCCTGCGATCTGTGGAACTGTCGCCATTTCGAGGCTGCTGGGGGCCCAACACCGTCGAGGGAGCCACGGGGGCCATATTCACATTAGACCTCGCCATCCCTGGGGGGCTGCGATCTGTGAAACTGTCGCCATTTTCGAGGCCTGCTGGGGGGCCCAGCACAGTGAGGGCGACGCGAAGATTCAAATTAGACCTCGCCATCCCTGGGGGGCTGCGATCTGTGAAACTGTCGCCATTTTCGAGCCCTGCTGGGGGGCCAGCACAGTGAGGGCCACGGGCGGATTCAAATTAGACCTCGCCATCCCTGGGGAGCTGCGATCTGTGAAACTGTCGCCACTTTCGAGGCCTGCTGGGGGGTCCAGCATAGAGGGTAATCGCGGCAGATCCAAATTAGACCTCGCCCTCCCTGGGGGGCTGCGATCTGTGAAACTGTCGCCACTTTGGAGGCCTGCTGGGGGCCCAGCACAGTGAGGGCCACGCGCGGATTCAAATGAGACCTCGCCATCCCTGGGGGGCTGCGATCTGCGAAACTGCCGCCATTTTCGAGGCCTGCTGGGGGGCCCAGCACAGTGAGGGCCACGGGCAGATTCAAATGAGACCTCGCCATCCCTGGGGGGGCTGCGATCTGTGAAACTATCGCCATTTTCGAGGCCTGCTGGGGGGCCCAGCACAGTGACGCCACGGGCAGATTCAAACGAGACCTCGCCATCCCTGGGGGGGCTGCGATCTGTGAAACTGTCGCCATTTTCGAGGCCTGCTGGGGGGCCCAGCACAGTGAGGGCCACGCGCGGATTCAAATTAGACGTCGCCATCCCTGGGGGGCTGCGATGTGCGAAACTGTCGCCATTTTCGAGGCCTGCTGGGGGGGCCCAGCACAGTGAGGGCCACGCGCAGATTCAAATTAGACCTCGCCATCCCTGGGGGGCTGCGATCTGCGAAACTGTCGCCATTTTCGAGGCCTGCTGGGGGGCCCAGCACAGTGAGGGCCACGCGCGGATTCAAATTAGACCTCGCCATCCCTGGGGGGGCTGCGATCTGTGAAAGTGTCGCCTTTTTCGAGGCCTGCTGGGGGGCCCTGCACAGTTACGCCACGGGCATATTCAAACGAGACCTCGCCATCCCTTGGGGGCTGCGATCTGTGAAACTGTCGCCACTTTCGAGGCCTGCTGGGGGGCCCAGCGCAGTGACGCCACGGGCAGATTCAAATGAGACCTCGCCATCCCTGGGGGGCTACGATCTGCGAAATTGTCGCCACTTTCGAGGCCTGCTGGGGGGCCCAGCACAGTGACGCCACGCGCGGGCCCAAATTAGACGTCGCCATCCCTGCGGGGCTGCGATCTGTGAAACTGTCGCCGCTTTCGAGGCCTGCTGTGACACCCGTTTTCGAAGTGGGTAGGAGTGCTCAGGAATTGTAACTCATCAGCTTTATCAAGCCCTTTTCCTGTAGCCAGTGTCCTGCGAGTCTACCGAATTCCGTCTGCAGACATATGTAGCCCTCGCTCCGTCATCGCCCCTTTTATAAAGTATCCTAAACTATTTGCGCACCGCTTTTGCGCAGGGGTTGGGTGCGTCGCCAGTTTTTATATATGTATAATGATTATTAGTTGTGTTATGATTATTATGATTATTTCTTTTTATATTATTATTTTTGGGGGGGGTGGGGGTTATCCGATATCAATGGTTTTATTATTTCTTCGATTGGAAACCAATGGCGTTCATTAGTTTTGCATTGGGGAAACAATGATTTGAATTAAGGAAACCAATGGTTCTCATTAGTTCCCCATTGGAAACCAATGGTTTTTATTAGTTTGCGATTGGCAACCAATGGTGTTCACTAGTTTTCGATTGGGAAACCAACGGGTTTAATTCAGGAAACATTTTTTGTATAGTTCCCCATTGGAAACCAATGGTTTCAAATTAATTTCCAACTGAAAACAGATGGTTTGACTCTATTCATTTGGAAGCCAAGGGTTCTAATTCGTTGCCCATTGAAAACCCATGGTTTTAATTAGTTTTCCATTGGGGAACCAGTTGCACGAATTAGTTTTCCATTGAAAACCAATGGATTTAATTAGTTTTCCCATTGAAAACCAATGGTTTTAATTCGATTTCCGCGGAAAACAAATCGAGTAACATATGTTGCCATTGAAAATAAATCGTTTTAATTAGTTTCCTATCGAACACCAATTGCTTTCATTCGTTTTACGTTTGAAAACCAATGGTTGAAACTGTGTCCCCATGGAAACACTGGTTTCAGTTAGTTTCCATTGAAAACACATTGTTTTCATTCGTTTTCGAATGACAACAAACTGTTTCAACAGCTGCACTTGGTCTTCGCTTGGGAACCAATGGCTTACATTAGTTTTCGGTTGTCAACAAATGGTTTTGATTAGTTTTCTATTGGAACCAAATGGTTTTAGTTCGTTTCAGCTGAAAACCAATGGTTTTACTTAGTTGCCTACTGTAGCAAATGTGTTAAATCAGTCCTGGTTTCTAATGAAAACAAGTCGCGTCAATGGTTGTAATTAGTTTTTTCCTGAGAACCAATGGTTCACATTAGTGTTCTCTTGAAGGCAAATGGGTTTGATTAGTTTTCTAATTAAAACAAATGGGTTTACATCATTCTTCTGTTGAAAATGAATGGTTTTACTTAGTTGTCTATTGTAACAAACTGGTTAAATCAGTTTTCTATTGAAACCAATTGTTTCAATGAGTCCTCTAATGAATGAAACCTGTGGTATAGTTTTCTGTTGCAGCGAATTGTTGAACTTTGTTTTTTGCAAGCAATGCTTTTTATTTAGTTTTCTATTTCAAACAAATGGTTGACATTAGCTTTCTATTGAATCCAGTTTTGTTAATTAGTTTCCTATTGGAAGCCCATAGTCTGGATTAGTAGATTCATACTAGACCTAGCCATCTCTGGGGGGCTGCGATCTGCCAAACTGTCGCCACTTTCGAGGGCTGCTGGGGGGCCCAGCGGGGTGACGCCCCGCGCAGATTCATATTGGACCTCGCCACCCCTGGGGGGCTGCGGCCTGCGAAACTGTCGCAGCTTTCGAGGGCCGCCGAAGGGGGCCCAGCGGAGTGGCGCCCCGCGCAGATTCATATTATACAACTGACCTGCAGCTAACGCAGGTCGCGCGCGCCTCGTTGCGCGCGTGCGCCGCGGAGCGGGTTTGCCTTTGTGGCGCCGCCGCAAAGTATTCCTGGGAGCTGTCTGGAAACATCCGTAGGTTTCCTGCGGGCTTCCTTGGGTTTCCTGAAGAATGCCTTAGGGTTCCAAGAGATTTCCTCTGGAATCCTTGAGAATCCCTCAGGACTCCTCAGGGATTCCTTCGGATTCCTGATGAATTCTTTGGAATTCCCCTGGAATTCCTTAGGACTCCTGGAGAATTCTAGACGCTTCGCGTATCCCCACCAGCCCGTCCAGAAACGACGCCCAGGCGAGTAGAGGGTCGTCCTGAAGGGCTTTTCGGCGTCTTGGGTGCCTCGGGGGGGCCTCTGTGGGCCGTTCGGGATCCTCTTTGGGGCCTCCTGGGGGCCTCTTGGGGCCTCTTGGGGCCATCTTGGGACCTTTGGGGGCCTCCTGGGCGCTTCTTGGAGCCTCCTGGGCGCTTCTTGGGTGCCTCTGGGGGGTCACTTGGGGCCTCTTGGGGGTCTCTTGGGGGCCTCCTGGGGGCCTCTTGGGGGGCCTCGGAGCCATCTTGGAGGAGATCGATCAACGAAGGGGGGGCTCCCTAATTACAGCCCCCCCTCAGGAGCCACGATCCTCGTGAGGGGTGTCGAATTTTAGCCCTCCCAGGGGTCGATCTTGGGCGCTCCAACGCGCCGCGGAACCCCCTGTCCAGGTCAGTGGGGTGGGGGTAGGGGGAGGGGTAAACCCCTCCCCGAAGTGGAAAAGGCGGGGTGGGATGATGAAACGCTCTAAACCCACCGACGCCCAGAGGCTGGTGGGATCTTGGGGTTCTGGGGAATCCCACCAGCCCTTTAGGGCGTAGGTGGTCTAGAGCGTTTCCTCTGCCAACCCCCCTTCTTTCCCTTCGGGGAGGGGTTTACCCCTC
>CAUYUJ010020126.1:0-37500 GCA_963575745.1 Prorocentrum cordatum | reverse complement strand
GCCGGGTCCGCGTCGGTCCCGGGTCGCGGGTTGGGGGAGCCGGGGATCCGGCCGGCCCCCGCGCGCTCGGGTCCCGGGTCCCGGGCCGGCCGGCCCCCGCGCGCCCGGGTCCCGGCCGGCTCCCGCGCGCTCGGGTCCCGGGTCCCGGCTCCCGGGGCTGGCCCCCGGGTCCCGGGTCCCGGGTCCCGGGGACGGCCGGTCCCCGCGCGCCCGGGTCCCGGCCGGCCTCCGCGCGCGCGGGTCCCGGGTCGAGGCTCCCGGGTCCGGCCCCCGGGTCCCGGGTCCCGCAGCCGGCCGGCGCCCGCGCGCCCGGGTCCCTGGTCCCGGCTCCCGGGGTCGCAGATCCCGGGGCTGGCCGGCCCTCGCGCGCCCGGGTCCCGGCTCCCGGCTCCCGGACCCGGCCCCCGAGTCCCGGATCCCGAGGTTGGCCCGGACCCCGGCGCGCTCGGGCCCCTGGCTTTAGTTCCCGGGCCCGACCCTTCGCGTCGGGTCGCATTGGTCCGGCTCCCGCGCGCCCGGGTCCCAAGCTCTTGGCGGTCCCGGCTCCCGGGCCCGGCCCGGGCCCGGCCCCATGGTTCCGGGTCCCGGGGCCGGCCGGCTCCCGCGCGCCCGGGTCCCGGCTCCTGGGCCGGCCAGGTCCGGAGTCCCGGCTCCCGGAGCCGGCCGGCCCCCGCGCGCCCGGGTCCCGGCTCCCGGGGCCCGCCCCCCGGTCCCGGGTCCCGGGGCCGGCCGGCGCCTGGGTCCCGGCTCCCGGCTCCCGGGGCCCGGTTCCCGGGTCCCGGGTCCGGGGGCCGGAAAACCGTCAGCTCACGTCAGCCCTCCCCCCCCCCCCCGCTCCCAGGAGCGCGCCCGGGTCCCGGGTCCCGGGTCCCGGGTTCCGGTCCAGGGACCGGAAAAACCGTCAGCTCGCGTCACCCACCACCAGCCCCCCTCCCAGAAGCGAGCCCGGGTCCGGTTCCCGGGTCCGGGGACCGGAAAACCGTCAGCTGCGTCAAAGCCCCCCCCCCCCCTCCCAGGAGCCGCGCCCCGGTCCCGGTCCGGGGGCACGGAAAACCTTTCAGCTCGCGTCACATCCCCCCCCCCCCCGCCCACCCTCCCAGGAGCGCGTCCCGTGTCCCGGGTCCCGGGGGCCGGCCGGGGCCGGAAAACCGTCAGCTCGCGTCAGCCCCCCCCCCCCCCCTTCCCAGAAGCGCGCCCGGGTCCCGGGTCCCGGGTCCGGGGACCGGAAAACCGTCAGCTCGCGTCAGCCCCCGCCCCCCCCTCCCAGGAGCGCGCCCGGGTCCCGGGTCCGGGGGCCGGAAAACCGTCAGCTCGCGTCAGCCCCCCCCCCCCCCCCCCCTCCCAGGGGCGCGCCCGGGTCCCGGTCCCGTGTCCGGGGGACGGAAAAAAAACCGTCAGCTCGCGTCAGCCCCCCCCCCCCCTCGCCAGAGCGAAGCTTGAGCGAGCTCAAGCCCACGCTCTCAGGAACTCACACGCCGGATCGGCGGATTCTCGACACCATAGGGGGTGCGCAGGGGGTGGTCTCTCACCGCGGCCGCTATCCGTGACGGTCGTCCAGGGCACAGCAGGCATGGCATATTCTCGACACCAGAGGGGGTGCGCAAGGGGTGGTCTCTTACCGCGGCCGCTATCCGTGACGGTCGTCCAGGGCAACAGCAGGCATGGGCATAGTCTCGACAGCGTAGGGGGTGCGTAGGGGCTGGTCTCTCACCGCGGCCGCTATCCGTGACGGTCGTCCAGGGCACAGCAGGCATGGCATATTCTCGACACCATAGGGGTGCGCAAGGGGTGGTCTCTCACCGCGGCCGCCATCCGTGACGGTCGTCCAGGGCACAGCAGGCATGGCATATTCTCGACAGCGTAGGGGGTGCGCAAGGGGTGGTCTCTCACCGCGGCCGCTATCCGTGACGGCCGTCCAGGCACAGCAGGCATGGCATATTCTCGACACCATACGGGGTGCGCAGGGGGTGGTCTCTCACCGCGGCCGCTATCCGTGACAGTCGTCCAGGGCACAGCAGGCGTGGCATATTCTCGACAGCGCAGGGGGTGCGCAGGGGGTGGTCTCTCACCGCGGCCGCTATCCGTGACGGTCGTCCAGGGCACAGCAGGCATGGCATATTCTCGACACCAGAGGGGGTGCGCAGGGGGTGGTCGCTCACCGCGGCCGCTATCCGTGACGGTCGTCCAGGGCACAGCAGGCACGGCATATTCTCGACACCAGAGGGGGTGCGCAGGGGTTGGCTCTCACCGCGGCCCGCTATCCGTGGCGGTCCGTCCAGGGCACAGCAGGCATGGCATATCCTCGACACAATAAGGGGGTGCGCAAGGGGTGGTCTCTCACCGCGCCCGCTATCCGTGACGGTCGTCCAGGGCACAGCAGGCATGGCATATTCTCGACAGCGTAGGGGGTGCGCAAGGGGTGGTCTCTTACCGCGGCCGCTATCCGTGACGGTCGTCCAGGGCACAGCAAACATGGCAGATTCCCGACACCATCGGGGGTGCGCAAGGTTTTTTTTTTTCACCGCGGCCGCTATCCGTGACGGTCGTCCAGGGCACAGCAGGCATGTCATATTCTCGACACCGTCAAGGGGGTGCGCAGGGGGCGGTCGCTAACCGCGGCCGCTATCCGTGACGGTCGCCCAGGGCGCAGCGGTATCGGCGGGGCAACGGCCACCAACATCATTCTCACATGCTTCACTTCAGCTCTCATCTCTCCAGCCATCATATAAGTATGTGGGGTTCCTCGGTAGCGTAATTTTCTCTGCACGCCCTCCGCGCAGGATCTCCTCCTCCTCCCTCTCCTCTGCTCATCTTTGCCTCGTCCTCCGCACCAGCATCACCATCACCACCACTGCCCACTCATCATCATCATCACCATCAGCATCACCATCACCATCCCGCGGTCGCTCACCATCATCGGCATCGAACGATCATCATCATCATCATCATCATCATCATCATCACTACTCGCTGACTTGAGGCCTGAATATGGAGGAAGTCTCGAGCGGGAGCCTCGTCTGTGAGTGACTTGCGAGGAAGTCTCAGGCGGGAGCCTCCTCCCTATGGGGCCCGCACTTCATGTTTGAATCCGAGCAGGTCATCCGCAACGTGCAACTGTCGTCATTTTTTTTGCTCTTGAGATATGAATATGGAGGAAGTCTCGAGCAGGGGCCTCGTCTGTGAGTGAATTGTGAGGAAGTCTCAGGCGGGGGCCCCCTCCCTATGGGGCCCGCACTTCATGTTTGAATCCGAGCGGGTCATCCGCAACGTGAAACTGTCGCCACTTTTGGGCTCTTGAGATTTGAGTATGGGGGAAGTCTCGAGCGGGGGCCTCGTCTGGGAGTGTATTTGCGAGGAAGTCCTCAGGCGGAGCCCCCCCCTTTCCCCCCCCCCCCCCACCCTAAAATGGGGGCCCGCACTTCATGTTTGAATCCGAGCGGGTCGCCCGCAACGTGCAACTGTCGTCACTTTTGGGCTCTTGAGATATGAATATGGAGGAAGTGTCGAGCGGGAGCCTCGTCTGTGAGTGAATTGCGAGGAAGTCTCAGGCGGGGCCCCCCTCCCTATGGGGCCCGCACTTCATGTTTGAATCAGAGCGGGTCATCCGCAACGTGCAACTGTCGTCTCTTTTGGGCTCTTGAGATATGAGGAAGTCTCGAGCGGGAGCCTCGTCTGTGAGTGAATTGCAAGGAAGTCTCAGGCGGGAGCCCCCTCCCTATGGAGCCCGCGCTTCATGTTTGAACCCGAGCGGGTCATCCGCAACGTGCAATTGTCGTCACTTTTGGGCTCTTGAGATTTGAATATGGAGGAAGTCTCGAGCGGGAGCCTCGTCTGTGAGTGAATTGTGAGGACGTCTCAGGCGGGGGCCCCCTCCCTATGAGGCCCGCACTTCATGTTTGAATCCGAGCGGGTCATCCGCAACGTGCAACTGTCGTCACTCTTGGGCTCTTGAGATATGAATATGGAGGAAGTCTCGAGCGGGAGCCTCGCCTGTGAGTGAATTGCGGGGAAGTCTCAGGCGGGAGCCCCGTCCCTATGGTGCCCGCGCTTCATGTTTGAATCCGAGCGGGTCATCCGCAACGTGCAACTGTCGTAACTTTTGGGCTCTTGAGATATGAATATGGAGGAAGTCTCGAGCGGGAGCCTCGTCTGTGAGTGAATTGCGAGGAAGTCTCAGGCGGGAGCCCCCTCCCTATGGGGCCCGCACTTCATGTTTGAATCCGAGCGGGTCATCCGCAACGTGCAACTGTCGTCACTTTTGGGCTCTTGAGATATGAATATGGAGGAAGTGTCGAGCGGGAGCCTCGTCTGTGAGTGAATTGCGAGGAAGTCTCAGGCGGGGCCCCCCTCCCTATGGTGCCCGCGCTTCATGTTTGAATCCGAGCAGGTCATCCGCAACGTGCAACCGTCGTCACTTTTGGGCTCTTGCGACTTGAATATGGAGGAAGTCTCGAGCGGGAGCCTCGTCTGTGAGTGAATTGCAAGGAAGTCTCAGGCGGGAGCCCCCTCCCTATGGGGCCCGCACTTCACGTTTGAATCCGAGCGGGTCGCCCGCAACGTGTGACTGTCTTCACTTTTGGGCTCTTGAGATTTGAATATGGAGGAAGTATGAAGCGAGAGCCTCGTCTGTGAGTGAATTGTGAGGAATTCTCAGGCGGGAGCCCCCTCCCTATGGTGCCCGCGCTTCATGTTCGAATCCGGGCGGGTCATCCGCAACGTGCAATTGTCGTCACTTTTTGGCTCTTGCGACTTGACTATGGAGGAAGTCTCGAGCGGGAGCCTCGTCTGTGAGTGAATTGTGAGGAAGTCTCAGGCGGGAGCCCCCTCCCTATGGGGCCCGCGCTTCATGTTTGAATCCGAGCGAGTCATCCGCAACGTGCAACTGTCGTCATTTTTGGGCTCTTGAGATATGAATATGGAGGAAGTCTCGAGCGGGAGCCTCGTCAGTGAGTGAATTGTGAGGAAATCTCAGGCGGGAGCCCCAGGAGGAAGAGGAAAGGGCAAAGGGTAAGCTAAACAGATTCTCATGAGGGGTCCTGCCGTCGGAGTAATTATTTCATTGTGCTGCCGCTTCTACCACAGCAGCTACTACTATTACGATATTACGCAAATTTCTGCGACCATTGCTTTCTCCATTACTACGATTATATTACAGCAGCTACTACTACTACTACTACTACTACTACTACTACTACTACTACTACTACTACTACTACTACTACTACTACTACTACTACTACTACTACTACTACTACTACTACTACTACTACTAAACTACTACTACTACTACTACTACTACTACTACTACTACTACTACTACTACTACTACTACTACTACTACTACTACTACTACTACTACTACTACTACTACTATTACTACTACTATTACTTCGACCACTACGACTGCTTCTACCATGTTTACTGCTGGCACGACTACGTCTACGATTACGACTACTACCACTATTTCTATTACTTTCCTACTACACTATTTCTACGACTACTACTACTACTTCTACTACTACTACTACTCCTACTAGTATTACTATTACTACTACGACTATTTCTACTACTACTACTACTACTACTACTACTACTACTACTACTACTAGTACTAGTAGTCCTACTACTTACTACTACTACTACTACTACTACTACTACTACCTACTACTACTACTACTACTACTATTACTACTACTACTACTACTACTACTACGACTACGACTATACTCCTTCTTCTACTACTACTACTACTACTACTACTACTACTACTACTACTACTACTACTACTACTACTACTACTACTACCACTACTACTACTACTACTACTACTACTACTACTACTACTACTACTACTACTACTACTACTACTACTACTACTACTACTACTACTACTACTACTACTACTACTACTACTACTACTACTACTACTACTACGACTACGCTACTACTACTACTACTACTACTACTACTACTACTACTACTACTACTACTACTGGCGACAGCTGTCCGGCCCCGGGCATCCATGCGGCCCTGGGCATGCATCTTCCAATGAGTCTGACATTGTGGGACGGGTGCCACGCCCTTGTGAGCCCAAATTGCTCGGATGAGGAGGAGGATGAAAAGGATGAGAAGGCTGAGGATTAAGATATGATGAGGTGTGTTAGCATTGCCAGCGTCGCCCACCATCCTTGGCTCATGTAACATCCCGCCAGCCACCAGATCATCATAACCACGAGATATTCGGCATCTTAGTGTCTTGTCCTGATACTCTTCTCAAAAGGCGAAACATGAAGCTCGTCCCGGCGGTGGTGGTCATCATCATGATCAACATCATCGTCGTCGTCGTCATCATCATCACCACCACCACCATAATCATCATCATCATCCTCATCCTCATCCGTATCCTTGTCATCATCATCACCACCACCACCATCATCATCATCACCACCACCAGTACCATCACCATCACCATCATCAAATCTCGCGTCCTCCTTTTGCGCAGAGCCCTGCCGCCCACCTTCGCGCAGCACCGGGTCAGTCGGAGTTGATTCAGATACGTGTAAAATCTACGGACAAATATTCACATGAAGATGTGAACGAAGATGGAAAGCAAGAGTGAAAGCAAAGATGTAAATGAAGAACCCATGTGTTTTCACGCTTCTCCCCATCGGAGCTTTCCTGGGGCCTCCTGGGCCCTTCGTGTCCCTGGAGAGGGCCAATCTTGGGGCCCCTCGAAAGATCAGTTTTATAGAAACACATGTAAAAACACACACAAAATCGTGCCCCTGGAGAGGGCCAATCTATAGGATCACACGTAATCCTGGAGAGGGCCAATCTATAGGAAAGTACGTTGAAACACACGTATTCGTGCCCGAAGGCCAATCTATAGGTAATGAGAGGGCCCATATATAGGAATCGACGTAAAAACGCACGGATTCGTGCCACTGGAAAGACCCAAACTATAAGGAACGTGAAGGCCAATTTATAAGAATATACGCAAAAACACACGGATTCGTGCCCCTGAAGAGGGCAAATCTATGGGAACACAAGTAACCTTGGAGACGGCAAATCTATAGAAACATAAGTAAAAACATACGAATTCGTGCCCCTGGAGAGACCCAATCTGTAGGTAATGAGAGGGCCCATCTATAGGAATATACGTAAAACGCACGGATTCGTGCCCCTGATGAGGGCCAATCTATGGGAACACACGTAATTCTGGAGAGGGCAAACCTATGGGAATAGATGTAAAACATACGTATTCGTGCCCCTGGAGAGGGCCAGTCTATAGGTAATGGAAGAGCCCATCTATACGAACATACGTAAAAAAACACAGATGCATGTCCCTGGACGAGGGCCAATCTATAGGAACATACGTAATCCGTGTCCCTGACCAAAACGTGTCCCGCACCCTGTGATTTATCGATGGCGATTTCAAAAGCAAGCGTTTCGCGAGGGACATCCTCAAATTTTAATTTGCCGGCCCTACGTGACTTCGTTATTTATCGCATAACAACTTCGCCGGCCCTACAGCCGTCAGATCCGGGGGTAAACCTCTAAAAGAGAACCCTGGGCCTACGCCCTTTCCGGGAAAAGAGTTGCCTTTTGTCTTCGGCAGCGGAAGTATGCTGAAGTAAACCGATACCGCCTCCGCCGGCGGAAGGCGCCAGAAGGCCGGCGGAATTTAATTATGCGCTCCACAGAGATGACCATATTTTGGGGTTTTGGGTATCCGGAGTCGGATCTTTCTCTCTCTCTCTCTCTCTCTCTCTCTCTCTCTCGATATATATATATATATATATATGTATATTTTCTGTTTCACTGTGGAATGCAAGGCAGCGTCAGAGAGTGGCCGCAGGTTTGAATGAGTTTCTGTGACAACAACACTATTTAAACCTTTTCCGTATCCGTTTAAGCTCGAGAGCTTGTGCTGAAGGGAGCTACACGGGCGGTGCCAGCGGGGGATGCAGACGGCGCTGGCCGAGGCGGTGGTGCGGGAGACGCTCCACTGGGTCGGTCTGTCGCAGGTGCTGGCCGCGAGCATGTGCCCAGAGGTGCCTGCCTGCCCTGCGGTGCCAGCCTGTCCGGCGCTGCCGGAGATCCCCAACTGCCCGGCCTGCCCCGGCGCGCCGCCAGCGCCGCCGCGGGCCACCTCGCCGCACGGCCCGGCTTGGGCGGTGATCCTGGGGACCTTCTTCCTCGGGGGTCTCGTGGTCGCCGCCGGCTTCGGTGTGGCGGGCAGCCGGGCCTGCTCGCGCCGGGCGAGCCCGCCGCCCTCGGCGCCTGCCGCGGAGGATGGCCGCGGGTGCGGCGCCGGCCCTGCCGCCCCCGGTCCTGGAGGAGTGGGCCTTCGTGCTGTACACTGTGCCGGGGGCCCCAGTATACCACCAGCGCCGGGTAGTGGGCTGCCGGCGCGGGGCGTGCTCGGCGACTGAGCTGGGGCGAGTCCTGATAGCGACGCCTGACCTTGACGTGTACGAGGAGGACTACCGAGCAGGATCGATGGGCGCGGACATCGCGCGCGTGGTGTTCAGTCCAACGAGGTGGCCGCCACCGGCGACAGTGCCGCGCGCACAAGTGTACAGGTTCAGAGACGAGCCCACAGGCCAGGAGTATGCAGCGATGCGGGGGGCCGCCCGCGCCGAGGCCGAGAGGCTGTGGGTTGCAGACGACAGAGCGGCTGGCGGCCCAGGGGCCCCGATCCCTGACAACGAATTCGTGCCGTTCGAGTCGATCGCCGGCGTGATGGCTGGTGCGGGCGGGGCTGCCGGGCCAGGGGCCGCGGCTGCGGGTGCGGCACCTGCTGGGGCGGTGGTGCCCCTTGCGGCCTGGCCCGCCGCGCCGGCGCCGATCGCGGGCGGGCCCGCGCCGGGCCTTGCGCTGGCGCCGGCTCCGCCTGCGGCAGCGGCACCCGCAGCGCCAGTCGCCGTGGGGGCCCTCGCCGCCGGCGCGGCTGCGGCCGCGGGCGCGGCGCCCCAGGGGCGGCCGCCGGCCATCCCAGACGGCCTGCCGATCGTCGTCCCGGCGAACGGCATGGCCCCCCATGGGTTGGAGCTGGCGCGCGCTGGAGGACGCGGCGGGGCTCGTGACGCACGGGGACTCGGTGGACGTCGGCGCAGCAGGAGGCCCTACCCTCGCCGGCGGCGCCGGTCGCCGGCAGGTGGCCCTGCTGCCCAGCGGGCACTCGGTCTTCGTCGCCCTCGTGGCGGACACGGAGATCGAGCACCTCAAGCGGGAGTTCAGGGGTTCAGATGCGCGGACGCTGCCCGTGGTGAGGACCGCGATCGGCCGAGAGCGATCGTGGGCCTCGGTCGTCACCGACTGCCGCGAGGAGGAGGTCCAAGACTTCGGCGTGAAGGCCCCGAGGTCGGTGAAGTGGTGCGCGGCCTACCAGCAGCGAGACGGAGGGCCGGTGCTCCACTCAGAGATGTGGAGGAGCAGGCGCCGTCTTCAGGACAGCGACTTCGGGGTGGCCGAGCACGAGACGTTGAGCAAGGTGGTCGAGCTGCTCGGTACGACCGACCAGGTGGACATCTACAACCTGGCTGGGGTGGAGGTCGCGTACCGCAAGCCCCAGCTGATCGAGTACTACTGGGACGAGCGGCGTCAGGAGCCGCATCAGGCCAACTCCAAGCTGCCGCTGGACGAGGTGCAGGCCTTCATGGGAGTGGGCCGGGCCGCCAGCATGGTGCGCCCAGAAGTGCTGGATCAGGTGGCGAAGGAGTTGGAGAGGATCGCAGGCATCAAGAAGAACGCGAGGAAGTTGCGGGAGGAGCAGGCCGCCCTGGCCAAGAAGGCTCCTCCCGCGAAGGGATGATGCACCACCCGCCGCCGGGGCTCCCCGACCCGCGCGGCGTGACCGAGGGGGACAAGGCGGCTGGCGGAGACCGCAACCGGTCGCTGCTGCCGCTGCCGCTGCCGGCCTGGCGCTCGGCTGCTGCTGGACGCGCTGGCGGGCGTCGCGGCCGAGGCCGTGCTGCTGGGCGGGCACGTCAGGCGGAGCTGCTCTGTGACCTGGTTCAGGCATTGAACCAGATGGACGTTGGGGGGGATCAACTTCGGCGACGGCCTTTGGCGACACCCTGTCGCATTCAGGAGCTGGCGCTCGAGCACCTCACCAGCTGCTGTGCAGAACTGGGCAGCCCACCGCCTGACCTCACGGCCGACGCGGCCTTACGGGAGCTTCAGGTCAGTCCAGCTTATGGCGCTGAAGAGCCTCAGACGCTGGCCCCTTTGACATTCGACCTCGTCTCGCTGCCGAAGGCGGGTGCAGTCGCGCGCCCTCTGGAGGATCTGCTTGGGCGGAACGGCCCCGATTTTGTCAATGTCTTTCTCGACAGCAAGATTTTGCCAAGTCGGCTTGCTGCGGAGCGGAAGGCTGAGGCTAAGTTTTCCAAGCCCTACCTCGATCCCTGCCTGCGGGATCCAGCGCGCCGCGCGGTGTTCGCTCGGCGACTGTTGAACGCTGGCATGCTCGACCTCGTCCCCGATTCGGTCGAAGTGCGCGAGGAGGTGGGTTTGTTCGCGGTGTGGAAAAAGAATGGTTCGCAGAGACTGGTTGTTGACTGTCGAGGCAGTAACTTTCATTTTGAAGATCCCGAGCACGTATCTTTGGCATCAGGTGCCAGTCTGTCCTCCATCGGGATTCCTGATGGAAAAAATATGTGGATGTCAGGCGTTGACATTTGTGACGCATTCTATCACATGGGTCTTCCCTCCGCCCTCCGCCCCTTCTTCGTCCCCCCTCGCGTCCGGGCTGGAGACCTCGGGATCACTGAGCTGGAGGGACAGCCTCTCGGTCCTCGTGATTGGGTTAGGCCCCGTTTTGCTGTCCTTCCGATGGGTTGGTCCGATGCTCTAGCCTTTTGTCAGCGCGTGCATGAGACTGTGTTGTGCGAGCGAGCGGGTTTGGGAGATAGTGATCGTCTTGTCGACGGTCGGGTCCCACCTCCGCTGAGCCTCGGGATGCACGCCGAAAATGTCGATAATTTTTTAGGCTTCGCCACCTCCGCCGAGCGGGCCAACGAGCTCCTGGCTAAAGCGACGGAGTCGCTGTCCGCTGCCGGTTTGCCTCTGCATGAGCCCGAAGAGGCCTCCATGGCTTTCGAAAGTCTTGGGTGGGAATTCGAGGGCTCTCGGGGCGTCCTGAGGCCGCGGGCCCGTAGGCTCTGGCGTCTGAGGATAGGGACTTTGGCCCTTCTCGACCGGGGGGTGGCCACAGGTAGACAGGTCAGTAGGATCGTAGGACATTTCACTTTTGCAGGGCTCGCTCGGAGGCCCTTTCTGTCAATCTTCGACTCAGTGTATCGATTCGCCACTAAGTACAGAGACGTTGCTCGACCGATGTCGGATGGAGTTCGCCGGGAGCTTCGCTGGGCCGTAGGTCTTCTGCCGCTCTTGTGGGCAAATCTGCGGGCCGAGTGGGAGACACGCGTGTACGCCACCGACGCTAGTGAGCAGGGGCGCGGGGTCGTGCAGCGGGAGGTGGACCTCGGCTGGGCGCGGGCTCTGGGCCAGGAGAGCGATCGCTGGAGGTTTCGCGGACCGCCCGGGGCCGCGGGGCAGGCGCGGCCCAGGGGCTGCCTGGACGAGGAGGCGCCGACGGGCCCGCGAGGGCCCAGCCCGGTGCTCGACGTGCCGGCGGCGGTGCTCGACGGGGAGTGGCAGGTCGTGTCGAGCGGGGGCTGGGGACGTCCTGAGCACATCGTGGTTCTCGAAGGTCGAGCCCTCGTTCATGCCGTTCGTCACGCCCTGAGGGACAGCCGGATGTTCGGAAAGCGGGTGCTCTTCCTGTCAGACAGCCTGTCATCGGCATTGGCTCTTACCAAGGGCCGGTCCTCGTCGCCTGGCCTGATGCGGGTCGCGCGGCAGTGGGCGGCATGGTGCCTCGCGGGGGCGCTCGTGCCGACGCTGCGCTGGCTGCCTTCGGAGCGCAACCCTGCTGATGCTCCCTCGCGGCGGCGCGTGCCCATCGGCGCCCGCCTTCCGTTCGTCTGTGGCGCCGACGCTGTCGAGGGGAGCCGCTGGCCTGTTCGTGGCGGAGCCGAGGGTAGTCACCGCCGAGACTGCCAGGCCGTTGCCGCGGAGCTCCGCGAGCTGGGCGCCGACGGCCCCGCCGGAGGCGGCCTTGCCGCGCGGCGACGGCGGCGGCCCGTGGCCTCAGTCTGGAGCGGGGACCAAGCGGCGTCTGCCGGCTGCTCGCAGGCCGCGGGCTGCCGCGCCGAAGGCGGAGCGGCCGCCGCCTCAGTTCGCCGCGCGTCGGGCGCGTGCGCAGCGGCGCCAGAGGCAGGAGGCCTCGCGGGGGGCTCCCCCGGCGGGGCGGACGCGCCTGCAGCAGCGCTCGGTGACGGCTCTGACTCTGGCCAAGTACGAGGTGGCCTGGCGTCGCTTCCTCGAGTGGCGCCGTCTGGCGAGCACGCCCGAGGCGGTGCAGCTTCGGGAGCGCGAGGCGCGGGGGGCGACGTTCGAGGACCACCTCGACGACTGGCTGGCTCTCTGGATGGACGAGGAGTTCCTGAACGGCGAGCAGGCGTACGTCGGGTCGCAGATGATGGCCGTGGCGAAGTTCCACCTGCCTGCCTTCGGCAAGTCCGGGGGTCGCAGCCTGCCGCGAGCGGGGCAGTCCCTCCGCGGGTGGCGCCGGCTCGCGCCAGGCCGCACTCGCCTTCCGCTGCCGTGGGAGGCGGTGGCGCTGCTCGCGGAGCAGCTGGTGCTGGACGGGTACTGGGCGACATCCGTGCTGGTGGTGCTGAGTTTCCACTGCTACTTCAGGCCCAGCGAGGGCTTCAAGCTGAAGCGGGAGATGATGGTGCCGCTTCTCAGGGGCAGCCGGTACGGCACTTGGTCGCTGGTGCTCCACCGGTTCGAGTTCACGGTCGCGAGCAAGACGCACCAGTTCGACGAGACCGTGGTCGTGGACGCGCCGGACTTCAAGCTGCTCCTCGACCCCGCGCTGGCGTGGCTGAGAGCCTGCACGCCGGCGCAGCAGTGCCCGTTCGCCTTCAGCCAGGCCGATTTCATCCAGAGGTTTCGACTGGCCGGGCAGCGGCGCGGCATCGAGGTGCTTCGGCCCGAGCTGTGCATGCTGAGGCACAGCGGCCCATCCTTCGACCAGGCGATCGGCAGCCGAACGCTGGCGGAGATAAAGCTGCGCGGGCGGTGGATGAGCGACGCCGCCGTGCAGCGATACCGAAAGGAGGGTCGGGTGTCGGAACAGCTGCGCCGATTGCCCGCGCCCGCGCTGGCAAAGGCGATGGGGGCGCCCGCGCGCCTGCGGACTCTCCTCGGGCGGCCTTCGAGCGCCTCCTTTCCGCCCACCGCGGGGCGAGGCAGCGACCGCAGGTCTTTGTAGAGATCTTCAGCGGCTGCGGGCGCCTCGCCGCCGAGCTCAGGAAGCTCGGGCACCTGGTGCTGGAGTGGGACGTGCTGCGAGGCCCGAGCTGGGACCTGATGCTGAAGCCCAACCAGCAGCTCATTCGCGGATGGATCGCCGGGGGGCTGATCTGGGGCGCGCACCTGGGGACGCCCTGCAACACCTGGAGCCGGGCCCGCGACCGGGGCCCGATCCGTGACCCGCAGCGGCCGCGGCCTGGGCCGCCCTCCAGGCTCAGGAGCGACGAGCACCTGCTCGGCCTCCCCGAGCTGCTGCACCCTGCGGGCCTGGAGGCCGTCCGGGTGGGCAACGAGCTGGCCAGGCTGAGCATCAGCGTCCTCGAGCAGCTCAAGCACCAGCAGCGCCCAGTCGCCCGGGAGAACCCAGTGACCTCGCGGCTCTGGCTGCTCCCGCGTCTTCTCAAAGCTAGAGCGTGGCGATCGGCCTCCTGCATTGACACTTGCTTCTGCATGTTCGGTGAAAAGTGGAAGCAACCTACGAGATTCTTGGGCTGCCGCATCGACCTGACCGATATCCACAGAAGGTGTACTGGCCGACGATGCTGCCGAACAGGAATGCCTCATCTTACCTTGTCTGGCTTCGACGGTCCGCGAGGATGGTTGACGAAGAAGGCTGAGAAATATCCCATCGAGTTGTGCTCCCACTTGGCCCGCGCCTTTTCAAATGCACGTGCAGCCTCTGATATCTGCAAATCTTCCCGCGTGCGGTTAGGTTGATGCCTCATAACCGCCCGTGGGGGGGGGGATATACCCGACCCACCCACCCTGAGATGCCAAATTTTGGACAAGTGCGGAAGTAGTCGTGCCCTCTCGGATCCCGCGAGGCTTGCAGCAGCTGCAGTCGGCCTCGACGTTTGGGTCCACGGCGCACTTGCCTTTAAACACCGGCGGTGAGAGTTCCGCCGCAGAAAAGCGTGCGGGAAAATCGATCGTCTGTCTGCCGGTCTTTGTGAATCCGTCTTGGCCACGGGATAGAGCTGCTAAGGCATGTATTCTGTTTCACTGTGGAATGCAAGGCAGCGTCAGAGAGTGGCCGCAGGTTTGAATGAGCTTCTGTGACAACAACACTATTTAAACCTTTTCCGTATCCGTTTAAGCTCGAGAGCTTGTGCTCCCAGCCCCCCCTCCCAGGAAGTAGTCGTGCCCTCTCGGATCCCGCGAGGCTTGCAGCAGCTGCAGTCGGCCTCGACGTTTGGGTCCACGGCGCACTTGCCTTTAAACACCGGCGGTGAGAGTTCCGCCACAGAAAAGCGTGCGGGAAAAACGATCGTCTGTCTGCCGGTCTTTGTGAATCCGTCTTGGCCACGGGATAGAGCTGCTAAGGCATATATATACACATACATACACATATGAAAACACATTTAAAAAAAACTGGCCGGGAGAGAGAGAGAGAGAGAGAGAGAGAGAGAGAGAGATGGAAAACATGATCGACCCACGAACCCGGAAAGGAATATAGAATTGTAACATATGGCAGCGTTTTCAAAGACACCTGATTGGGTGACGGGCAAATGCAATGTTGAGTGTATCGATCTTGATGTACCCTGCCGAGGGCTGTGCTGTGCTGCGCCGTGCTGAATTGCGATGTGCCATGGCGCGACTGTGCTCTATAGCGTCGTGGATCGAGTCCTCCTTTGCATCCGAGTCCTGACCGAACTGATCTGGATCTTAAGCTCGAGCTGCCTGAACACATAGTAGCTGCCCCAGAGCTAATGGACAGGGGAACATGCCAGGAGGACGCGCCGCGAAACGTCCCAAGGGATGCGCCAGGCGACGTGCCAGGGGACGCGCCATGGGGTCGCACCGTAGGACGTGCCAAAGGGACGCGCTACGGAACGTGCCAATGGATGCGCCACGGAATGTGCCAGGGGACGCGCCACGCGACGTGCCAGGGGGACTCGCCAAGGGACGCCCCACGGAACGTGCCAAGGAACGTGCCAAGTTGCAATGCTGAGTGTATCGATCTTGATGTACCCTGCCGAGGGCTGTGCTGTGCTGCGCCGTGCTGAATTGCGATGTGCCATGCCGCGGTTGTGTTCTATAGCGTCGTGGATCGAGTCCTCCTTTGCATCCGAGTCCTGACCGAACTGATCTGGAAGCTTCCTGAACACATAGTAGCTGCCCCAGAGCTGATGGACAAGGGGAACATGCCAGGAGGACGCGCCGCGAAACGTCCCAAGGGACCCGCCAGGCGACGTGCCAGGGGACGTGCCATGGGATCGCACCGCGGGACGTGCCAAGGGGACGCGCTACTGAACGTGCTGGGGACAAGCGTTTCGCTCGAGACATCCTATCAAAATCGTCCGAATTTCTACGCGCGGGACGCGGCACGCGCGAGACATCTTCGGAATTCCTGCGAGCGGGACACGAAAACAAACATTGCGCCTGAGACATCCTCTGAATTCTGGCCCCCCACGAGGCCCCCGCTCGAGACATCCCCCAATTTTGCAAAACCAGCGTTTCGTTCGAGACATCCTCAACAAATTATGAAAAAACAAGCGTTTCGCTCGAGAAATCCTGTCAAGACCCAAAGAAATCAAAATTCCTGCGCGCGGGACGCGGCACGCGCGAGACATCCTCGGAATTCCTGCGCGAGGAGCGCTTTTCCGTGTCGCGGTCGGCTCTGCAAAACCAGCGTTTCGCTCGAGACATCCTCAACAAATTCTGAAACCAAGCGTTTCGCTCGAGACATCCCCAACTCTGCAAAACCAGCGTTTCGCTCGAGACATCCTCAACACATTCTGAAAAACAAGCGTTTCGCTCGGGACATCCTCAAAAATAATTCCGCCGGCCCTACTCCCGCACGTAATTTATCGCAGAATAATTTCGCCGGCCCTACAGCCGTCGAATCCGGGGGTAAACCTCTAAAAGAGAACCCTGGGCTCGAGCCCTTTCCGGGAACAAGCGTTTCGCTAGGGACATCCTCAAATTTTGGTTCGCCGGCCCTACGCGACCTCGTTTTTTATCTCAGAATAATTTCGCCGGCCCTACAGCCGTCGAAACCGGGGGGTAAACCATCTAAAAGAGAACCCTGGGCTCGAGCCCTTTCCGGGAAACATGATGGACCCACGAACCCGGAAAGGGATATAGACATGTGGAGCATGGACACGTTTTCACGATACCCAACTGGGCAACACCTCACGAAACATCCCACGAGACACCTCACGAAACATCCCACGAGACACCTCACGAAACATTCCACGAGACACCTCACGAAACATTCCACGAGACACCCCGCGAAACATTCCACGAGACACCCCACGAAACATTCCACGACGACAGGCAACCACTCAACCAAGGCGGTGTGGTCGTGCTGGGGAGTGGTCGTGCTGGGGTGTGGTCGTGCTGGGGGGTGGTCGTGCTGGGGGGTGGTCGTGCTGGGGGGGTGGTCGTGCTGGGGGGTGGTCGTGCTGGGGCGTGGTCGTGCTGGGGCGTGGTCGTGCTGGGGCGTGGTCGTGCTGGGGCGTGGTCGTGCTGGGGCGTGGTCGTGCTGGGGCGTGGTCGTGCTGGGGTGTGGTCGTGCTGTGGTGAGGTCGTGCTGGGGTGTGGTCGTGCTGGGGTGTGGTCTTGCTGGGGTGGGGCCGTGCTGGGGGGTCGTGCTGGGGTGGGGTCCTGCTGGGGTGTGGTCGTGCTGGGGTGTGGTCGTGCTGGGGTGGGGTCGTGCTTGGGTGGGGTCGTGCTGGGGTGTGGTCGTTCTGGGGTGTGGTCGTGCTGGGGTGTGGTCGTGCTAGGGTGGGGTCGTGCTGGGGTGGGGTCGTGCTGGGGTGTGGTCGTGCTGGGGTGTGGTCGTGCTGGGGTGTGGTCGTGCTGGGGCGTGGTCGTGCTGGGGTGGGGTCGTGCTGGGGTGGGGTCGTGCTGGGGTGGTCGTGCGCACGCACCCTGTGATTTATCGATCGGGTCGTGCTGGGGTGTGGTCGTGCTGGGGCTGGGGTGTGGTCGTGCTGGGGTGTGGTCGTGCTGGGGAGTGGTCGTGCTGGGTGGTCGTGCTGGGGTGTGGTCGTGCTGGGGTGTGGTGCTGGGGGGTGGTCGTGCTGGGGGGAGGTCGTGCTGGGTGTCGGGGGCGTGGTCGTGCTGGGGTGTGGTCGTGCTGGGGCGTGGTCGTGCTGGGGCGTGGTCGTGCTGGGGCTGTGGTCGTGCTGGGGCGTGGTCGTGCTGGGGCGTGGTCGTGCTGGGGCGTGGTCGTGCTGGGGTGTGGTCGTGCTGTGGTGAGGTCGTGCTGGGGTGTGGTCGTGCTGGGGTGATGGTCGTGCTGGGGTGTGGTCGTGCTGTGTGGGGTGGTCGTGCTTGGGTCGGGTCGTGCTGGGGTGTGGTCGTGCTTTGGTTGGTCGTGCTAGGGTGGGGTCGTGCATTTCGCTCAGACATCCTGCCAAAAAATCCCAAAAATTCCAGGAAATCGTACAAAAACAAACAAATTAGTCGAAACATCATCGAAATTCCTTCGCGCAGGGCGCTTTTCCGCGTCGCGGTCGGCTCTGCAAAACCAGCGTTTCGCTCGAGACATCCTCAGCAAACTCTGCAAACAAGCGTTTCGCTCGAGACATCCTCAACTCTGCAAAACCAGCGTTTCGCTCGAGACATCCTCAAGAAATTCTGAAAAACAAGCGTTTCGCTCGAGACATCCTCAAATTTTAATTCGCCGGCCTCCTTCGACCTCGTTATTTATCAGGGAAAAAATTCGCCGGCCTCCCTCAAGTTGGCACCGGGGGACAGGTTTACCTACTAAAAGAGAACCCTGGGCCCACGCCCTTTCCGGGAAAAAGGGGAGGGGGGGGAGGGGGAAGGGGGTAGTGTAGTCGTCCCCCCTAGGCGATCCGCCCCTGCTGGAGCCCGGCGAGCGGAGGCCCCTCGGGCCCGGGGGGCAGAGCTCGCGGGCGCCTTCGGGCGGGGGCGGAGGCTACCCTCGAGTCGGGCCTGCCCCTCTACAGGAGAGGTATTCCAAAATAGTCAAAACATGATCGACCCACGAACCCGGAAAGGAATATAAAACTGTAACACATGGCAGCGTTTTCAAAGACACCTGATTGGGTGACGGGCAAATGCAATGCTGAATGTATCGATCTCGATGTACCCTGCCGAGGGCTGTGCTGTGCTGCACCGTGCCGAATTGCGATGTGCCATGCCGCGAATGTGCTCTATAGCGTCATGGATCGAGTCCTCCTTTGCATCCGAGTCCTGACCGAACTGATCTCAATCTTAAGCTCGAGCTGCCTGAACACATAGTAGCTGCCCCAGAGCTGATGGACAGGGGAGCATGTCAGGAGGACGCGCCGCGAAACGTCCCAAGGGATGCGCCAGGCGACGTGCCAGGGGACATGCCATGGGGTCGCACCGCGGGACGTGCCAAGGGGACGCGCTACGGAACGTGCCAATGGATGTGCCACGGGATGTGCCAGGGGACGCGCCACGCGACGTGCCAGGGAGACTCGCCAAGGGACGCCCCACGGAACGTGCCAAGGAACGTGCCAAGTTGCAATGCTGAGTGTATCGATCTTGATGTACCGTGCCGAAATCTGTGCTGTGCTGCGCCGTGCTGAATTGCGATGTGCCATGCCGCGATTGTGCTCTATAGCGTCGTGGATCGAGTCCTCCTTTGCATCCGAGTCCTGACCGAACTGAATTGGATCTTAAGCTCGAGCTGCCTGAACACATAGTAGCTGCCCCAGAGCTAATGGACAGGGGGGCATGCCAGGAGGACGCGACGCGGAACGTCTCAAGAGACCCGCCAAGCGACGTGCCAAGGGACGTGCCATGGGGACGCACCGCGGGACGTGCCAAGGGGACGCGCTACTGAACGTGCTGGGGACAAGCGTTTCGCTCGAGACCTCCTGCCAACATCCTCAGAATTCCTACGCGCGGGACGCTGCACGCGCGAGACATCCTCGGAATTCTTGCGAGCGGGACGTGAAAACAAGCATTTCGCTTGAGACATCCTCTGAATTCTGGACCCCCACGAGGCACCCCACGAGGCCGCCGCTCGAGACATCCCCCAATTTTGTAAAACCAGCGTTTCGCTCGAAACGTCTTCAACAAATTATGAAAGACAAGCATTTCGCTAGAGACATCCTGCCAAAATTCAAGGAAATCCTAGCAAAACAAACGAATTAGTCGAGACATCCTCGAAATTCATGCGCGCGGGACGCGGCACGCGCGAAACATCATCGGAATTCCTGCGCGCGGTGCGCTTTTCCGCGTCGCGGTCGGCTCTGCAAAACCAGCGTTTCGCTCGAGACATCCTCAACAAATTCTGAAAACCAGCGTTTCGCGCGAGACATCCCCAACTCTGCAAAACCAACGTTTCGCTCGAGACATCCTCAACAAAGTCTGAACATGATCGACCCACGAACCCGGAAAGGAATGTAGAACTGTAACACATGGCAGCGTTTTCAAAGACACTTGATTGGGTGACGGGCAAATGCAATACTGAAGGTATCGATCTTGATGTACCCTGCCGAGGGCTGTGCTGTGCTGCGCCGTGCTGAATTGCGATGTGCCATGGCGCGACTGTGCTCTATAGCCTCGTGGATCGAGTCCTCCTTTGCATCCGAGTCCTGACCGAACTGATCTGGATCTTAAGCTCGAGCTGCCTGAACACATAGTAGCTGCCCCAGAGCTAATGGACAGGGGAACATGCCAGGAGGACGCGCCGCGAAACGTCCCAAGGGATGCGCCAGGCGACGTGCCAGGGGACGTGCCATGGGGTCGCACCGCGGGACGTGCCAAGGGGACGCGCTACGGAACGTGCCAATGGATGTGCCACGGGATGTGCCAGGAGACGCGCGACGCGACGTGCCAGGGGGACTCGCCAGAGGACGCGCCACGGAACGTGCCAAGGAACGTGCCAAGTTGCAATGCTGAGTGCATCGACCTTGATGTACCGTGCCGAAATCAGTGCTGTGCTGCGCCGTGCTGAATTGCGATGTGCCATGCCGCGGTTGTGCTCTATAGCGTCGTGGATCGAGTCCTCCTTTGCATCCGAGTCCTGACCGAACTGATTTGGATCTTAAGCTCGAGCTGCCTGAACACATAGTAGCTGCCCCAGAGCTAATGGACAGGGGAACATGCCAGGAGGACGCGACGCAGAACGTCCCAAGAGACGCGCCAAGCGACGTGCCAAGGGACGTGCCATGGGGACGCATCGCGGGACCTGCCAAGGGGACGCGCTACGGAACGTGCTGGGGACAAGCGTTTCGCTCGAGACATCCTGTCAAAATCATCTGAATTCCTACGCGCGGGACGCTGCACGCGCGAGACATCCTCGGAATTCCTGCGAGCGGGACGTGAAAACAAGCATTTCGCCTGAGACATCCTTTGAATTCTGGCCCCCCACGAGGCCACCGCTCGAGACATCCTCCAATTTTGCAAAACCAGCGTTTCGCTCGAGACATCCTCAACAAATTATGAAAAACAAGCGTTTCGCTCGAGACATCCTGTCAAAATCCCAAGAAATCCAAATACCCGCGCGCGGGACGCGGCACGCGCGAGACATCCTTGGAATTCCTGCGCGAGGGGCGCTTTTCCGTGTCGCGGTCGGCTCTGCAAAACCAGCGTGTCGCTCGAGACATCCTCAACAAATTCTGAAACCAAGCGTTCCGCTCGAGACATCCCCAACTCTGCAAAACCAGCGTCTCGCTCGAGACATCCTCAACAAATTCTGAAAAACAAGCGTTTCGCTCGAGACATCCTAAAAAACATGATCGACCCACGAACCCTGGAAAGGAATATAGAACTGTAACGCATGGCAGCGTTTTCAAAGACACCTGATTGGGTGACGGGCAAAAGCAATGCTGATTGTATCGATCTTGATGTACCGTGCCGAGGGCTGTGCTGTGCTGCACCGTGCACACACACACACACACACAAACACACAAACACACACACACACACAAACAAAAACATGTCGGGAAGAAGGCGCAGCTCGAATGCAGGACTTGACACGTGTCTTCCTCCTCCTCCTCCTCCTCTTCTGCGTCCTCCTCCTCCTCCCATACATCTAACAGAACTCGCCTGAACGCACGTGTTGGAGCTGGCGTCGCAGGTATCGTGTGTACCCGAGTAACAGATGTCCCACAAGCGCAAGGCACGGTCGTCGCTGCTGCCGTACCGTCGGCAGTGCTGCATGCTGCCTCGGGCGATCCCAAAGCCCTCTCGGACCGTCTTGGAGCTCTTTGGGGGCCCTGAGGGAACTCTTTGGGGGCCGTGTGGACCTGGGAAGCCTAATCTATAGGCACATACGTAAGAACACACGGATTCGCTGGGGGCCTGGATTACGCTGGATCGTCGTCGTCGTCGCCGCCGCCGCCACCGCGACGTCGTCGTCGTCGCGCTGTCCTCGATCCCTCGATCGTGTAAGCGTGGGCTCTACAGACCCCCAAGAGACCCTCCAAGAGAACCCCCGGAGACCCCCCCACGCAAGGCTCTAAGATGAGACTTTGTCGTCGTCGTCGCCGCCGCCGCCACCGCGACGTCGTCGTCGTCGTCGTCGCGCTGTCCTCGATCACTCGATCGTGAAAGCGTGGGCTCTACAGACCCCCAAGAAACCCTCCAAGAGAACCCCGAGACACCCCACGCAAGGCTCTAAGATGAGACTTTGTCGTCGTCGTCGCCGCCGCCGCCACCGCGACGTCGTCGGATCGTGAAAGCGTGGGCTCTACAGACCCCCAAGAGACCCACCAAGAGAACCCCAAGACACCGCTCCACGCAAGGCTCTAAGATGAGACTTTGTCGTCGTCGTCGCCGCCGCCGCCACCGCGCGTGGGCTCTACAGACCCCCAAGAGACCCTCCAAGAGACCCCCCACGCAAGGCTCTAAGATGAGACTTTGTCGTCGTCGTCGCCGCCGCCGCCCTGTCCTCGATCCCTCGATCGTGTAAGCGTGGGCTCTACAGACCCTCAAGAGACCCTCCAAGAGAACCCCAAGAGACCCCCCCACGCAAGGCTCTAAGATGAGACTTTGTCGTCGTCGTCGCCGCCGCCGCCGCCACCGCGACGTCGTCGTCGTCGTCGCGCTGTCCTCGAGCCCTCGATCGTGTAAGCGTGGGCTCTGCAGACCCCCAAGAGACCCTCCCAGAGAACCCCCGGAGACCCCCCCACGAGAGGCTCTAAGATGAGACTTTGTCGTCGTCGTCGTCGCCGCCGCCACCGCGACGTCGTCGTCGTCGCCTGTCCACGATCACTCGATCGAGAAAGCGTGGGCTCTACAGACCCCCAATACCCTCCAAGAGAACCCCGAGACACCCCACGCAAGGCTCTAAAATGAGACTTTGTCGTCGTCGTCGCCGCCACCGCCACGCGACGTCGTCGTCGTCGCGCTGTCCTCGATCACTCGATCGTGAAAGCGTGGGCTCTACAGACCCCCCAGGAGACCCTCCCAGAGAACCCCAAGACACCGCTCCACGCAAGGCTCTAAGATGAGACTTTGTCGTCGTCGTCGCCGCCGCCGCACCGCGCGTGGGCTCTACAGACCCCCAAGAGACCCTCCAAGAGACCCCCCACGCAAGGCTCTAAGATGAGACTTTGTCGTCGTCGTCGCCGCCGCCGCCCTGTCCTCGATCCCTCGATCGTGTAAGCGTGGGCTCTACAGACCCTCAAGAGACCCTCCAAGAGAACCCCAAGAGACCCCCCCACGCAAGGCTCTAAGATGAGACTTTGTCGTCGTCATCGCCGCCGCCGCCGCCACCGCGACGTCGTCGTCGTCGTCGCGCTGTCCTCGAGCCCTCGATCGTGTAAGCGTGGGCTCTGCAGACCCCCAAGAGACCCTCCCAGAGAACCCCCGGAGACCCCCCACGAGAGGCTCTAAGATGAGACTTTGTCGTCGTCGTCGCCGCCGCCGCCACCGCGACGTGGTCGTCATCGTCGCGCTGTCCTCGATCCCTCGATCGTGTAAGCGTGGGCTCTACAAACCGTCAAGAGACCCTCCAAGAGAACCCCAAGAGACCCCCCCACGCAAGGCTCTAAGATGAGACTTTGTCGTCGTCGTCGTCGCCGCCGCCGCCACCGCGACGTCGTCGTCGTCGTCGCGCTGTCCTCGATCCCTCGATCGTGTAAGCGTGGGCTCTACAGACCCTCCAGAGACCCTCCAAGAGAACCCCAAGAGACCCCCCCACGCAAGGCTCTAAGATGAGACTTTGTCGTCGTGGTGGACGCCGCCGCCACCGCGACGTCGTCGTCGTCGCGCTGTCCTCGACCCGTCGATCATGTAAGCGTGGACTCTACAAACCGTCCAAGAGAACCCCAAGAGACGTCGTCGTCGTCGTCGTCGTCGTCGTCGTCGTCGCCGCTCCCAGAGCCTTCGGGGCCTCTCCTTGGCCCTCCTACGGAAAATCCTGCAAAACCTAGCGAATTAGTCGAGACATCCTCGAAATTCCTGCGCGCTGGACGCGGCACGCGCGAGACATCCTCGGAATTCCTGCGCGCGAGTCTTCCTTTGCATCCAAGTCCTGACCGAACTGATCTGGATCTGAAGCTCGAGCTTCCTGAACACATAGTAGCTGCCCCAGAGCTAATTGACAGGGGGACATGCCAGGAGGACGCGCCGCGAAACGTCCCCAGGGACGCGCCAGGCGACGTGCCAAGGGACGTGCCATGGGGTCGCACCGTAGGCCGTGCCAAGGGGACGCGCTACGGGACATCCTCAAAATTCCTGCGCGCGGGACGTGGCACGCGCGAGACATCTTCCGAATTCCTGCGAGCGGGACGTGAAAACAAGCATTTCGCCTGAGACATCCTCTGAATTCTGGCCCCCCACGAGGCCCCCGCTCGAGACATCCCCAAGTTTGCAGAAACCAGCGTTTCGCTCGAGACATCCTCAACAAATTATGAAAAACAAGCGTTTCGCTCGAGACATCCGGTCAAAATTCTAAGAAATCCTGACAAAACAAACGAATTAGTCGAGACATCCTCGAAATTCCTGCGCGCGGGACGCGGCCCGCGCGAGACATCCTTGGAATTCCCGCGAGCGGGACACGAAAACAAGCATTTCGCCTGAGACATCCTCTGAATTCTGGCCCCCCGCTCGAGACATCTCCAAATTTTGCGAAAACCAGCGTTTCGCTCGAGACATCCTCCACAAACTATGTAAAATAAGCGTTTCGCTCGAGACATCCTGCCAAAGTTCTAAGAAATCCTGACAAAACAAGCGAATTAGTCGAGACATCCTCGAAATTCCTGCGCGCGGGACGCGGCACGCGCGAGACATCCTCGGAATTCCTGCGCGCGGGGCGCTTTTCCGAGTCGCGGTCGGGGCTCCAGACCCCGTTATTTTTCGAGGATTCTGCGAAAAACGCTCCGCACCCTCTTTTTTACGAGGGAAAGCGGGGGTCTGCGGACCCCGTTATTTATCGAGGATCCGAGATGGGGGGCGAACTTTCCTCGAGCGGGCACGCACAAAACGCACTTTTTCTAAAAAAATCAGCACTTTACCTCGTTATTTATCGCAAATAATTTCGCCGGCGCTTGACCCGTCAGATCCGGGGGTAAACGGCTAAAAGAGAACCCTGGGCCCGCGCCCTTTCCGGGAATAATTTCGCTGGCCCTACTCCGTGCGTGCCCGCTCGCAAAATAATTTCGCCGGCCCAAGTCGCAGGGGGGCCGGGGGGTTAACCAACTAAAAGAGAACCCTGGGCCCACGCCCTTTCCGGGAAAAACAAGCGTTTCGCTAGGGACATCCTCAAAAATAATTCCGCCGGCCCTACTCCCGCACGTAATTTATCGCAGAATAATTTCGCCGGCCCATCAGCCGTCAGATCCGGGGGTAAACCTCTAAAAGAGAACCCTGGGCTCGAGCCCTTTCCGGGAAAAATAGTTTGGAGACGATTCGTTGACTGTTTTTCCCAACCAACTTGTGTTGTTGGGTCCTCGTTTTGAAGAGCCGGTGCCCCGCGTCTCCTTCCTCCCGCTGCCCCCTCCCTCCCCTCCCACACCCATTCTGGCACACCCCTCACACGTTTCGTGGCCCCATCAGGAGCTCCACCGAAGGCCCCAGTGGCTGCGTTCGCATACGGTTCCACCCCCCATTTTGGCACACCCCTCACACGTTTCGTGGCCCCATAGGGAGCTCCACCGAAGGCCCCAGTGGCTGCGCTCGCATGCGGTTCCGCCCTCCATTTCGGCACACCCCTCACACGCTTCGTGGCCCCATAGGGAGCTCCACCGAAGGCCCCAGTGGCTGCGTTCGCATGCGGTTCCTCCCCCAATTTCGGCACACCCCTCGCACGCTTCGTGGCCCCATAGGGAGCTCCACCGAAGGCCCCAGTGGCTGCGTTCGCATGCGGTTCCACCCCCCATTCTGGCACACCCCTCACACGCTTCGTGGCCCCATAGGGAGCTCCACCGAAGGCCCCAGAGGCTGCGCCCGCATGCGGTTCCACCCACCATTCTGGCACACCCCTCACACGTGTCGTGGCCCCATAGGGAGCTCCACCGAAGGAGTCCACTCCAAGGCCCAGTGGCGCGATCTCGCACACCCCTTACACGCCTTCGTGGCCCCAAGGGGCAGCTCACTCGAAGGCCCCAGTGGCAGGGTCCGCATGCCTCCCCACCACCCATTTCGGCACACCCCTCACACGTTTCGTGGCCCCATAGGGAGCTCCACCGAAGGCCCCAGTGGCAGGGTCCGCATGCCTCCCCACCACCAATTTCGGCACACCCTTCACACGCTTCGTGGCCCCATAGGGAGCTCCACCGAAGGCCCCAGTGGCTGCGCGCGCATGCGGTTCCACTCCCCATTCTGGCACACACCTCACACGTTTCGTGGCCCCATAGGGAGCTCCACCGAAGGCCCCAGTGGCTGCGCCCGCATGCGGTTCCACCCCCCCATCTGGCACACCCCTCACACGTTTCGTGGCCCCATAGGGAGCTCCACCGAAGGCCCCAGTGGCTGCGCCCGCATGCGGTTCCACCCCCCATTCTGGCACGCCCCTCACACGTTTCGTGGCCCCATAGGGAGCTCCACCGAAGGCCCCAGTGGCTGCGCCCGCATGCGGTTCCACCCCTCATTCTGGCACACCCCTCACACGTTTAGTGGCCCCATAGGGAGCTCCACCGAAGGCCCCAGTGGCTGCGCCCGCATGCGGTTCCACCACCCATTCTGGCACACCCCTCACACGTTTCGTGGCCCCATAGGGAGCTCCACCGAAGGCCCCAGTGGCTGCGCCCGCATGCGGTTCCACCCCCCATTCTGGCACACCCCTCACACGTTTCGTGGCCTCACAGGGAGCTCCACCAAAGGCCCCAGTGGCTGCGTTCGCATGGCGGCGCCGCGCCCAATTCGGCACACCCCTCGCACTTTTCGTGGCCCCATAGGGAGCTCCACCGAAGGCCCCAGTGGCTGCGTTGGCATGGCGGCGCCGCACCCAATTTGGCACACCCCTTTCACGCTTCGTGGCCCCACAGGGAGCTCCACCGAAGGCCCCAGTGGTTGCGTTGGCATGGCGGCGCCGCACCCATTTCGGCACACCCCTCACACGTTTCGTGGCCCCATAGGGAGCTCCACCGAAGGCCCCGTGGCAAGGTTCATATGCCTCCCTCTGCTTAATTTCACACACCCCTTACAGCGCGGCACACCCCTTACAGCTTCGTGGCCCCATAGGGAGTTCCACGGAAGCTCCCAGTGGCCTTGCGTTGGCATGGCGGCGCGCGTTCGAAGGAGATTGTTTCACTTATTGGGTACAACAGCTGCATATGGTTTGGTCCTTCGCTAGGCTAATTTTGTCATGTTGCACATTCTTCGAGTATGTTTTAAATTTTTCGTCGAAAATCTGCCTGTTGGGGGGCATGCCCGACTTAATGTTACCCTCGGGAGATCGTAGGCGGATCTTGCGAGCTGGCAAGCCTTTGAACGGATCTGGCGCGAGAGTTTCGGGAGCGGAGAGCTCAGACCGGCACCAGCCTGCGAGGAAGAGTTGTTCCGCCCGGAGTGCCAGGACGTCTTCAGTTTGCCTTACGTGCTTGACGGAAGGACCCCACCCTGTTCCCGCGTGTTCCGAAAAGGTTTGATCGACGCGGGCTTGTTCTCCAAGCATCCGCTTAAGTCGGGTACGTCCCTCTACAGGAGGAATATTCGAAAATAGTCAGAAAATAGTCTGGGGACGATGTTTCGACTAGTTTCTGACTGTTTTTGAATAGTTGTTGGCTATGCTTGATTTTGTTATTCCAAAAGCCGCCTATAGGAGGACTTGCCCGACCGAAGCATACGCCCCTGCTGCCTCTGAGGAGCCGAAGGTCGAGGAGAAGGCGGATGAGGGCAACGCCGTGATCGTCTTGACGTCGGGGAAGTTCCGGACGGCCGAGACCAAGTGCATCATCAATGAGGCTTTGCATGCGTTCTCCATCAGCGTCGATGAGGAGCGCCGATCGACAATCCTCCAGATGGTTTCCGAAGGGTCTAGGAATTCCATCGTCCTCCTCAGTTGTCCTTCGAATATTCGTGCCTATGCAAGCCTCATTATGCTCGGCCCGACCCATCCGCCTCATCATTTCGAGCCTCATTTCGCCTAGAGACCGTAAACAGCATGCGCCATAGGTTGCGCTGCATACTGCGCAAAATAAGTCGCGGTGTCCACACTCTGTCCATAGGCTGCGCCAGACACCCCGCGCACTCCGAAATCGCCATTTCACCCCCCCTGTCTGCCTTCCACAACTTGCGCCATTTAGATTTCGCCAAAACAGCCCACGCTCTACCAAATCACGATGCCCCCACCTTGTCTACCCTCCATACGTCGTGCCATGGGCTGCGCCAGACACCCCGCACACTTCCAAGTCTCAGTTCGCATATTCTGTCTACCGTCCACAGGTTGCGCCGCAGGTTTCGCAAGACAGCCCCAAACACCTGGTCGATCTTTCATACGCTGCTCCATTTGACTCGCCAGAAATTCTGCACACTACCAAATCGCGACTACCATACTCTGTCTACAGTCCATAGGTTGCGCCATTGGCTGCGTCATCTATCTTGGTATTGCGCCAGACACCCGGCGCTCTCCCAATTCAAGATTCCCCCCTTACGTTTAAATTCCGAAGTTTCCAGTCTGCACTCCACAGGTTGCGCCATAGGTTTAGCCAGTCCGGCCGCGCCCTGCCAAACCGCAAGTCTCGACGGCTCGCGTATCCACACCAGCCAACAATTATAATGTGATTTACGTTGCCCAAGAAAGCGTTTGAACGTGCAGTGTTCTGATATCCTCTGGTAGGTTGACGTACCTCTCGTAGGGGCGTCGCGAAGGCAGTCATGGCTGAATCCTGAGACTTTCGTGGCTGCGGACAGTCGCGAAGAAACCAGGAGTCAGCAATAAAGACATTCGAAGCTTGGTGCTGTCTTGGGGCTTCGTGTGGGCGTTTTTGGCAGCCTGTGGGGCTCTCTTGGGACTCTTTGGGACCCCGAGAGCCCTGTAGGGGCCTTCGGAGCCCTCTTGGGCCGACGGGCGAAAGAGGGCATTCTAGAGTCTCGTTCGCCCCGAAACACTGCCGCCTGTCAATTTCTTCCGCAAGACATCTGCGCGCATGTTGCAGCGGCGGGGCAACCGAGAAGTTCTGAGCAAATTCAGCGCCCGATTGCACGAAGGGCCATTCCCATTCCAAGCTCCGCTCGAGGCACCTACTATCGCACTCAGAGAGGCTCGGGAAGCGCAAGTGGCGCCATCAGTTCTAGAACGGCGAACGAATTCTAGAACGCACAACGAAAGTGTATAATCACCGAGTGCGTTCGATCAATGCAAAACTATGCATTCGAGAACGGAACACAAAAGTCTGCCGTTTCGGATGCGAAAAAGGTTTGCCAAATCTAGGTATAGAACCTATAACGGCAAAACAGCTCGAGAATGAAAATATGAATCTAAGAACATCGCGAACGGTTCTGGAGTTGCGGAATATCTTTGGTGGAGGCCATCCACGTGTTCTTTTGTGTTGCGGGCACGCCCGCATGTTCAGGCAGACGCTTCGCATGCTCGGGGAGGACAAGTACCCCATTTGATCGTTCCATGGGGGGGACAATTCCATTAAGGAAATGATGTGTATCCGATCGTGCGGGGGCGCCACAGTGGTATACAGTAGGCAGCTCAAATAAGAAGCAGGCCTGTCAGCAGGTGTCCCACGGAAGCTTCTTGTCCTCCGATGGCACTTGGTGCCCAAATCGTCCTTCTCTTCGTTACTTTTTCTTTTATGTATACTCCTTCTCTTCTCTGTCTCCTCCCCCTTCTACTCCCCCTCCCTACCTTCCTCAGCACAACGCTGCACGTAATGACGCCGATACGCACCATGCGATTCATCCCAGAGGTCACCAAGCCATTCGACGAATGGATCTTCGAGGAGCTCCAGTTGCCAAAGGACGTCAAGCAGCGTCGCCTTGACGAAGCAAGAAACGTTGCCCCCTTGGGCCCTCTTGGAGTGTTCATGGCGGCCGCATGAGGCGTGTTTGGGCCCCAAATGGGCTCCTCTTCCGGCTCTCCTGGACGGTTTGGGGGCCATCTTGAAGTTCCAGAGACGCATCGAGAGCGAAACGGCGAAAAGTTCAAAATCATCCGAACACGGAAAGCATCCGTAGTCCTTTGAGCGACGAAAGTTCGTTTGCGCCGACATTCGAGCGCAAGTTGCCCGCGCCAGGTCGCGCGTAGGCGCCCTCGTCTCCAGTCTAGCGTGCCGCGCTGGCTGTCCACGTAAGGTTCGGCGTAAGGTCGCTATGCCATCTCGCCTAAGACACTTTGGTTTCGTCGCCCATTTTGGTTCAAGCAGCTCTCGTGTCCAGTAAGCTTGCTAGGCCTGGTTTTCCCCAGCGGATCCACCAATGAGCGGGCCGGAGGCCGATGGAAGCAAGGAGGTATCGTGCGTCTTCTTCACGTCTGTTGAGGAATTGTGTGCTCATGTGGGATCGCGAAGAGCACCTATCTCGGCGGCGAGCGAGGGGGGGAAGTGAGAAGGAGAAGATCCTCTCAGAACGCGGTGGGGCTTCTCAGAAGCCCCTCCGGCCTTCTGAGAGGTTTCCCGTGTTTTCAGGGAAGGCTTCGAAAATTGTTCAGAAGGCCAGGGGACGTCCGAGCCTTCCAAGAAGGCCCGCCCCTTCTCACCTCCCCCCAGGGCGCGCCGCCGACTATCATCACTCTCGGCCAGAATTTGCAGCCAGACGGCTCCGCGTCGGAGACGCTGTTGAACAGGCTGGATCTTGCGCTCGACCTGCAGCGCCGCACCTTGGCACCGATCATCGTCACTGGGGGTGACCCGGCGGGGGTCGGCGAGACAGAGGCGGCCATGATGCATCGGTTGTTGGATGAGCGGGCAGGCGCCGACGCGTCGCCAGAGGTTCTGGAGGAGCCCGAGGCCAAGAGCACGATCGAGAACGCCTTGTTCACGGCGCCGATCTTGCGCGGCTTGCAGGCCGAGGTGGCCATCTTGCTAACGAGCGAGTTCCACTTGCCCAGGTCGGCGTTGCAGTTCGAGAGCACGTTCGCGCACAAGGGTCTTCGACTACACGTAAGAGTGACCTTTCGCCGGAGTGACCTTTGGTGCGGGCCCATTGGGGTCCCTGATCGCCGAACGGGAGGCTGCAGTGGCGTCTTGCGCGCTTGTATTTGGTCCCCCGCGGCCCCCAAAAAGCCGCGCACCAAAGGTCACTCTTACCCAGGGTCACTCTCACGCGTAGCCGAGGTCTGGCGGTCACGTTGCTCTGCGTGGCGGCACCCAGCGGCCATCCGCGGCTGCCGTCCCGCACGCCGAGGCCCTGGGAGAGCTCGGGCCTAGAGCTAGCCGCCTTCAACATCCCGCAGCACCTGAAGAACGGCGGGGAGGACATGAACTTCTGGTACTTCGCGGAGCGCGTCGAGTTTGAGCTCATCCTGCTGAACAACAAATTCGGGCCGCAGCTCTCCTCTCTGGTTGACGCAGATGGGGGTCCAGCTGCAAGGGGGCGGTGCAAGAGATCTGGCGCAATGGACTTGTGGGGTTGCAACAGATCTGGGGCGTGCAATACATTCTGGGCCGCATTGCTGGAGTTCCGCGTGCAACACACGAGTTGCAGCACAATGCCATGCATTTCTCTGGCGCAGTGCAGTTGCAGTACAGTTGCCCCAAATCTGCTGCACCACACCCTTTCAGCTGGACCCCCTTGTGGGTCAACCAGATCCTCGCTGGGCATCCCGCTGCCGCCGGAGGCCCGCATCGAGGAGGTGCGCGCGCAGCTGCGAGAGATCCTCGCAGCCGCGGTGAGCGAGCCCGGGCCTCCCCCATCCCAGAGCTGACCGCACTACGGGAAAAAAAAATGCTGACAAAGGCAAGAGGGAGAAAAATGACCACGCTCAGAGGAAGAAGATGTACCAATACTGCTACCTTTCCCTCGCTTTCCCTTCTTTTGGGCCTCCTGGGAGGCCCTCGTCGCCACCGCCCGATTCGCCTCGAAACCCTTGTCAGAGCGCACCCCGGGAGAGGTCCAGGGAGTAACGGTATCGGTACCGTTAAGTTCCCCCAGAAGAAAAAGGATCGGAAAGATCGGAATGGGGATATGAAGAAGACCAACAGAAGTTCCTGCCCATTTTGAACAGGATTCGCTGTCGGTGTCTCCAGGCCTCCCAGATGGGGTCCGAGTAGATGGGGTCGGAGGATCGCGCCGCATCACCCATGCATCGGCGATGCGGCTTGATGTAGAGCTCGAGTTTCTTCACGCCGACGTCGGCGATGCATCGCCGACGTCGCCCATGCATCGGCGACGCGTCGCGATCCTCCGACCCCATCTAGGAGGCCTCCAGAAGACCAACAGCGGTTCCTGGCCATTCTGAAATGATCGACCCACGAACCCGGAAAGGAATATAGAAATGTAACGCATGGCAGCGTTGTTCAAGACACACGATTGGGCAAATGCAATGCTGAGTGTATCGATCTTGATGTACCGTGCCGAGGGTTGTGTTGTGCTGCACCGTGCTGAATTGCGATGTGCCATGCCGCGGTTGTGCTCTATGGCGTCGTGGATCGAGTCCTCCTTTGCATCCGAGTCCTGACCGAACTGATCTGGATCTTAAGCTCGAGCTGCCTGAACACATAGTAGCTGTCCCAGAGCTAATTGACAGGGGGGCATGCCAGAAGGACGCGCCGCGAAACGTCCCAAGGGACGCGCCAGGCGACGTGCCAAGGGACGTGCCATGGGGTCGCACCGCGGGACGTGCCAAGGGGACGCGCTACGGAACGTGCCAATGGATGTGCCACGGGATGTGCCAGGGGACGCGCCACGCGACGTGCCAGGTGGATTCGCCAAGGGACGCCCCACGGAACGTGCCAAGGAACGTGCCAAGTTGCAATGCTGAGTGTATCAATCTTGATGTACCGTGCAGAAATCTGTGCTGTGCTGCGCCGTGCTGAATTGCGATGTGCCATGCCGCGATGGTGCTCTATAGCCTCGTGGATCGAGTCATCCTTTGCATCCGAGACCTGACCGAACTGATCTGGATCTTAAGCTCGAGCTGCCTGAACACATAGTAGCTGTCCCAGAGCTAATTGACAGGGGGACATGCCAGGAGGACGCGACGCGGAACGTCTCAAGGGACGCGCCAAGCGACGTGCCAAGGGACGTGCCATGGGGACGCACCGCGGGAGGTGCCAAGGGGACGCGCTACGGAACGTGCTGGGGACAAGCGTTTCGTTCGAGACATCCTGTCAAAATCCTCAGAATTCCTGCGCGCGGGACGCGGCACGCGCGAGACACCCTCGGAATTCTTGCGAGCGGGACGTGAAAACAAGCATTTCGCCTGAGACATCCTCTGAATTCTAGCCCCCCACGAGGCCCCCGCTCGAGACTTCCCCCAATTTTCCAAAACCAGCGTTTCGCTCGAGACATCCTCCAAAAATTATGAAAACAAGCGTTTCGCTCGAGACATCCCCAACTCTGCAAAACCAACGTTTCGCTCGAGACATCCTCAACAAAGTCTGAAAAACAAGCGTTTCGCTAGGGACATCCTCAAAAATAATTCCGCCGGCCCTACTCCCGCACGTAATTTATCGCAGAATAATTTCGCCGGCCCATCAGCCGTCAGATCCGGGGGTAAACCTCTAAAAGAGAACCCTGGGCTCGAGCCCTTTCCGGGAAATAGAGAGAGAGAGAGAGAAGGTGAGAGAGAGTGAGAGAGAGAGAGAGATCTAGAAAGAGAGAGAGAGAGGGAGAAGGGAAAGCGAGACAGAAATAATTCGAGAAAGAAATTGAGAGAGAAGGAGAGACAGAAAGAGAGAGCAAATGTTGAAAATATGGAATTGCAGGCGGACGCGAAAGGCGCCGCGCTGGCGCCGGCTTCCGAGCGGAAGCCCTTGCGGAGGCGCGGCAGCGGCTGCGCGCGGGGGTGGGGAGGAGGGGGATCGAGGATCGAGACTCGAGGATCAACGCAACGTTGATCAAGTTTTTTGCCCTGCGCAACGGGGCACCAAGTTTCCGACACACGATAATATTCAGCTGCAGGTTCGGCCTTGAACACACGCAGTGCGTTGGGCTCCTTGTTCGAACTTGAGCTTAGGATTCTAGGATTCGCGTGTGAACCAGGAGAGGCTTTAGGAGGTTCAGGGAGGATATGGGGCCCCAAAACCAAAGATGGCCTTGACCAGAAACACATGTGTTATTGCATGTTTGTATGCTTGCGTTGCAATGTTGTTCTTCGTTTCAGCATCTTTATTTGCGCTTGAGCTTAGGCATCGGGGCGCCGCTTGAGAGTCAGGAGGGGATTGAAGAGGTTCAAGGAGGGATTGGTACCTAGATCCAACGACGACCATGATCAGAAACACCGTTTTTGTAGCATTGCAGTTTTTTCATTGCGCACCTTTGTTTGGGATGATTGTTTTCAGCGTGAGCTTAGGATTTTGGGCTTTTCGTATGAGTCGGGAGAGGATTGAGGAGGTTCAGGGACGGCTCGGTGCGTAAAGCCAGCGACGACCATGAACAGAAACACAATTTCTGTGGCATTGCAGCTTTTTCGCTGCGCACCTTCGATTGTGATTTTTTGAAATAGCGCTTTCTGTCGGTGCTGGCAGGGGGGGGTGTTCAACCTCCCACCCCTCCAAAACAAGGTGGGGCAAGGGGGCGTTCCGAATTCCCCCCCCCTAGGGGAAAATAGTTGAGGATGGTCGAGCCCCCCCCCCCAGGCAAATTAGTTGGAGGGGATCGAAGACCCCACCTACAACATGATCGACCCACGAACCCAGAAAGGAATATAGAACTGTAACACATGGCAGCGTTTTCAAAGACACCTGATTGGGTGACGGGCAAATTCAATGCTGAGTGTATCGATCTTGATGTACCCTGCCAAGGGCTGTGCTGTGCTGCGCCGTGCTGAATTGCGATGTGCCATGGCGCGACTCGCCCTTATAAGCGTTTCGGGTTGGGAGAAAAATTTTTTTTTTCGGGCGTAACGGGTGTCCTCCCTTGCATACGAAGGTCCTGACCTAAATGATCTGATCTTAAGCTTCGAAGCTGACCTGAACACATAGTAGCTGCCCCAGAGATAATAGACAAGAGGGAACATGCCAGGAGGACGCGCCGCGAAAACGTCCCAAGGGACGAGGGCACTGCGGCCAGGGCGGACCGGCCAGGGGACGCGCACATGGGTAGCACCGTAGGACGTGCCAAAGGCGACGCGCTATCGGACGTCGCCCAATGGCATGAGCCCACGGAATTGGTGCCAGGGGGCACGCCGCCACGCGACCCGTGCCAGGGGGACAGACGCCACGGGACCCCCACTGACAAGTGCCAAGGAACGTTGCCAAGTGCCAATGCTGAGGGTCTATCGATCTTGATGTACCTTGCCGAGGGCTGTGCTGTGCTGCGCCGTGCTGAATTGCGATGTGCCATGGCGCGATTGTGCTCTATAGCCTCGTGGATCGAGTCCTCCTTTGCATCCGAGTCCTGACAGAACTGATCTGGATCTTAAGCTCGAGCTGCCTGAACACATAGTAGCTGCCCCAGAGCTAATTGGCAAGGGGAACATGCCAGGAGGACGCGCCGCGAAACGTCCCAAGGGATGCGCCAGGCGACGTGCCAGGGGACGTGCCATGGGGTCGCAACGCGGGACGTGCCAAGGGGACGCGCTACTGAACGTGCTGGGGACAAGCGTTTCGCTCGAGACATCCTATCACAATCATCAGAGTTCCTACGCGCGGGACGCGGCACGCGCGAGACATCCTCGGAATTTCTGCGAGCGGGACACGAAAACAAGCATTGCGCCTGAGACATCCTCTGAATTCTGGCCTCCCACGAGGCCCCCGCTCGAGACATCCCCCAATTTTGCAAAACCAGCGTTTCGCTCGAGACATCCTCAACAAATCATGAAAAACAAGCGTTTCGCTTGAGAAATCCTGTCAAAACCCAAAGAAATCAAAATTCCTGCGAGCGGGACGCGGCACGCGCGAGACATCCTCGGAATTCCTGCGCGAGGAGCGCTTTTCCGTGTCGCGGTCGGCTCTGCAAAACCAGCGTTTCGCTCGAGACATCCTCAACAATTTCTGAAACCAAGCGTTTCGCTCGAGACATCCCCAACTCTGCAAAACCAGCGTTTCGCTCGAGACATCCTCAACAAATTCTGAAAAACAAGCGTTTCGCTAGGGACATCCTCAAAAACATGATGGACCCACGAACCCGGAAAGGGATATAGACATGTGGAGCATGGACACGTTTTCACGATACCCAACTGGGCAACACCTCACGAAACATCCCACGAGACACTTCAGGAAACATCCCACGAGACACCTCACGAAACATTCCACGAGACACCTCACGAAACATTCCACGAGACACCCCGCGAAACATTCCACGAGACACCCCACGAAACATTCCACGACGACAGGCAACCACTCACCCCAGGCGGTGTGGTCGTGCTGGGGAGTGGTCGTGCTGGGGTGTGGTCGTGCTGGGGGGTGGTCGTGCTGGGGGGTGGTCGTGCTGGGGGGGTGGTCGTGCTGGGAGGTGGTCGTGCTGGGGCGTGGTCGTGCTGGGGCGTGGTCGTGCTGGGGCGTGGTCGTGCTGGGGTGTGGTCGTGCTGGGGTGTGGTCGTGCTGTGGTGAGGTCGTGCTGGGGTGTGGTCGTGCTGGGGTGTGGTCTTGCTGGGGTGGGGTCGTGCTGGGGTGGGGTCCTGCTGGGGTGTGGTCGTGCTGGGGTGTGGTCGTGCTGGGGTGGGGTCGTGCTTGGGTGGGGTCGTGCTGGGGTGTGGTCGTTCTGGGGTGTGGTCGTGCTGGGGTGTGGTCGTGCTAGGGTGGGGTCGTGCTGGGGTGGGGTCGTGCTGGGGTGTGGTCGTGCTGGGGTGTGGTCGTGCTGGGGTGTGGTCGTGCTGGGGCGTGGTCGTGCTGGGGTGGGGTCGTGCTGGGGTGGGGTCGTGCTGGGGTGTGGTCGTGCTGGGGTGGTCCGCACCCTGTGATTTATCGATCGGGTCGTGCTGGGGTGTGGTCGTGCTGGTGCTGGGGTGTGGTCGTGCTGGGGTGTGGTCGTGCTGGGGTGTGGTCGTGCTGGGTGTGGTCGTGCTGGGGTGTGGTCGTGCTGGGGCGTGGTCGTGCTGGGCGTGGTCGTGCTGGGGTGTGGTCATGCTGGGGGTGTGGTCGTGCTGAGGTGTCCCGCACCCTGTGATTTATCGATCGGGATTTCAAAAACAAGCGTTTCGCCTGAGACATCCTCAAATTTTAATCCGCCGGCCTCCTTCGACCTCGACATTTATCAGGGAAAGAATCCGCCGGCCTCCTTCAAGTTGGGCACCGGGGACATGTTTACATACTAAAAGAGAACCCTGGGCCCACGCCCTTTCCGGGAATAATTTCGCCAGCCCTACTCCGTGCGTGCCCGCTCGCAAAATAATTTCGCCGGCCCAAGTCGCAGGGGGGCCGGGGGGTTAACCAACTAAAAGAGAACCTTGGGCCCACGCCCTTTCCGGGAACATGATGGACCCACGAACCCGGAAAGGGATATAGACATGTGGAGCATGGACACGTTTTCACGATACCCAACTGGGCAACACCTCACGAAACATCCCACGAGACACTTCACGAAACATTCCACGAGACACCTCACGAAACATTCCACGAGACACCTCACGAAACATTCCACGAGACACCCCGCGAAACATTCCACGAGACACCCCACGAAACATTCCACGACGACAGGCAACCACTCAACCAAGGC
>CAUYUJ010020125.1:140375-163575 GCA_963575745.1 Prorocentrum cordatum | reverse complement strand
GAAGGAGGAGGAGGAGGAGAAGAGGGAGGAGGAGTAGGAGGAGGAGGAGGAGAAGATGAAGAAGAAGAAGAAGAAGGAGGAGCAGGAGCTGATGACTTTCGTCGTGTAGGCTGGGCAGATGCGTTCGACAAGGTTACATGCTCGGTCGGGGGACCTTCCTGGGGTCGACGATTCGTCGAACTCCAGTCGCAGCAAGACGAAATATGAAAAACGAAATTGGGTCGAACTAAGGTCAAAGTAGGATCGAACAAATCCATCAGTAGAGGCTTCCCAAATGGGATCCGAGCAGATGGGGTCGGGCGATCGGGCCGAATCGCCGATGCATCCGCGATGCATCAGCGATGCACCCCCATCTGCTCCAGCCCCATTTGGAAAGCCTTGAGCTGGGCGGGACACAAGAATTTGGACGCCCTCCACAGGTGCGGCACAATTCGGTATGATGCTGCCCAAAAACACATGCGCTGTCCAAAACCGACAGCGGCCGCTGCTGTGCAGCCAGCCGTCCGCCTCCGATGGGCAAAACCCGCGGCGGCACCGACAGCGAGTCCTGCTCAAAACGGGCAGGAGCTACGTCTGCCTTCGTCCCCATTCCCGTCCGTGCCCATGCCGATCGTGCAGCGAAGCCTCGGGCCCATGGCCGCACAGCCGAGCGGCAGAGAGGTGATGGCCACCGGCGCGTGAGAGGCTGGGCCGCCGCGGGCCTGCGCCTAAAGGGAGGAGGGGGGGGCGCGGCAGCCATGTGCTGGGCCGAGGGGGCGCCCCGGGGGGCGTCTGGGGGGGAGGGGCGTCTGGTTGACTGGCTGACAGACCATAGGGCAAGCGGTGCGCGGGCAGGAACGCTGGCGAATGGTGGCCACGAGCGGGACGATTGCGCTCGGCTCCCAGGGAAACCAGCTGCACGTGTGCGCCGAGGGGCCATGTGCATCACAAGCGGGAACGGCGCGGCAAGCAGGTCACACTGAGACGACGACCAGGAGGAGGGGGAGAAGGAATGGAGGAGGAGGAGGATTCTTTTTTTGAGCTCCACGCTCGGCGCCTCCAGAGCCTGACTAACAGGCGGTCACACTAGCAACGGAGGGAGGTGCCAGTGCTTTAAAAGGAATAAATCAATCCGAGTCGTCAGCAAGACATCTCTGAACAGCAGCCGGAATCAAAGGCTGCGAATCTTCCTCCATGCGGAGGCTGGACACAACACTCGAAAGCTGCTGAGCTTCAGAGCGACCGACTGGAGGAAGGAGGGGGACGCAGGAGGGGGAGGAGGAAAGACTGAAACATGGCATGAGGTTGTCAGTATTGACCCTCACCCCTGCTTGCTGCTGGCTGAAATGCGGATGCTGTCCCTTAGAGAGAGCATTCCACCCGTACTTGGCAGCACGAGACGGCGGAGGCTGGCACTTTTGGGCCAGGCCTCGGATCTGTCCGCCGCTGCTGACATTTGCAACGCGTGCAGATGAATAGAACCGAACCGTCGCTGCAATCAAACGCAATTGTGCGGTGCTCCAAAGCATCTTGTCTCGAAGCGTGCAGCGGGAAGTCCTGGGGGCAAGTACCTGGAGGTGGCTGCTCGGCACGGCTCCCGCGTAAACACACGGCGCACCTCCAGATACTCCCCCATCGTTCCCAACGGTGGCCCGAAGCAGCTGTCGCGGCAGGAGTGTACTTCAACCTCTCCGCCGTCGACAGATCCACATCGGGCCATAGATGGAGCACATTCGCGGCAAGACGAATCGTCTCGCGAGCATACTTCACCTGCTTGTCAATGACCTCCAGCCGAGACTCGTCTCGCGGGTGTATATATGTGGCGTGCTTCGCCGACAAATCCGCACGGTGATTGCCAAGCCTCCGCCAACGCTCCGCGCCGTCGATTCCGGCCTCATCGATGTTACGGTGAGCGTCGACCTTGACACAATCGGCCGGTGGAGCCCTGCCCTGAGCATATCTCTGCAAGAACGCCCCTGCATACACTAGTTTGCCCGAAAGCTGTACAACCTTTGGGCGACAAGTTTGTTTGACAACGTTGCTGCAATCGGAGAAAACAGAGAAAGCGGCCGAGCTGAGCACCGTGGCCCACGTCAGGCAGCTGAATTCGGCCGACTGGGGAGTCTGAGGATAGGGAGCCCAGACGGGAGCACGAAACTCGGCGACGGCATCTCCAGCATCGTCAACCATCACAACGCTGCTGGCGGCTCGGGAGAGCTCCCGGACTGGATGTTTCGTGCAACTGCCATCCACAAAGAGAGAACCCCACATCTCAGTCCCAGGAACATGTCCCCGAGGGTGCAAAACATCCTGTCGGTGCCACACAAGGTGGGGGCCATCATCCGACTCGGTAAGGGGCCGAGGGTAGGAGTCGGCGGGATGGCGAAACGCCCCAGAAGTGAACAGGAACACATCGTTGCTGTCATCGGACTCCTTAGCTGTCAAAGCAGCAACCACCGTGCTATCATCAACGAGCTCCGATCGAAGCGCCACGATTGGCTCGTGGGTGCATTCCCAAAGCCGGTGGAAGATGGTATCGAGAGCTCCGCAAAACGGGCAAAGCCCATCGACCAAATATCCTTTACATCGCGCTCCAGATCCCGTAAAGAAAGCCTCCGTGGCGAAAGCCCTGATGCGAGCCTTCTGTAAGGCCGAGTATTTCTTACTATTCAACGCTTCACGAACAATGTCATAGCAAATGCGGGGGAGGATGCCACGCTTTTCGCCAGAATCGCGCTCGAGCATTCTGAAATACCCGTCCCGAACCAAGAGTTTCACCAGCGCCGGGGAAAAAATCCCAAGAGGGATAAGGAATCCACGGTCATCTCGAATGGTCATAAAATTATCCATCTGCCACCCAAGCCGCACCAAGCTCATGCGAAGCGCGGACACTGGCCCAGCAACTCTCCTCCAGGAGCAGGTCTGATCGGCGAACACCGATTGCCCAGCCTGGCGGAGGGTAGTGAGCGGAAGGGCCCACTGGAACGCACCAGTCTGGCATAACCAGATTTCCTTAGACCAACGGACAATGGGGGCAGTGGCCGTGCGCCAGCACGGATCGAAATCGAGCAACGCCGCAGTCGTCAGCGAACGGAGTTGCGAGGTCGGCCTCACGACAGAAAACACTCGCCTGCGCCAGGCGTGCACAGGCGAATGGGCAGCCCGAGCGGCCGCCCGAGGTGCCAAGAAAGACGGTGGCCCCCCACCCGAGAGACAGGATCTCGGAGCCCCGCAGGCACCAAAAAGAGAGAGGACAGGAAAGCAACAAAGAGAGATGGTCCGCGGGGAGCACACCAGCAAGGGTGCTCCACTCTCGCGAACCTAATCCCCGTCCTCGAGTCAGTATTGAGAAGACCGGCTCGCTAGGAGCCTGGCCCAAAACGTTTCTGGGTCGGCAACATGAAGGGATGAGGGGCAGGGATCCTACAAGAATCCTCTCTGCCCTCGTCCGCAGGGTGAAACCCCGCTAGAAACTGCTTCCGGTTCCGAAGGGCACGTTCCGAAACTCTATATGTAGGGTCTGCCGTGCCAGTGGTGCGAAATCCACAAGAAGCGCAGAGGCACACGTGCCCCGAGGAAACCCAAAGACGATGCGCCCTGGGCCGCGGACGCGGGAATGGGCCCCGTTTCAGGCATGGCACGGTCAGGCACCACGGTGGCGGCCAAAGTAGGCCTGTCCCTGCGATGGCCGCCAGTCCTCCTACGCTTATCAGGGCGAAGCGCGGAGCCCTCTCGATCTGGGACCCCGAGATCTCTGATCGCGAGGTCTCTGCCTTTAGATACATCATCTTTCACTGCGACTATCGGTTCGAAGCTGACCCGAGGACGAACGTGGCGCTCGGAGGGCTGCTCGGGGACTGCGACTATCGGTTCGAAGCTGACCCGAGGACGAACGTGGCGCTCGGAGGGCTGCTCGGGGAGAGGCTGCGCTGGCGTCGCACACGAAGGGAAAATGGCGCCGCCTCCTCGGGTCTGAGTCCCTTCCCGGGTGTCGCACGATCGAACGAAAGCAGAGGAGGAGGAAGGGTGGTCACCGCAGGCAGCAACGCCAGGGCTACGGCCTTCGTGACAGGGCCTGCCTCCACTGTCCTGGCCGCTCGCGGCGTCACCAGGGACACAGGGAGCGGAGGCGGACGCGGTCAAGGTCGCAGCCTTGGCAGCACGAGTCCGAGCAGGGCAGGCACGACGAGAGAGGATACTGCGGGTGCTCTCGAGCTTCAAATCTTTCTTGCAAAATTGACATCGCCAAAACTTGGCCCCAACGGGCTGAAGAACGTGTCTGAGCTCCGCGGGAACACCACGGGAAACGGGAACAGAAGCCCTGCGGGGCCTGTGCGGCTTCCGACCTCGAGGTCGAGTGCCAAAACGTTTCCCGCCCAAAAAGGCGGCGACAGCCTGTACACCCCAACGAATGAGCACATGATATTGCCTTAGGCCAACACTCATTGCCTTTTCGCTGTATCTTGGGAGCGGAGTGGATGTCCCGCCCAAGACACGCAGCAAGGTCATCCCATCGGTTGCCAACAGCATGGGCATGAGTCCCGCGTTGATGGCCCCTGACGAGGACAACACTGATGCCAACTTCTAGCCCCCCAAGGTCTTGAACTTTGCTCCAGATGGCCTCCCAAAGCTCAACATGTAGACGCCGAGGGGAGCAGCACCACTGAGGGCCGCAATTGAGACCGTCAGAGAGGCCTTTGAAGTCCGCATGGACCACAACGGGGGGGAGACACACCTGGAGGACCTGGAGGAAGCCAAACAGCTCGGACCGAGGAGATGACTGAACTGGGCCTGGCACAGGCCCCGACGCCAGAATGTCGATGCCCTGCCTCACTCCACGGAGCTTCGCGAAGCCCCAGCCCGCTCGGGCCGCCTCGGGCCAATACCACATCCGTGAGCACGCGCCGTCGGTGTACACGTGGCCAGAGATCCCCTGCGGATTACCGTAATATATCGTCCATCGATTGTCGTTTATCCTCGGCGGTATGGCGGGGAAACAACTGCGACTGACCAGACCACGCGACCACAGCAAGGAATCTGGAGACATAGTGGGGAATCCCCTCTGATGGAAAGTGCGCATGAATTCGGTTCGTCTCGTGTCCAAAAAGGGGCACTGCCATACGATATGGTAGATGTCACAGTGTGCCTGTCCACAGTGCGGGCAGCATGAGCCCGATCTGTATCCGCAGCGGTGAAGCCTGTCTGGCGTCCATAGGCCTCCAGCCACAATAACACGAAGGAGGCCGCCTTCTTTAAAATCTGGCTGCCATGCTCGGGGAGGCTCGCTGGGCCCTCGTGCGTCATCGGCGCCACCTGGATTCACGTACAGGTCATCTGTATCCTGCTCGCTGCTAGAGTCTGGATCAGGGACAGGAATCGGATCTAGGTTCTTGATGATCGGTTCCACCCAATAGCCGATTGGTTCCTTGGTGCAGACGGGTTCCCCAGCCAGCTGCGGCCGTGATGCCCATCTCTCCCACATCCTCCGAACTGCGGCCTCTCGGGCCAATATCCGTATCGTGCATGGGGCTTCGCGCCTAATATCCAAGACCGTACCCAAGTCAGTGCACCATGCGAAACCACTGGAGGCCGTCCATCGGAGGTCCCTGAGAGCAAGAACAGGAGGAGGAGGAGGAGGAGGAGGAGGAGGAGAAGCATGCAAGGAGGTCAGGGGGCGTCGGGGGAGCGGAGACAGCATCAACGACGCGCCGCCTTGGAGAACCCACCAGCGTGCCGCTGCACCCCCTTGAGAATCGGCGGCGAGCGAGGGGGGGGGAGTGAGAAAGAGAAGGCCTCCTCAAAGGTGGCGGGGGCTTCTCAGAAGCCCTCCGGCCTTCTGGGAGGTTTTTGGCGTCTTTGGGGAAGGCTCCGAAGACTTCTCAGAACCGGCCGGGGGGCCTCCCATAACCTTCCGAGAAGGCCCGCCCCTCCTCACCTCAGCCCTGGGCTCGCCGCCGAGATTGTTGCCTGGCGCCCGTAGCAAAGACGACTCGACTCGGGGGTTGCCAGAGGTGCCCCTGGTCACTGGTCCAAGGTGCCCCCAGCTTTCCGCTCAACCTTGGAGCCCCGGGGCCCTCTGGGCCTCGTGAGGGATGCTCCGGAGGCCGTGGTGGCCTCCTTGGAAATCCTGAGGGCACCTTGGGCCAGGGGCACTTCTAGCAACGCCCGATCTGTTGCCCAGCGCCCGTGTCAAAAGGGACTGAGAGCCTAAAGCCACGACCCCTTACCTGACTCCGAGCCGGGCGAAAGAGGCCGCCGTGATCTTGCTTTCACGGCCCGCGGATCGGGAGGTTCTCTCTCGCGCGGCCCGCGCGCAAGAGAAGGTCCTCGCCCTCGCCCTCGCCCTCCGCCGCCTTCTTCTCTGAGTCCTTCTTCTTGCCAGTCTCCGCCTCAAGTCCAGGAGCCGCGCACAAACAAGCTCAGACAGGGGGGGAGAGGACGTCGGCCGTCCTTCCTTGTGGCTCTGAGGCCTCCGCAAGCCTCAACTCCCAAAGACCTCCAGAGAACTCTGGAGACCTCCAGAGGCCTCGGGGGTCAGGAGGACGCGAGCTACAAACCTACGCCAGACGTGGCCGGGCCCATCATGGACTCAGGACCAGTGCGAACGCCTTCCCTGCCAGGCTCGGAGGGCGTATAATACCGATCCAGGGGAGGCCTGGCCAGGGTCGGTGGGGAGGGAGAGGGAAAGGTGGCCTCCCCTCACTCATCTTTCTCTCTCCTCCTTCCTTGGTGAGACAACAATTTGATATGTCGCCGCGCCGTGTGCTCTTAACGCGCCCAGGTGGACGACGCCGACACCACGTCAGACCCACGGCAAACCTGCGCCCCGCACCCCAAGTAACTAGGCGAGGCCGCCACGCGGCAAGCCCACGGCGAACCCACAGCGCCCAAGGCGGCGCTTGACCTGGTGGCCAGGGCGCCCTCCCTGAGGGCGCCTAACTTCGCGCTGCGCGCTGCGCGAAGCGCGAATAAATTCGCGCTCTCGCGCCGCCCCCCCCAGTGGAGAAGAGGAGGATTAGGAGGAATCGGAGCAGAACCGCGAAGCGCGAAGAAAACTTCGCGCCCTCGAGGGCACAGCGCGGCGACGTATCGACGTCCGTCAACGTGCGGAGGCCCGCGCAGACTTCTCGGAGCGGCGCCAGACACCCCTGGCGGCGCCTCCAAACGCCGCCCCTGGCCCGCCTCCGCGCCAGAAGGAGGGTGGCCCGGCGCCGATCCAAAAGATCCGTGGGCGCCCTTGGACATCTATGGCGATGCGTTTGTTGCTGTTGCTGCGTTCTCATTTCTGAAAAGTGATTGGTGTTGAACCCCCCCCTCCGGAAACCATTGCACTTCCTCACGTTGTATTCCCAAATCGCGCTCTCGCGCGGGCCTTCCTCGCAATTCATACAGGAATCGCGCTCTCGCGTGGATTTCCTTGCAATGTATTCAGGCACCGCGCCCTCCACATTCAGAAATCACGCTCTTGATGTGTATTTCCGAAAGATTGTCTGGGCATCGCGTATCGCTCGAGACATCCTCGCGATTCGTGCAGGACGCACGCTTCAGCAACCCGCCTGCCCCTTGTCCCTTCCTTCCATCCGCCCTCCCTTCCCCTGCCTTAGGGCCTGCACGAAATACACGTTGCAGGCAAGAAAGAAATACCCCCAGGGGGGTACGTACGACCAAAGACGAAGAGGACGGGTATCGAGTGTTTGGGAAATACGTGTTGAATGGCCCGCGAGCATACCGTTGTTGATGTTCATGATGTTGCTGATCTTGTTGTTGCGGGTGTTATTGTTGGTGGTGTTGTTGTTGCTCTTGTTGGTGGTGTTGCTGCTACTGTTGTCGTTGTTGTTGGCGGTGGTGGTGTAGTTGTTGTTGCTGCTGATGTGGTAGTTGGTGTGGTTGTTGTTGTTGGTGGTGGTGGTGTTGTTGGTGTTGTTGTTGTTGTTGTTGTTGTTGGTGGTGGTGGTGGTGGTGGTGGTTTTGTTGCTGTTGAACATTATTTCTTCTTAAGAATAATTATTGTTGGGACCCCTGGTGCACGACCCCCCCGCCGCGCCTAGGCCGCAGCCACATTTTCATCATTTTCGTGAGGAAGTCTCAGGCAAAACGATTGGTACCGGATCCGGTTGTTTTGTTGTAATCCGTTTTCCCTTGCAAAAAACATCTATAAAATGAAAATTCTTGTTCTTACTTGATCAAATTGCAAGAATCCCTTGCAAAAAATAAGGTAAAGTGGACATTCGTGCGCGCAAGACGAAATCCTTCCAAAACCTTAGGTTTCGTAGCGATTTTAACATAAAAACATCAAAAACCCAATGGTTTTTTAAGAAAAAATTGTCAAAATGTCCTTCCGCGCGCGCTGTCCGAATCCCACAAAACCAATGGTTTTTCAACATTTATGTTACATGAGCTCGCGCGAGCTACTTTTTCTTGTTCTAACATAATCAAATTTCAATAATCCCTTGCAAAAAATAAGGTAAAGTGGACATTCGCGCGCGCAAGACGAAATCCTTCCAGAACCTTAGGTTTCGTAACGATTTCAACATAAAAACATCAAAAACCCAATGGTTTTTTCAAAAAAAAATGTCCAAATTTCATCCCGCGCGCGCTGTCCGACTCCCACAAAACCAATGGTTTTTCAACATTTATGTTACATGAGCTCGCGCGAGCTACTTTTTCTTGTTCTAACATAATCAAATTTCAATACTCCCTTGCAAAAAAAAGTAAAGTGGACATTCGCGCGCGCAAGACCAACAAAAAACACGACGATCTCAGGAACTTGCCCCAAAAATGTGACCAACTCCGCTCTCTCTGTCTCTCTCTCTGTCTGCTCTCTGTCTCTCTCTCTGTCTGTCTGTGTCATGTATTGTATGTCACAATTGCAGGATGCTGGGCACACGCGCGCCCCGAATAAGTGACCAAGTTCTGTGGGTGTGTACCCCACGCCAGTGTAGTAGCCACGGTCGTCCGCACGCCACGAAGTGAAGTGTCCCAACGTCATAGGGCGGGAAGCTGGGTTTGGGTGGTCGCGAAGAGTCGTTTGGATATTTGGTAGAGCTTGAACTGCCCCCCCACGAAGTGGGGGTATTGTCTCGCGTCGCATGAAAACCCTGGCACTGGTGAGAACACTGAGCGTTCGGGTAAAATGATTGTTGCTGTTGTTGTTGTTGTTGTTGTTGCTGTTGTTGTTGTTGTTGTTGGTAACAGCTTCCTGCCGCTTCCTCCTCCTCCTCCTCCTCCTCCTCATTCTCTCCCTCCTCCTCCTCCGCCTCCTCCTCCTCTTCTTCCTCCTCCTCCTCCTCCTCCTCCTCCTCCTCCTCCTCCCTCTCCTCCCTCTCCTCCCTCCTGTCCCTCCCGCCTCGAGGTCACCCTGGCAGGCAGACCCCCCCGCTACCCCCCCGGGCTGGCCGGCTGGGGCCCCCTGCCGCCCCGAGGGGGGGAAGAGAGCCGGCCAGCCCCGAGGCAGGGGCACGCGGAGGACGCGGACGCGGAGGACGAGGTGGCGGAGGACGGGGACGAGGACGAGGACGGGGGACGAGGGACGAGGGACGAGGACGAGGGACGAGGGACGAGGAACGGGGACGAGGGACGAGGGACGAGGACGAGGGACGAAATGGGCCCAACAAAGGAAGGTGGAGCCGACTCCCGGAAATCTTGGAGCGAGGACGACGGGGAGAACAGAGAGTCATCAGGGGGGCGAAGGGGTGAAACAAGGAGGAGCTCGACGACGAGGATCGAGGAAAACGGGGAGGGGAGCACCCGAGGAGGAGGAGGAGGAGGAGGAGGAAGAGGAGGAGGAGGAGGAGGAGGAGGAGGAGGAGGAGGAGGAGGAGGAGGAGAGGGAGGAGGAGGAGGAGGAGGAGAAGGAGGAGGGGGAGGAGGAGGACGAGGAGAAGGAGGATGAGGAGGAGGAGGACGACGACGACGAAGAGGGGGAGGAGAGCCCTGGGAGCGGAAGGGCTCCGAGGGCTCCGCTGCTGCGAGCCGCTCCAGCGGTCCCTCGCCGCGACGTGCCCCGACGCGGAGGAAACGGGGGAGGCCCACCAAGACGAAGCCAGGACGAGGATAACATCGGGTGAGGATAAGTCGAGAATCTCTGAGACCCCGCGGCTCTGGGATGTGTCTCGGGCGCCGCGGACGTTTCCGAGCAGGCCAGAAGGCTCCGAGAGCGCTCTGGAACGGACTTTATCCTCGTCTTAGCCCCGTCCGAACCAGTCAAGAGCCAGGAGACGCGCCAACGAAGAGGGACCAAGAGGCCCACGCCGAGCTTCAGCGAGCCCAGCAGGACAGCCCCAAACGGGGCCAGCGCCGGACTTCGACGGGACAACGACACCAGGCCCCCACCAGGAGAACAACACGAGGGGCCCGAGAAGCCCCCGAACAACAACAACAACAACAACAACAACAACAACAACAACAGCAACAACAACAATAATAACAACAACAACAACAACAGCAACAACAACAACACCAACAGCAACAACAACAACAACAACAACCACAACAACAACAACAACAATAACAACACCAATAACAACACCAACAACAGCAACAACAACAACAACACCAACAACAACAACAGCAGCAACAACAACACCAACACCACCAATAACAACAACAACACCAACAACAACAACAACCACAACAACAACAACAACAACTACAACTATAACTACAACAACAACAGCAACAACAACAGCAACAACAACAGCAACACCAACAACACCAACAAGAGCAACAGCAACAACAACCACACCAACAACAACAGCAACAACGACAACAACAACAACGACAACAACAACAACAGCAGCTGCAGCATCAGCAACATCAGCAACAACAACAACAACCAACAACCACAACAACAACAACAGCAGCAGCAACAACAACAACGACAACAACACCAACAACACCGCCACCAACAACAACAACAACAACATCAACAACAACAACAACGGAAAGGCGTACACTCCGGCCCCGGGCAGGGCCGGAGCCTACGGTGTCACTCCCCCGGTGGACGGGCGCACACTCTGGCCCCGTCCTGAGACGCTGTGTGACGACAACTTCTCTGGCCCTGCTAGAAGCCATCAGCGGCGGTGTCGCGCCGCGGTGGACAAACGTACACTCCAGCCCCGTGTGCACCGTCATTTGTGCTCTTCCCTCCACAGAAAACGCTCCCCGTGCGCTACCCCCTTCTTCGGTCCTGTGTGCAGCTAAGACACCCTCAGGGACCCTCACGACTCCTGGCGAAAGCTAAAGACTCAGACGGCAAAGACGGCGGCAGCAGACCCGACAGGAGCAGGGAGGGAGGGAGCTTCACAAAGGGTGGAAGGGAGGGAGGGGGAGGGGCAGCAGCAGCACCATCACCATGCAGGCAGAATCCCGATCAAACAATACCATGCAGACCACATGCGCGCGTCCGCCGCGCTCGCATGTCGAAGTCTGTCCAAAACATCAGGTTTCGTCAAGAATTTGAGAGCGATCTTCACGAGCACTGGTATTTTGGTTTTGAAAAACGAATGGGTGTCGCAACCGCAATTTTCAGTGAACAAACATGCGCGCGCACTTCCTCATCAACCCCTAGGGAATCCCTTACCGAATCCTCAGGGAACCCTCAGGAGCCCCTAACGAATCCCCAGGAACCCCTAGGGGATCCCCGGGACATCCTTGTTCAAAAGCCCCTGACCCTCGGGAGCCCCTTCGGGAAATCTCAAAGGAACCCCTTTCGGGAGTCCTCCAGAAACCCTAAGGGCCCCTCAGGACTTTCAAAGGAATCCTCAGGAGACCCGCAAGGAGCCCTCTGGAACCCTAAAATCAATCCCCAAGAATCCCGACGATGTCGTCATGAGCCCCCTAGGGAAACCCCAGGACCCCCTCGGGAATCCTCAGGAATCCGTAGGGAATCCTCCGGAACTTTAATCAGGAACCCAAAGGAATCCTCAGGACACCCTAAGGAACCCCCTGGACCCCCATACGGGATCCGCAGGAATCCATAGGGAACCCTTAAGGATGCCTAGGGAATCTGCAAAGGAACCCCATCGGGAATCCTCCAGAACCCCTTAGGGACTCCGTAAGACCCTCAGGAATCCCGAGGGAATCCTAAGGAATCCCGAAGGAATCCTCTGGAACCCTTCATGGAAATCCCCAGGAATCTGTCGAGAATCCCCAGGAACCCCTAGGGAATCCTCAGGAATCCTTAGAGCATCCCTAGGAGCCCCGAGGGCATCCTCAGGACCCCCTGGGGGGAGGAGGGGGGGGAGGTCCTCAGGACCCCCTAGGGGATCCTCGGGAACCCCTGTGGAGCTCTGGGGAGCTCCTAAGGATTCCGCGGAAGCTCGGAAATCCTCCAGACCCCCCCCCAGGAGTCCTTAGGAGATCCTTAGGGGATCCTCTGGAATCCTAAGGGGACCCTCAGGAATCCAAAGGAATCATGAGGAATCCTGGGAAGCCTGAAGAATGCGAGCGAATCCTGAGGGGCACCCTGAAGGGATCCTGAGGAATCATGAGGGATCCTAAGGAGTCCGTAGGCGTCCTGAGGAGACATGATGGATCCTGTGAAATCCTGAAGTGTCCTGAGGAAGCCTAAGAAGTCGAAGATATCCTGAAGAATCCTGAGGAGCCCAACGGAATCCTGAGAAACCCATGGGGAGATCCTGAAGAATCACTTGGGGCCCCAAGGGTTCCTGGGGGATCCTGAGGAATCCTGGGGACTCCGGAAGGAGCCTGAGGAATCCTGGATGATCCTGAGGAATCCTCGGGAGTCCCGAGGAATGGCTCCTGAGGAATCCCGAGGAATCCTGAGGGGTGCTAAGGAATCCTTGGGGGTCCTAGCGAGTCCGGAGGAGTCCTCAGAAATCATCCTGAGGGATTCGCAGAAATCCTGAGAAAACCTCTGGAAACGCGCCAGGAACGCCGACCCCTTCTCCGGCCCCGTGGGGCACCTTGCGCTGCCGCCCCAGTGCCAGCCCCTTCTCCGACCCCGTGATGCAAACCCTCGGTTGCTGGAGCTTTGCTTATCCTTAAGGATCAGCACTTGAGTTTTGAGAGAAGATCTCAACAACAAGCCGTGGCCGGTGTCAACGCCGTACCGAACAACAACAACAACAACAACAACAACAACAACAACAACAACAACAACAACAACAATTACTAGCACGTGGGGACACTCCGTTCTCACCAGTGCCAGGGTTTTCATAGGAGGCGGGCAATACCCCCACTTTGTGGGGGGGCCGGTTCAAGCTCTACCAAATTTCCAAACGACTCTTCGCCACCACCCACACCCAGCTTCCCGCCCTATGACGTTCGGACACTTCACTTCGTGGCATGCGGACGACCGTGGCTACTATTCAGGGCCCCGCGGCCGACGACGACGGCGTGCGCGCGCGAAGAAAAAACGAATGTGTCCCGCATGGTATTATTTGACAGGGATGATGGCCCTGGCAGGTGCGCAACCGTTGTTGCAGAAGTTCGAAAAAGTTGCTCGCAAAAGCCCGTTTGACAGAAATGTTTAATAAGTGTTGGATGTCCTACGAATCCGCAAGAGCGCGCGGGATGAAATTTTGACATATTTTTTTTTGAAAAACCATTGGTTTTTTTTTTTTTTTTTTTTTTTTTTTTTTTTTTTTTTTTTTTTTTTTTTTTTTTTTTTTTTTTTTTTTTTTTATGTTTTTATGTTAAAATCGCTACGAAAACTAAGGTTTTGGAAGGATTTCGTCTTGCGCGCGCGAATGTCCACTTTACCTTATTTTTTGCAAGGGATTCTTGAAGTTTGGTATGTTAGAACAAGAAATGTCCACTTTAGCTTATTTTTTGCAAGGGAAAACCGATCGTAACAACACAACCGGATCCAAACCAACCCGTTTTGCCTGAGACTTCCTTACGAAAATGATGAAAACGTGGCTGCGGCCTAGGCGCGGCGGGGGGGTCGTGCACCAGGGGTCCCAACAATAATTATTCTTTAAAAGTAATAATGTTCAACAACAACAACAACAGCAGCAGCAACAACAACAACAACAACAACAACAGCAACAACAACAACAACAACAACATCAACAACAACAACATCATCATCAACAACAACAACACCACCAACAACAACAGCAACAGCAGCAGCAACAACAACAACAACACCAACAACAACAACAACAACAACAACAACAACAACACCAACAACAACAACAACAACACCAACAACAACAACAACAACAACAGCAGCAACAGCAACAGCAACAGCAGCAGCAACAACAACAACAACATCAGCAACAACAACAAACCCAACAGCAACAACAGCAGCAACAACAGCAACAACAACAACAACAATAGCAGCAGCAGCAGCAGCAACAACAAAAACAAAGCACAAGACAGGAACGGGAGGAAGAGGCTAACGACGAAGACGAGAAGGACGAGGAAGGCAAACGTACCACATCCAGGGGAGGAGGAGGAGGAGGAGGAGGAGGAAGAGGAGGAGGAGGAGGAGGAGGAAGAGTGGGGCAAGAAGTGCCCGCTCAAGGGGAGAGGGAGCAAGAAACTGACGACGACGACGACGACGGCGATGACGACGGCCTCCAGATGCACCCTGAGGCTCAGAAATAGGTACGCAAAAGCGCCCACAGGCTGACGACGACGACGACGACGACGACAACGACAGACGCGGTGACGGATAAGAACAATGGCGGCGGCAACGGCGACAGCGACAGCGACGGCAACGACGACGGCAGCGGCGACGGCGACGGCGACGGCGACGGCATGAGCGAAACTCCGCAGGGTGCGGCGCGCCCTCCGGCGGCTCTCACGCCGCGGCAGCGCCGCTGGCGGCCGCGGCGGCGGCGGCCGCAGCGGCCGCCCGGTACATCAGGAGGCACATGCCGCAGAAGGCGAAGCACTGGAACTCTCTCCGCTGCACGTCGCCCATCTTCGAGAGCCACGGGCCCGCCGCGGCCTCCAGCACCCGGAGCACGCCGTGCAGCAGGGCCGACCACACCACCGCGTAGCCGAGCACGACGTGCTGCATGCGGTCGGCGTAGCCGCACCAGCACTGGCAGTAGATCGTGTCGCTGTCCGACGGCTCGCCGGCCAGCGCGCCCAGGGTCTGGGCGTGGTCGAGGCAGGCCTCCACCTGCCGAGCCCGCTTCGGGCCCCTGGGCTGGCAGAAGTCCGCCCGGACAGAGAGCTCGAGCAGGCGCGCCAACGTCTCCTCCGGCCCGGGCCTGCAGGAGATGCTGCTGGGCGCCCCGCCCTTCGCGCGGCGCGCCACGCTGCAGCGCTGCTCGTGGTAGGCGCCCGTGAAGAGCCTGTGCGCGTCCTCGAACACCGCCTGGCGGCGGTCGCTGCCGCCGCCGGCGCCAGGTCTGGCGGAGAGGCTGGCGAAGAGCACCAACGAGAAAACGGGAGGGCGCAGACTCCAGAGGGCCCCGCGCGGAGTTCTCGGGCCCGCGCTGGAACACCCCCCCCCCGGGAGGCGCGCGTCGCGCACCGGAGGAGGGGGCGCCGGGCGCCCCTCCGAGAAGTCCGCGAGGACTGTCCGGAAGCTTCTGCCCGTGCCGCGTGTTGTTGCCCTTCGGCTGGCGCGGGCGGCCGGGGCGCCGAAGCGGCCCCACGTGGACACCTCGGCGAGGGTCGTGCCCAGGTCCACCAGCCACGACAGCAGGATCGCGGCCAGCAGCGAGTAGCCCACCGCGCGCCCCACGCTTGGGCGCCGCGACGCGGCCAGCCCGAGCGCCGCAGTGGCCATTGAAGAAGAACAAACGGCATAAACATAAGCTTTTGGCGCTCCGCGCGAATGTCTTGGATCGGCGCTGGGCCCTCCTGGGGGCCGTCTCCGGTGCCGCCCCTGGCGCGCTCCGCGCCCCGGGGAAGGGGGGTCCAGCGCCGATCCGAGAAACCCGCGCGGAACTCCTAAAGTTTATAGCTGTGCTGTTGTATCTTCTTCGGGGATAGGATCAGAGCGCCCATGAACCCACATGCCCACATGCCCACCGCGAGGGAGAGCGTTACGTCGGGCTGCGGCAGGTCCACGAACAGCTCCACGGTGAGGTGTGCTATGACCACCGCCGCCCGCCAGGCGTCCGAGGGCGAGAGCGAGAGCTGCCCACTCGTGACGAGCATGGCCATGCCGTGCAGCGTGGACAGCGACATGCAGATGATGCCCATGCTGACCATCACCACGTGAGCCCCGGCCTGGCCGGTCCGGGCGGCCATCCGCTCCAGGCCGCGCTCCAGCCTGGCCAGCGCCGGCGCCCCGTCGACGGGCCACGGCTCGCCACCGGGGCCGCCGCCTCCAGGCTGCACCGCGGCGAGCACGGCGAGGGCGAGGCGGAGGAGGGCGTAGCCGAGAGCACAGCAGAAGGCGAGGACCACGGACATGGCTCCCGGGCAGCGGCCGCCCGCTCGCGCCGGCGGCGGCGGCGGAGCGAAGGCCTCCTCGGTCGCCGTGAGCCGCACGAGGCCCTCGGAGATCGGATGTTGGCTGCTGGAGGACCTCTCGGGAGACGCGAGCGCGCGCGCGCGACCTGCCGTGCGCTTCGCAGCCATGTGGCGAGACGGCCCCAGATAGTAGCATCCTGATCTGAGGGCATCTGGACACGAGCTGGACGGGGCAAGGTTCAGGGAGCACGGTGCGCCAGGTCCTGGTGCCCACAAGATCTTGCACGCTGAGCATGTATGTCAGGATCGGATCTCCGTTCCTCGGGGGGTCGTCTCGGATAAGGCTGGGTTTGCGTGTCCCTGATCCGTGTAGACACGGCCTTGCGTGCCAGAGGGTTGACTCGTTGCATGCAAGCGAAAACGATCAAGCCTGTAATTCCCCCGACGTTATCGACTACGGCGTCGGTGAAGGAACAACTCCTTGGCCGCCCCCTTGCCCATGTGTTGGATCAGTGTGTCCACTGGGCAATGGTCACTCAAACGAACAGGAAGACCAATGCCGAACCATGTGCACCTGGAACTTCGCACTATCCTGTGAACACACCACAAATCGGACGCAATCACCGCATCCCGAACAAACCATACAGAACCATACCCGAGACCGAATCAACAAGCGACAGCGGGAACATTCCGGACGGACGACCTTGCGCAATGGGGCCGCAGGAGGCAGGCGCTTCGGCCCCAAACAGTGGCCCTGAGCAACACATCGACAAGGGGAGGGAAGTCTATGAATACAACCTACGGGGTCCACCACATGGCTTGCAGTCTGTGGGGCACAACTTTGGCGGTGCAGTTTAGGGTGTACAAGAAATTGCGCCCCTATGTGTGATACCCTCTGTGAAACTCCACGTGAGGAACCCCAACATCTGTGAGGAGCCGCACGTGAGTGGAGCCCTTTTGATTGGACATGATGCGCGTGAAGCCCTTCGTGTTGAGCCGCAACTGCGGAACTCTATGGCGCAATCCTAGTATGGAGCCACCACTAAGCCCGATGCCACCGCACACAACACTTTCCCTCCAGCGGCGAGGTGCATACACCGTCGCGAGCGCTACGCCTGGAAACGCTTAGGCGAGATTCCACCTGGCGTCGCAGATCAGACGGGAGGACTGTATGGGATCAGCCGCATGCAGAACAAGAACGCAGAAGCGGAAGCACGCGGAAGAGGCCGAATTGACCATGCCGTGCGAGGCAAGACGCACACACGCGCTCGCACGCACCCTGGAGGCTTCAAACATATCTGAGGCTATCGAAGTGCGAGCCTCTGGCAGGCGAGCCCTCCGAGCATAGTGCCCATGTGAAGCTCCACGTGTGGAACCCCGTGGGCGTGGACGCCCTGCATGTGAAACCCGATCACCGTTGAGGCCATAATGTAGGGAAACGAACTCTATACACCGACGCTTTTTCCGACCCTGCGCTGAAATTCGCACAGGAACGCGGATCCTGGTGTATACGGGATCCTGGTGTATACATGTTTCGTTGCTTCCCCGCGAAAACGGGGAAACAGTATACGCCAGACCACCCCGACGTCGTCCCCGACCCTCGAAAAGTCGTAGGATTGAAAAACGGCCCGCCACTGGCTCATGGGTGAAGCCACGCGCATGGAATATCATGTAACCTGCGTAGGACCACAGGCACGGAGCCCTTCGGCCCGCTGGTTTGGAAACCGTGCGCAAACCTCAATGGAAACTTGTGGAATGAACCACGTGTATAGGATCCAACGAGTGTGAAGACCGATATGTGGTACCACGTGTACATCGGGTCCTATGCGCGTGGGGAACCCCGTAAGCGTGGACCACCATGCTTACCTATGCGTGAAATCCGATTTGTGTGGAAACCCATATGGAGCGTAGAGCACCGCGTGCGCCCTGCCAGAGAGACCCGAGCACGTTCAAACTCAATTTCCGCGACACCACGTACCCCATGCAACTCAAAATTCTCATGCAACGTCGCAACGCACCACGCAGGCAACAAGTTCGACACGGCACCACATGGATCCACGGTGGTACCACACAAACAACGGATAACATATTGAGGCACTCAGCACGGTGCCGTTCGAGAACGGTGCCGTGCGGACATGGTGCCGTTGTGGTAGTGTTTGGCGTCGCCTGCCCCAGTTATCCGATGCGGTAAGCTACCCGGGGCTAACGTGTGGTGCCGTGCGGCGTAACGTGTCGCACTGTGTGGCGACCGCACTCCCACTTTTGCGCCCACTGCCTGGCGTCGTGCCCCTGGCTCTGAAGCCTGCTGCGCGCATGGTGTCGTGCGGCGTTGCGCACTCGACTTGCTCTCGGATGCGATGCCCCCTCAAGTGGTGCTCTGTGAGCGACGAAAAGACACGAGTATCACGCACGATGACATAACGACCTTACGCAGTGGCTTGCGCGGGGAGTCAAGGAGGCACGCTGCAGTGGAAACGAGGGCGCTTACGCGCGACCTTACGCGAGCAACATCTGCGCGAATGTCCGCGCAGCTGAACCCGTGTTCTGCGTCGCTCATGCGGTGCCGTGTGGCGCCCTGTCCCCGATTCGCGGATTCCGCCGGCTGTGTGGTGCCATGCCCCCGGCGTTCGGTTACGGTGGCCGCGTGATGCCGTGCAGCGTCGTGTGGTACTGCGTCTCCGACCCTCGGGCCGAGGAGGAGTAGGGGCACGAAGAGGAGGAAACGGAGGAGGAGGAGGAGGAGGAGGAGGAGCACGACAACCAGAAGGCCAACACGTGTTTTGGACTGCCCTGCTCTCAGGAGTGCTAAGGCAGAGCATATGAACATGTCTGATCTAGGCGCGGGCGATTGGCAGAACATGGCCCCTGTGGGATCCAGCTGCAAACCTCGCTGAAGGCGGCATCGGAGGGAGGCAGACAATAGTGCCCTTCCGCGGAGGACGAGGTGGGGCGCATTTAAACCTTAGTCCGTGCCTGCATTAAGTTCAGCAAGACACGTTATGGAAGCCAGTGGGTGCCGTTGCCGTCTCGGCGCAAAAGCGACTGACAATCTAACCGATGGAATATGTGACATGTAGACATGCGACGGAATGCAGACGCAGAGGGCAGAGGGGGACGGAGCAGCAGACTTATGCAGGGCCAAGCGGGCCAAAAAGGCCGTCGTCGAGACGAGGGCAAGTCATGCCAACATTGGACCGAACCTGAAGTGAGGGACTACGTACTGCCGCACGGCGGTGTTAATGCGCTGCTGCGGGAGCAACGCTGGCCCAACTGGCCTGCACTTCAAATGAACGGGTGCCCTGCGCAACAATGTCGTTGCGAATGGTGCTGCTGCTCCTCTTCCTCCTCCTCCTCCTCCTCTGCTGCTGTCGTTCCTGCTGCAGTCATGGCTGCCCGCTCTCCATCGGGACAAGGGGCGAGGAGGCGTCGACGTCAAGCAGAGGTGTGGCCATCCGCTCTTCCGAGAGCGGGCACCGCTCTCTACGAGCAGGCGCCCCAAAAACCAGAAGAGAACTTCGGTCAGGCACGCCTGGATGGACCAGGGGCCCCGGATGCTCCGGCCGCTGCCAGCCGCCCACGCACAGAGGGACGCAGGCGGCGCGGGCGCACGAGGGCGTGCCTATGTACAGTGCCTCCGTCTTCTTGCGCATCCTGGTCCCCATGTCTCGCATGATCACTTTCCTGAGCCTCCGCCTCCTCCTCTTGTCGGCGGCGAGCCCCGAGATCGATCTTCGTGAAAGACGAAGCCAGGGCGAGGCAAACATCGGGTGGGGGCAAGTCGAGAATCTCTGAGATCTGGAGGCCCTGGAGGATGTCTGAGCGCCGTGGCCTCTCAACGCGTTCCGGAACGCTCTGAGAGCGCTCAAGAACGCTCTGGAAGGGATCTATCCTCGACCTGGCACCGTCCCACCTCGGGGACCTCGGCAGGTGGCGCCTATGGGTATGGTTGACCTCCCCCAGGGCCGCCTGTGCATGGACATTCGCCGCCTGCCCAGGCCCCAGAAGAGCGATCCCTGGGGCTGTGGTTATGGATAGATGCTCGCCTTGGAAAACTGAGGGAAGGGCATCGGGATCGGTATGTGCTTCGCCTCTGAGGGGTGCCCAAGCATCCGACGATGGGATTTTCTCAGCCCGCAGCTCCAGAGCTCCCGACCTCTTCCCCTTGGCTGCTCATTTGGGGGACCTCCCTGAAGCCGCTCGCTCCACTCGCGCGTCGAAGCTGCGCAGAACGTCCGTCGATTCGAGTCGACCTTCAGTCGAACCTGAGTCGAGCCTGGGTAGAACTAGAGTCGAACTAGAATCGAACTGGGGTCAAACTAGAGTCGAACATATTCGTTATGTGGGGGCCGCAGGAAGTTCCCCCAACCGAGCATCAAATTTTTCCCTGGTGGTACGTCTTCGTCCTGGGCTCGTTTCTGATGGTCCCAGGGCCGATGGGCGGCCCCGAGAAGGCCGATATTGGAGGCCTCCTAGATGGGGTCGGAGTAGATGGGGTCGAAAAATCTCGCCGCATCGGCGATGCATCGGCGATGCATCCGCGACGTCCGCGATGCATCGGCGACGTCGGCGTGGAGAAGAACTGCCTCCACGAGCCGCAACGGCGATGCATCGGCGATGCAGCGCGGTCTTCCGACCCCATCCACTGGGACCCCACATGGGAGGCCGACGTGAAGGACAAGCGCCTGCATCGGAGAAACCTGATCGTCGAAGAACTGGGTCTCCGGGTTGTTCTCGGGCCAAAAAGCCTGGGCCTCCCGCGGCCGCTCGGGGATCGCTCCGGGATCCCAAGAGAACGGCGGGATCCGAGAAACGCCAGGATCCCACACAAGCGCCGAAAGGGAAGGAGAACGCCAGGATCCCCCAACAAGAACCAGACGGTCCACCCGTCTATATCACGAGGGCGCACGACAAGGAGGCCAGGGCCCTGGCAGGCCATCGTGCGTCGACACTCTTCGGGCCAGGCGCGGCCAGCGAAAACGGCCAAGGATGGGCCGAAATAGACGAAGAAAAAACGCCATAACCATCAACGTTTGGCGCTACGCGCGGGCTTCTTGGATCTGCGTTGGACCCCCCTCCCTGGCACGCGGAGCGCGCCAGGGGGCCCAGCGCGGATCCAAGAAACCCGCGCGGAGCGGCAACAGTATGGTTATGCCGTTTTTGCTGCTTCGACGAAGCGGAAGGATGCAAGGGTCACCTTTGGAAGTTCCTCCTCCACCTCCTCTTCCTCCTCCTCCTCCTCCTCCTCCTCTCCTTTCCCCCCCCCCCCCTCCCCCTCACCCTCCCCCAATTCCTCCTCCTCCTCCTCCTCCTCCGCGCTCCTGCTTTCTCCATCTCCCTCCTCCCTCCTGTTATATCCTCCTCCTCCTCCTTCTTCTCCTGGTTCTTTCTCCTCCTCCCTCCTCCTCCTCCTCCTCCTCCTCCTCCTCCTCCTCCTCCTCCTCCTCCTCCTACTCCTCCTCGAAGAGTTTTGTGAGCGAACTGTCAACACCCGAATCGTTGTTGACGGCTCGGCTACTCAGTTTGTTTTTCGCGACCTGAATCGTGCCACGTACGCGGCCGTTTTCTTCGACTCGTCGAGCGAGACCCCGTATGAGGTTCGCGCTCGACTTCTTGGAACGGTTTGGCCTGGCCTTCCCCAGACGGCCCAGTCGGGAGAACACCTCGGGGCTGCCACTCTCTCCTGTGTGGCTACAGGCCTTAGTGAGGCCCACTCGGATTGTCTGGGAGTCGTTCACCTGGCTAATGCGCGCCCGTCCGTACAGTTGGACCCAGGCCATGTCTTCGCTGGACTTCGGAGGCGTGCCCTCCAGGAGTCAGGCCAGCGTTGCATTGCTTCCTTTGCTCACACGCCAGCGCATCGGCCGGACGAGGTGATAGCCGCGCTTCCCGCCCAGGAACGCAAGATCGCTCTTGGGAATCAGGATGCGGACCGTCTGGCTAAGTATGCTTTGTCTCTGCACCCCTCGCTGCCAGGCGAGGAGCTGGAGCAATTAGACAAGGATGTGGCCCTCCTGCGGAAGCTGGTGGCCATGTTCGGTGCAGTTTTGTCGCTTTTTCCGAAACTCCAGTTTCAACGGGACCCCACGGCTCCTAGGGTGAAAGCTCGGACCCTCCGTGCCATCGAGTGGCACGACTGGCTCGTTCTGGACCCTGGGGATGAGGAAATCCCGTCGCTCTCCAGGTGCTCGAAATGTTTCAACAGACCCATGGACGGGTGCAAGGGTCTCCCCACGGCGCTACGTAAGTTGCAGGGCGCTGAGAGCGAGCGTGTCCACCGCCTGTGCACGACTTTTGTGCAGAATGACGAGTGCGCCCCGACTGTGTTCTGTTTCCGCTGCGGTTGCTTCACCAGCAAGCGGTGCTATCTCCTCGGCGGGATGTGCGGACCACCTGGCCCTAGCGGGCGAGGCGCCTTGTCACGCATCCGTCGAGGTCTCCCGCCCCATTACAGGACTCGGGGCACTGTTGCTGCAAATGATGGCACCACTTGTCGTGCCTCGGCCAAGTATGTCCTGCTCAAGGCAGCTGACCCTGGCCAGTCCTCCTCCTCCTCCTCCTCCTCTCGCTCGGGCCTGATTTCGACTCCTGGAATGTCGGCCCTGGCGGAGAGGATTCGGCTGAGAGAGGAGGCATCTCATGCAGCAGGATCGGCCTGAGGCCGCGTGGTGATGTTCTGCCCAGGAGCCCTCGAGGGAAATCCTCCTCTTCCTCCTCCTCCTGCCTCCTGCCTCCTGCCTCCTACCTCCTGCTTCCTGCCTCCTGCCTCCTGCCTCCTGCCTCCTCCTCCTCCTGCCTCCTGCCTCCTGCCTCCTGCCTCCTGCCTCCTACCTCATGCTTCCTGCCTCCTTGCTCCACCTCCTCCTCCTCCTCCTCC
>CAUYUJ010020125.1:75536-140275 GCA_963575745.1 Prorocentrum cordatum | reverse complement strand
CCTCCTCCTCCTCCTCCTCCGTCTCCTCCTCCGTCTCCTCCTCCGTCTCCTCCTCCTTACCATGCGGGTCGGAGATCTGGGCCCCTGCTGGTTCTTCAGGCCCTGGATTGGGGCTCTCCGCCGTTCGGGACATCCACGGGGGCCCCCTCGGCGAGGCGCCCTAGACGAGGCGCACGGAGCGCGCGCAGAGGCAGGACAGACCTCCAGGAGCGGACGAGGCGCCCGAGAGCCACGAACCACGAAATGCGTCCAAGAGCCCCTCTCCAGGTGGCCGACAGCATCGAAAACGAGAGCCTGGGACATGCGCTGCAGTTTCAGTGCTGGCTCAAGCTCGAACTCGAGCTCCGAAGCTCGAGAACCTGGGGGGCTTGATCCTAGGTGCAGAGCGCAGGGCTTGGCGGGGACGCGGCGCGCCCCTCCAGGGCTCTGCCTGTGGCAGGCTGGCGTCGAGCCGGCCGCCCGTTCTGGCGGTGGGGAGGGGGCGGGGCCTCGAGCTGGCGTGGTACGGAAGGGCGCTGCTGCGACTCGGGAGCCGCGCCCTCTCGATCCGCTGCGCGACGGCCGGCGAGGCAGGGAGGGAGGCAGGGAGGGAGGGAGGAGGGAGGAAGGAGGAGAAAGGAGGGCGGAGGGAGGAAGATGAGATGGAGGAGGAGAAGGAGGAGGAGGAGGAGGAGGAGAAGAAGGAGGAGGAGGAGGAGGAGGAGGAGGGGAGGGAGGAGGAGGGAGGAGGGAAAAGGGAGGAGGGGAAAAGGGAGGGAGGGAGGAAGGATGAGAGAGGAGGGCGGAGAGGGAGGAGGATGAGGTGGAGGAGGAGGAAGGAGAATAATGATGATGATGATGGTGTGATGATGATGATGCTGATGATGATGATGATGAGGAGGAGGAGGAGGAGGAGAAGGGGGAGGAGGGAGACGAGGAGTTGAGGAGGAGGAGGAGAGGGAGGAGGAGGAGGAGGGAGGAGGGAGGGGAAAAGAGGAGGAGGGAGAAGGGAGGAGGGAGAGGGGAGGAGGGAAGAGGGAGGAGGAGGAGGGGGATGGAGGAGGGAGGGAGGAGGCAGGAGGCAGGAGGGAGGAGGCAGGAGGGAGGAGGAGGAGGAGGACTAAATGACTAAATGACTGCAAGAGCACCTTGTCACATGACTGCTTGACAGCACGGGCGCGCGCGCGCCCGCCTGGAACTGGACGAGCAGCGAGTGGCCGCTGCTCTATCAGGAAGGGGCTGTGCCTCGGGCAGCCTCCTCCTTTGCCTTGATTCGGGCGTGCAGTGCTGCCATACGAGCCTCGTAGGACAGGACAGAATCGGGATTCGATCGAGTGACGCTTGTGGAACTCGATGAGGGCTGGGCGCTGACGGGGGCGACTCTCTGAAGGGGCGCGACAGAATCGATGCGTCTGGCCAGCCTCTTATGCGGGCCGACGCCCCTCCTGAGATTTCGCAGCACTTCGTCGCCCTTAGACGCAGGCTTCACGCATGGGGAACGAAGCTTATCTTTACGACGCTGCTGAGCCCAGGCCCCGCACAAATAACAGACAAAAACTGGAGCTGTGCAGGCAGGCCCCGCGCAGCTCCAGCTGGGCACGCTCCCCTGGGAAACAGCAGCCAACTGGTGGCCCAGGGGGTTGTGCCTGAAGTCTCTCAACAACTTGGGCAATCCTCTGCAGCCCAGCCTGGGTCTGTCTCGTCCAGGCTCCAAAACGCTGAGACAATTCCTACACTGTGTGCCGATAGAGGTCCTGCACCAGTCACGCCAGTTATCTTTCATAGTGTGCCTCGACCGCTCGAAAACGGGGAGCCTGGAAAACCTCTCCTCAAGCTCAAACCACGGGAGAACGTGGGCACACAACTTAACAAAGTGATTGGCATGGGTGCAAGCTTCCTCAACTCTCACAAGGAACTCAAGAGAAGCGGGCGGGTGCAAGAGCGCAGCTTATTTGGCGAACGCATCGGCGACCACGTTGGCGTCCGTGATGCGCCTATCCTCGTCCGAGAGCGCCTGGTGCTGCTCGCCCGACTTGTGGGCCTTGACGTGGCGGGCGCTCTAGATGTTATCGTAGCCGCGCATCTGGTGGCCAAAGAACTGCACAGTACATTGACCTGGCCTGCAATTGTTCCTGCTTCGACTTCAGCGCCGCCTTCACCACTGCCATGAAATCTGCATATACCGTGGACGGTCGGTCGGCGATCTGCCCAACGAACGCCATGCTCAGGAACTCCGCCATCGCTGACGACTGGGGCATGGCTCTCGGAACCGCGCCGTACATGACTGCAACTGGCGTGTCAGCCGTAGGGTTCATCAGCACCACAGCCCACCCAGCTCTCTGAAGAGTGACCAGAGAAGGCTTGCTGCAGGATCCATCAACTGCGAATTCCAACCTGTCACCTTGTACAAGTTGCTCAGCTAATTGTTCAGGCTCAGCATCAATATCTTCACCCTCAGGAGTGACTAAATGCGCCTCAACACCTGGATCAAGCTCTGGGATGTTGCTGTCCGCGTAGATGAAGCAGCCTTGGGTGAAGCATCTCTCATCTGGGTGATCAATACCTGCTTGGATAAAGGATGCTGGCACCTCAGATTCGGCTCTGGCTGCAATCACCTCTGGCAAGGAACAAACAAACAGCCTGTGGTGAACCGTATCTGCTGCTCCACACTTGCAGCGACCATCAGTTTGGTAACCTCTGAGTCGTGCTCGCTCCCTGGCCCAATGACCTTCCACCGCCGACGTTCGAACAAGAAATATCTGATGCTTATTGAGACGACGGCTCTTGGGGCGAACTGCTGCTCGAATCACATCAAACGAAACGCGAGATCCTGGAGGCGCTCCCCATTTGTCGGCCAAGGTCATATCAAGTTGACGCTGCATGGCTTTGCCCATGAGATCCTCGAGAATGCCAGGCGTGAGTTGCTCCAGGGGAATGTCAGCTCCTCGGTGATCTTTCCATACTGTACTTGGCTGAATTGTCCAGACAACTCTGTGTACACACAGTGCTGCGCGAACAAGGGGACCTCTCGTTTCCTTCCATTCCAGTGCTGCAGCATCAAGGTGGAGTAAAGCCGTGTCCCACCATGACTTGAGCACCTGCAAGGATACAACTGCTGTGTCTGGCTGCGATACTGCCATCCAAACCATTCGACTCCATTGCAACGCTGGTGCCACGGCCTGACGCAATGCGGGGTCGCCGTCTAATACCAGATTTGCTGGGATCGAAGCGCCTCCGTGGAAGGGTTTGACCTGCCTGCAGTAATCACGACGCAGCTGCAATAACTCAGCGCTGTCAAGTCCCAATATCTCCACTCCGTAAGTTAGCGCAGGCCTGGCGCCCGCGCGAAAAACTTTGCCAATCCTTTGCTCTTCAAGCTCAGGCAAGGCCCTCTTGTACCGTCTTAGCTTGAGAAGACGTTGACGGTGCTTGGCCTTGCGCTTGGACATCTTCGCTCGGGTTCTCGGTGCCACACGAACTCTGCCTGCTGCCTGATCCGTGCCAAGATAGGTGGTCGATGTGACCGCCTTGTCTGCCGAAAAACCGAGCTTGATAGTAACTTCCTCAGCCGGTTCCCGCGCGTTGGCGAGGACTGCGAACTTCTCATTGATAGTGGCTCCAAGTGCTGCGGCCGTCTCCAAGAAACCTTTGCCAGCTTCGACCGCGAGGGAGGTGACTGAGGATCTGTCTGCACTTTCGACTCCCATGCTCGAGTCGTCTATGTAGCTGGCGAAGTCGACTAAGGGATGGAGCGCCACATAATAATCGTACTGCTCGACGGCGTGCACTTTGATGGCTATGTCAGCCACCCCGCAGCCAGCAGGAATACCATACTCTGCATGTCCAGGTTGATTGCCGTGATGCTGCAGCAGTCGGATCAGTCTTGGCGCACGCCAGGTGTTGTAGGTGAGCTTGACTGATGCCGTGGCCGCTCCGAAACGAATAAACTTCTGCCGCAGCTGCTTCAACTCGACGTTCTCGTAATACTTCGAATAATCTGCTATGAGTGTGACAGAAAACCGATATGAGGCTGTGCTGGCTTCTGTACGAGCTGCTAACTTCCACGCGCTGTCGATTGGACTACGACCTTTGCCAGCGCCCCAGTATTTCATGTCCAACACCTTCATCAACTCGTCATATTCGCATCTTCTCATCCTTTGCCAAACGCGGTAAGCCGACGCGTACAAGATAATGAGACGGTGGCCTCCCTGAGGCTTTGGCAACATAGGCATGATAATCCATACCAATTGCTTGGGAAGCATCCCGAGTGATTCCATGGCTTCGCACAGAACTGCTAGCACTCGCAATGCATCGTCACTGAGATGCAACAGATGTCGTGGATGAAGTCCGTCGAGACCCGCTGACGTGGTGCTTGGAAACGTGCGAGCTGCTCTGCGGATGTCCTCTGGTTCCGCTCGCAGATGATAGCTTCTGTCGGGGATCCAAGCTCTAGGGGCCTCCGTGGAACTTCGCCATATCGATTTGTATTCAGCTTCCATAGCGGCAACAACATCATGAGGATGAGCTGAATACTTCCCAGCGCTAGTTACAACTGTGGTGGGAGCCTGTACTTGTCGAACTTGTGTCAGTCTGTGAAGGCCTCGAAGTCCTCCAGCGCTGGCTTGTCGACACCAATCTTTCCATCTCGCTTTGCTGTCTCTGTCGGCTTCCTGAAATGCTTGATCAACATCATCTTGCCATTCGTCTTGCAACTCACGTATGGCGTCTGCATGAAAGTGACCGCTGGCGACTCGGCGTGCTTGCTCGACACTAGCGTCCAACCTGCGGTTTAAGCCTTGCCCAGGGTATGCGGAAGACTGCAGAATGAGAACCTCGTCTTGCAACTTGTTAATCTCCTCGGGCTGACGGCTTTCACGCAGTTGAGCAATTGTTGTCATCATATCAGAAAGCCATTTCCATCCGTCTGCACGCGCTTGGATACCAGGGACGTCCTTCAACTCATAGTGGATGTCCACCCATCTTGGCTGTAGGAATTTGGAGTATGCGCCGTAATATTTGACCTCTGTGCCAGTAATATGAGCAATGCGACGGGCTGCGTGCTCGGCGAACTGACCCCATGCCAACGTTAGAAGACCCCAGGCTGCATCTGGCCGTGCTTCTTTAGCTAGAACCAACGCCTCATCAGCATACCTAGCAGCCCGATTCCAGGGATCTTCTGGCAAGTGGGGGCCTTCAGGGATGACTGGTGTCAGCTTCGGCGCCGCGCCGTAGGTCAAGACTTGCAAGGACTTGCCTACTGCCGCCATGTGCAGGTGAACTGGCCTATGCGGCTTGATGTGCCACTCGGCGTCCACCTTGACGGCGCGAAAAAGTAGCATAGCGGACTCGCTCAGCGCGAAGTAGTCGATCGTGGATGCTGAAGTTGAAGTGCGGCAGGTGACCTCTTTCGGCGCGGTGATCTCCACATGCGCATGTAGCGGAAAGGTCGACTCCTCAACGACATATGTGCTCATGTTCCAGTCACCTCCGATGAGTGCTGGATGAGTGAGCCCAGCCATCTCTTCTCCAACTTTGGCAAGAATGGCCGCATTCCTGACTGTCATGCCCTCGCACGTGTGGGGGTAGATGTTGGATATACTCAGGGTCGGCCAGCCTGGAACATCCACTTGAATGTGCTGCGCTCTGTGTGCAACTATCTCCGACGTGTTAGCTGCAGGTGGCCAGCGCAGACCAATACCATTGCGAGCAAATACTGCGACGCCGGCCGTGGGAAGGTGCCCTGCTGTGGGAGCTCCTGGCAGCGCGATGACTAACCAACCCATCTTTGCGGCGAAACTGTAGAGCTCCTCCACGTCATGGGTGAAGTAACCGATCTCTTGGGCCAGGATGATCTTGGCCTTGCTAGCTTTGACTCGCTTCTTTAACGTATTGCGCCCCTGGTTGGCGTTGAAGGTCTCAATCAAATGCATCTGGAGAGCGCTCTCGGGAGTGGCTGGAGCCTGACTGCGACCACCACATACTCTGAGGCTGCTCACTCTTGGAAGCTGATCTAGACTGGCATTAGACGGATGCTCTGCGCCCGATTGCCAGTTTGCATGAGCTGCTTCCAACGACCGCGGCAACGAGTCCGTAGACGAGGACTGCCCAGGGACCCCCAAGATCCAGGGAACGCCTATGATGGGATCGTTGGCATGTGGCCTGCATCCAATATCAGACTGACAATTCCAATCAACTGCAGTACTTCCACCAATAGCGGAGGCTGCAAGAAACTGAACTGACGAAGCCGAGCTCATCGAAGTCGGCCCAGTACTTGAACTGCGTGTGCCATCTCCTCCTTCGTTGATCCACTGACCTTGGAGGGTAGCGGTGAACGTGTTAGGAGCCAGTCGCGCACTGACCTGGAGCGCCATGATCAGGGCTGCGAGTACGACTCCTCTTGGCGTTGTGGAGCTTGTTGATGAGCTCGAGCAGCTTGGTGACCTCGTCGCCTTGGGCTGCGGCACTCTGCAAGTCGTTCCACAATTCTTGAGCTTCCTGCAGGTTGAGTTCGTCATCGGTGCCACGCTTGTTGCTGGCGTCGGTGCCCGCTGCGGGTGGAGGTTACTGCTGCTCCGCCTGCGGCATGGGCACATCCTTCTTCTTGAACTTCTCACGAATGAACTGCTGGTACTTGGTGAATACGGGGTCGGTCGAGAACTTGGCATAGAACTCCACGAGCTCTGGCACGGCTTTGACCTCTTCGCTCTCCGTATCCAGCTTGAACGTCTCCTCATCGAGCGCCTCGTCCTTAACGTTGGTCGAGGGCTGCTGCGGGTTGAGCTTGGCCGCGCTCTCGGCGACCTCCTGCTGCAGGATTTTGACCTCGGACGTCTTGGCGATGATCGCGCTCTCTCTACCTGAAATACCTTGTTGTAGCTGTGCCATTTTGCGCTGCAACTCTTCCAGCTCGCTCTGCTGCCTGACCAACTGCTGATTGGGCTTCTCGAGCTTCTGCATCGCCGTCTCGTGCGCTGTGGCAGGGGGCCGCAACGCTTTAGCCTGAACCCGAAGATCTTCGAGCGCAGCCTTGTTCGCGTCGTGCGCGGCGCCGCCGAACTCGGCAGTGCCCCTGACGACCTTCTCGTACACCTCGATCTGCTTGAGAATCTTGGCACGCTTAGCCTGAGCTGGGTCCTGAGCAGCAGCTGCTTCTTCTTGTGACTTGTCACTGTTGCCACTCTTGGCTTTGCGAAGCTCCGCCTCTGTGGCCTTGGGGCGCTGCTCCATCTGGCGCTCCATGGGGCTGGTGACGGGCGAAGACCTGAGCCGCCAACTCTCTTGGACGGAGCGCCTGCTGCTGCTGCTTTGTCTGCCTCACGAGCGGCGGCCACCGCGCGCATCGGCGCGCTGGCGCCGCGCAAGCATGTGACTCGGCTCGCCCAGTTGGCCGCGCGGCCACAGTGGCTGCAGCCCCAGTGCGGCTTGCGCGGCCCGCGCAGCACCGCAGGGCTCGGCACCATGGCTTCGACTCTGCTTGGGAAGGGTCTTGGACCGACAGGCACCTTCTGTCGGGATCGGGATCCCCTGAAATAGACTGGACTGGTTTGGAGAGATGCCTCAAAGCGGAACCTCCCTCGCGCTCAGTCGCCCCGAAAGACTCGCGGTCGTCGGGACGGTTCATTGCCTTGAGCCAAAATGGCTACGGAGGAGGATGAGGAGGAGGAAGAGGAGGAGGAGGAGGAGGAGGAGGAGGAGGAGCATGGAGGAGGGGGGAGGGAGGAGGGAGGACTAAATGACTAAATGACTGCAAGAGTACCTTGCCACATGACTGCTTGACAGCACGGGCGCGCGCGCGCCCGCCTGGAACTGGACGGGCTGCGAGTGGCCGCTGCTCTATCGGGAGGGGGCTGTGCCTCGGACAGCCTCCTCCTTTGCCTTGATTCGGGCGTGCAATGCTGCCATGCGAACCTCGTAGGACAGGACAGAATCGGGATTCGATCGAGTGACGCTTGTGGAACTCGAAGAGGGCTGGGCACTGTCGAGGGCGACTCTCTGAAGGGGCGCGACGGAATCGATGCGTCTGGCCAGCCTCTTATGCGGACCGACGCCCCTCCTGAGATTTCGCAGCACTTCTTCACCCTTAGACGTAGGCTTCACGCAAGGGGAACGAGGCTTGTCTTTACGACGCTGCTGAGCCCATGCCCCACAAATAACATACAAAAACTGGAGCTGTGCAGGCAGGCCCCGCGCAGCTCCAGCTGGACACGCCCCCCTGGGAAACAGCAGCCAACTGGTGGCCCAGGGGATTGCGCCTGAAGTCTCTCAAACACTTGGGCAACCCTCTGCAGCCCAGCATGGGCCTGTCACGTCCAGGCTCCAAAACGCTGAGACAATTCCTACACTGTGTGCCGATAGAGGTTCTGCACCAATCATGTCAATTGTCTTTCATAGTGTGCCTCGACCGCTCGAAAACAGGGAGCCTGGAAAACCTCTCCTCAAGCTCAAAACACGGGAGAACGTGGGCACACAACTTCACAAAGTGATTGGCATGAGTGCAAGCTTCCTCTACTCTCACAAGGAACTCAGGAGAAGCAGATGGGTGCAAGAGCGCAGCTTTTTTGGCGAACGTATCGGCGACCACGTTGGCGTCCGTGATACGCCTATCCTCGTCCGAGAGCGCCTGGTACTGCTCGCCAGACTTGTGGGCCTTGACGTGGCGGACGCTCTGGATGTTGTCGTAGCCGCGCATCTGGTGGCCAAAGAACTGCACGCACGAGTACATTGACCTGGCCTGCAATTGTTCCTGCTTCGACTTCAGTGCCACCTTCACCACTGCCATGAAATCTGCATATACCGTGGACGGTCGGTCGGCGATCTGCCCACCGAACGCCATGCTCAGGAACTCCGCCATTGCTGACGACTGGGGCATGGCTCTCGGGACCGCGCCGTACATGACTGCAACTGGCGTGTCAGCCGTAGGGTTCATCAGGACCACAGCCCACCCAACTCTCTGAAGAGTGACCAGTGACGGCTTGCTGCAGGATCCATCAACTGCGAGTTTCAACCTGTCACCTTGTACAAGTTGCTCAGCTACTTGTTCAGGTTCAGCATCAATGCCTAGGGAGGTAAGTCGCCGACGGTGCGGGGGCAAAGTTCCTGAACTTCCAAGGGTTCTCCTGAACTTCTTGTTCTTATCAAAAAGAAGAAGAGGGGGAGGACAAGGAGGAGGAGGAGCAGCAGCAGCAGCATCAGGAGGAGGAGGAGGAGGAGGTGGAAGAGGACGACGAGGGTGAGAGAGGACGGAAGGAGGAGCGAGGGAGAGGAGGAGGAGGAGGAAGAGGAGGAGGAGGAGTAGGAGGAGAAGAGAGGAGGAGAGGAGGAGGAGGAGGAGGAGGAGGAGAAGGAGAAGGAGGAGGAGGAGGAGGAGGAGGAGGAGGAGCAACAGGAGGAGCAGCAGGAGGAGCAGCAGGAGGAGGAGGGGAGGAGGAGGAGGAGGAGGAGGAGGAAGAGGGAGGGAGGGAGGGAGGGAGGAGGAGGAGGAGGAGGAGGATGAGGAAGGAGGAGGAGGAGGAGGAGAGGAGGAGGCAGGAGGAGGAGGAGGAGCATTCGGGAGGAGCGGAATGATCGGAAGGCTCATCTTTCCTCCTCCTTCTCCTTCTCCTCCTCCTCCTCCTCCTTCTCCTCCGCCTTCTCTTCCTCCGTTTCCTCCTCTCCTTCTTCCTCCTCCAGCCCCCTCCTCATCCCTCGCTTATCCTCCTCTCCTCCTCCTTCTCCTCCTCCTGCTCCTTCTCCGTACCTTTCTCCTCCTTATCCTCCTTCTCTCTTCCTCCCTCCTGGCGCGTAGGGCGCGGCGCGGCACGGCGCGCCTCTGTCGCGGAAGGGATGGTGCGAAGCCACGAAGTCTCCGTCTCCTCTTTCCTCCACCTCATATCGTCCCATCCTTCCTCTTCCTCCCCCTCCTTCTCCGATTATTCCCTCCCCTCCCTCCTCCTACTTATTATCTTCCTCCTTCTCCTATTCCTCCTTCTCCTCCTCCTCCTCCTCCTCCCACTCCTCCTCTTCCTACTCCTCCTCCTCAACAGTTTCTCATCGTCATCCCTTCTCCACGCTACCGACCTCCTAGGTCCTATCATTGCCTTTCCTCTTCTCGCTGGGCTTCTTTGTTTCTTGCAGCTCGACGCGAGCGGCATCCGAGCCAGAGGATCAGAGGATAGCGAAAGGGCGACCGTGGACTAACCACGTTCCGCCCTGCTGGGGCTGCTGGGGGCCAAGGGCCAAGGGCCAAGGGTAAGTACAATGCCCCAACATGGTTGGCCCAACATGGAAATGTCTGACAGTCTGACGCCCCTGTAAAAGTCCGAGCGGCGGATCGCCGCTCGAAAAGCAGAGCACTCCTGGTGATTCCTAGGTCGGACTCGGACTCCCCCCCCCTCATCATTCATCATTCATCCTGTTCCTTCTCCACCTCCTCCTCCTCCTCCCTCATTCATCCTCCTCGTCCACCTCCTCCTCCTCCTCCTCGCCCATCTCCTCCTTTTTTTTGTATCCTCATCCTCCTCCTAGCCGCCCGACCTCTGCAAGGCAATGGGCAGGCATGGGCAGGGATACTACTGCGCCCCAAACGCCACACGTGAGTCAGCCTAGCGGAACAAGTGCTTGGCGTTCTCGTACCCCGGAGGCGGCACTGGAAGCCGATGCTTTCGGTCGCCCTCCTTTCTCTCCGACCCCCTGACATGACAGGGGTGAGGTTTAGATGGGGGAGGTTACCAACCAGGGAAAACATCGCGTCGCTGAACATTCAAGTTGCCCTGGACCCGAAACCGAAACCACTCGGCACCAAAAAGGACCTCCATCAGTTTCAAAAGAAACAAAGACACCCGAACACTGATCTGAATATAAAAAGCGGCTCCTTTCCGTGTCGCAGTTGCACCATCAGGAGGAGGAGGCGCGATGGTCACAGTCGCCGCCGCCTTGGCGGCGGCGTCATCCTTCACGAAGAAATCGGACGCCTCCATCTCGAGCTTGCGATCGGTCATGCCGACCTTGCCCTCGATCGGGACCAGGTAGTAGAACGCGACCTGGACCTCTATCCTCTTGGGCTCGGGCCCGAGGTAGAAGTCAAACCCAAACTTCTTCTCCTCCCGAATGACCTTGACAATGGCGCGATCCTTCGCGGTCACTGTCTTGACGTGCCACGCGGCAACAGCGTTGTCATTCTCCACGAACTTGTTCTCCTTCGGTCTCGCGAGGAAGAAGCTTTGCCCGAACGCTTTGCACAGCGGCAAATGCCCCGCTGCGCCGACCCTCGTGACAGTTCCTCTGAAACCTAACTTCAGATCCTCAGTGACAGTCGTGCAGGTGACCTCTGACTTCCTGTCCGTGAGGTCGGCTGCGAGATGGGAGAGGCCAGCGTCGGGGGTCCCACCAGGCACGCTCAGGCTTTGGTCGAACAGGAAGCACTCCACGTGCTTCATGAACGACATCAGCAAGGGCGGCGAGGACTCCTCGGAGGTGGTCCAGATCTTCCTGATGGAGTCCAGGCTTGTCAGCAGCTTTCTCTGCGCTGCTGCCGGAGGGGCCGCTGCCGCCGCCGCCTTGCCGCCCCCCTGATCCGGAGCTTCCGCTGGAGCCGTTGGAGGTGCCGCCGCCGTCTCTGGCCCCGCAGCTGCTGCAAGAGGGTCTGGCGGATCTGCCGTTGCCGCCGCCTTGCTGCTCTCGGCTTTGAGGGTTTCGAGCACGGCCGTGCTGTCCTGGCTGTCCTCGATCATCTGGCACTTACGCAAGAGGTGACTGACGACCCTGGCCCAGTCCTGCGCCGAGGTCGCAGCTAGCTCGATCGCTGCCAGCAGTTCGATGTTCCTGGAGGGGCCAGCTCGCATATCATCTCTATCCCTATCCTCCCTATCCTCCCTCTCCTTCTCCTCCTTTCTTCCTCTTTCTCCTCATGGTTTCTCCTCTTCGCCTCTTGCCAGTCTCTCATGCTCCTCCTCATCATCCTCTCCACTCTTGCCTTCGCACCCTCCTCATCTTCGCTACCCCCTCCTCCTCCTCACCCTCGTGTTCTTCTTCCTCCTCCTCCTCTTCCTCCTCCTCCTCCTCGTCCTCCTCCTCCTCCCTTCCTCTTGTTATTCCCTCTCCTTCCCGATCTGCGGGTTGCATTGGAGTCTCTGGGGTCCCGCGGATAGTATCGAGGTGCGACTTGGGCAGGGCGTTCGGGATTGCGATATCGACGATCTCAACGGCGTAGGTGGCCCTCATGCACAGGTACGCAATCATGGATTTCGAATCCTGGAAGGCCCCCCCCGACAGCTCTGGCGCGGAGTGCTCCCCCTGGGCAAGGTATTTCCTGGCGGCGTCGCAGTATTCGGCCCAATCGGAACCCCAGGCGTCGAAAATCTTAGGTGCGATAGTAGAGATCACCTGATCCACAGTCAGCGGTGCCATATCGGCGGCTCCAGCACCACCTTTGCCAGCCTTCTGGACCTTCCCCAGCTGGACCTAGGAGGGCGATGAGGCAGGATGGGGAAGGGAGGAGGATGAGAGGATGAGGATGTCGGGCGTCGTCGGGCAAGGAGGGGGGATGGATGGGAAGGAGGAGAGAGGAAGGAAGCAGAAGGAGAAGGGGGAAGAGGATAAGGAGTGGAAGGAGAGACCCCGTACACGTGCTCTGTCAGGCCGATCAGCGCCAGGTGCTTCCTCGGATCGTCTAGGTCGTTCTCCGACGCGAACTTGCTCATGCGGATCACGAACTCTGGAACGGTAAGCCACTTGCTGAACTGAGACGGGTAAGCGGCGGCAGTAGTGGGCGACAACTTCTGCTCCTCATCCTCACCCAGCTGCTTCGCCACGAACTCGGCGATGTCGTCCCCCTCTGCCGCGGCCGTCGAAGGCGAACTGCCACTGGCGGCGCCGGCGGCTGCTCTGTGCACGGCCTTGAACTTATCCGCGTTGATCGTGATGCATTCATCGCGAAGCTCCTTCCGCAGCTTGCTCCAGGCCGTGAAGCTCTTGCCGTTGAAACTCACCTCGCCAGTGAACGCGAACTGGAGGCCAACGCGGAACAACTTCCGAATGGGCTCGGTCTTGATGATCTCAGGCCCTGTGGGAAGCAGCTTCAAAGGCGATGCGACAACACCTGCGAGGTCGTCCAGCCACTTCTTCTCGCGCCGTTCTACGCCCGCCTTTGCCTCGACCAGTAACTCTATCTCTTCTTCAGGCACAGCAGTGGATCCAGAGTTGGAGCCTTTCTTCGCCTTCTTTTTGGGAGGGGGTTTCACGGCTTTCACTGCTTTCACTGTGCGGGCCTTCCTCTTGGCTGGATCGTACACGACAGAACTGCCCATGGGTGCCTCCAGCCAGCCAATGACATGCTTCTGGGTCTCGTACTGCTTCAGGGCCCAGGGTGCTGCCCACTCCAAGTCCTGCGCCATGGGGACGACAAACTTCATCGCTTCCAGGCAGATGACCGCCAATATGTCCAGCCTGATCGCATCCTGGAAGCCGACCGCGATCTTCAGCATGATGTCGTTGTTGTAGGCTGCCACGCACGGGTTCTTCAGCTCGGCGCGCAGGAACTCGCAGCCAGTCTCCATCATCTCCTTGTACTCCTCCCATATCTGCAGGCCCTCCATCTTACCCAGGCTGGCCTTGGTGTTGTCGAAGTGGTCCCATTGCTCGTAGCAGTCGAACTTTTCAAGAACGTGCTTCTCGAACAGTTTCTCGTATGTGAAGTCCCCTGACTTCGGGCAGCCAGTGGAGGTGATGCCCTTCTCTTTCTTGTGCGCGGCCCATGACGCCTTAGCGTCTGCAACCTGGCGCATGAGAGGGTGGAGGGCCAGGGGAACTGGAGGAGGAAGAGAAAGAGAAGGAGGAGGAGGAGGAGGAGGAGGAGGAGGGCCGAGAAAGAGGAGGAGGAGGAGGAGGAGGGCACCATGTCGTAGCACTCGATCTGGTTGGTCTTCGCCCCGTTGTGCCACTGGTTGTGGACGTGCTTGATCCACTTGAGAATGTCCAGCGGCGTCGGCATGCGGATCGCGATGCAGTTGCTGACCCCATCGGCGATCAGCTCTTGGACGTGAGCGTTCGCGGGGTCCATCTTGAAAGCCACCTCGCGCACGGCCGGGAGGGGAGCGAACGAGGAGGAGGAGGAGGAGGAGGAGGAGGAGAAGGAGCGAGAGGAGGAAGCGGAGGAGGAGGAGAAGGATGGCCGTACTCGACACAGGCTAAGTAGTTCAAGGATTGCGCGCGGGTGGTGGCAAAAACAAAAGGCATCCCTTGCGCCCGCTCGGTTTGGGCAGAGGGCGAGAGGCATGGGAGGGCAAGGTGCCCAGGGGGCCCAGGGCGGCCCAGGGGGGCCCAGGGCCCCAGGGGGCGATGAACGGATCGGGTCTTAGCAGGAATTTGTGGTGCTTTGTTTTTTGGTGATGCCAACTCGATTGCGAATCACTTGCTCTGTAGATTGCCTACAAAAGAACACAAGTGCCCGCTCTAGACATGCGTTGCGACGTTTCGAGAGTCCCTTCCCTCTTCCCTCCTCCAATCCTTGTCCTCTCCTTGCTCACGATCTGCCTCCTCCCCTCCCTCTCATAGTTACTCATAGTTCACTGTTGCCATTCCACTCGCCCCTTCCTCTCCTCCCAAACGCCTCAAGGCCCAAGCCTAAGGCTCTCAAAGCCTACGCTGTCGAGGCGGTCACGGCGGCCTTCGAGCGCAGCCTACGATAAACCTTGCGCTTGCCTGATATATCAGAGGCTGACACTATCTGCTGATTCTCATTCAATGGAGAGTCCTCCTCGACCGATTGTGCTTCTGCGGCTGCTGATCCTAACGGGCGATCTACGCACGTCGCGGCCACCGGGGCCACAGGTGCGCCCATCATCAACATCGCGTACACGTACTTCAGGGCAACGCTGCACGCGCTGAGTACCATGCCGTTGCCCGCCTGGTGCATAATCTCAACGCGCCGTCGCGGGGGTAGCCCAAAGGCGCTCCGCTCCCGAGTGAACGATGACTCAATGCGCGGGCAATGGGGAGAGTTCACACCAGGCACTGGGAAGTTATGCACGCTCAGCAATTCCTTCGGCACCATCCAACGATTGTGGGACAAGCTCCACAGCAGGTTCTCTTTCTTCACAATGGTGCAAAGGTTTGGACTCTGCCACGTCCTCATCGCATGTGCTGACGGGTCTTGGCCTAATCCGACAACTCCGACGACGCAAGATTTGGCGTGAATCAAAAGGTCTTTTCGATTTTGAAGGCTGAGGGTCTCGTAGAAGGGGCCGAGCTCCTTCTCCGCAGTCTCCTCGCACAGCGTGTCCAGGGGCAGATCGAATCCAGGAAGCATCTTCACCAGCTCAACTGCATATTCGGTGTCGTCGTTCTGTTCATCATCCGCCTCCTCCTTCTCCTCGTGCTCAGCTGCCTCGACTTGTTCGGACATCCTTGCTTTTTTTGCGACCCTCCTCTCCGCGCAGGCTCGCGCGTGCCTGATCTCAGCCGTGAGGTCGTCGACCCCTGCCCAAAAGTATGAGGCCCAGTGGAAGCACCGTTCCCGTCGAAATGATTTGACGAAGATAGACCAGCATGGGATAGTAGGCGGCAAGCGCGCATACGTGAACGAGGACTTGAGGACCAACCACGTCCACCTCCGTGGCCGTTCGTACGCGTTGCCGAGAAGGCCCGCATCGAACACGCAACTCCCGTTAGGTGGTACCAGGTACATGTCCCCGAGGAAGTCTATGAGCAGCTGCACAGGGAATCCCTTCACGTTCTCGTGTAGGATGAACTCCTCTTTGAGATGCCTGCGCATTGCGATCCAAATGAAGAAATAAACCATCCTAGGCCCACGCGTGCCTGGACGCGTCGGCGATTGTTGGCTGAAGTAAATACATTCCGTGCCGGCAACGTGAAGGCGGGCACGTTTCACCCTGCATTGACGTCCATGGACGTGGCAGTGAGCATGCGGATCGACGATGTCGGACCTCATGAAGATCTTCTGAGCTTGATCGTATGTCATGCTGGCACTCTTAGAAAACACAGCACTGCGCACCTTTGCATTCAGGAACAAGCCTATATCTCCGAACACGCAATCTGGATTAGCGGGTGACATCCGAAGTTCATATTGGCATTCAGTGTTGACATCACATGCCCACATGTGGTTGAGCTTGCCGCACATTGATGACGACTCTATCATTTCGAGTGCCGCGATGCGGTCTTGATAATGAGCTTGCTCGATGCATCCAATGCCAGAGAAAGATGTAGATATGGATAGCGATTCTAATGTAGCAACGGCTGTGCGCATGAAATCTGACCGATCTTCGCCTCGCCCACAAATACCGTAAAGCACATCAAAATGGTGTTGCATATAATTATGTGCATCATGCACAGTGTTAACCCGAGCGGTTGCCATGCTTCTGCTTCGGGAAACGCATGCCAGCGAGAACACGCTTGAGCCGAAATGGAAACGGCTGGCGGTTGCGAATCGCACAGTTCAAGTGAGGAAGCCTTGAGCGGGAGACTTAGTTTGTATGCTTGGTTAAGTTTATACACGTGGAGCAGTTATGTTTCTGTTGTAGCTTCTCTTATTTCTTCTAGCATGCATCTTTCCTCGCTCCCTTCCCCACCCGGGCCCCACCCCCACGCCCCACGACGAGGCAAATCAGGCGCTGCGGCCCTTCCGAAACGTGACAGCGCTGCGGGCGCAGGCCTTAGAATTCCAAGGATCGTTGCAGGAGGTAGAGGGTTGATTGCAAGAGTGAGAAGTGATTGTGACGTCAGGGGTAGCCGGGTAGCAATGCGAGGAGGAGGAGGACCGTACTTTCGGACGAACAACGCAGGGTGTGACGCACGGGTCTCTTCATGTTCGTTGGTAGCTCGAGATACGTGCAACGGATATCAGGACACTAAGACGTCAAAGAACAATTGCAACAAATATTCTTCTCCTTCTCTTCCTCCTCATCCTCATCATCCCCCCTCCTCATCCTCCTCCTCCTGGTTGGAAGCCCATCCTGAACTCGCAGGTCGAGTTCAGGAGGGGCCTTCTGAATTCGAAGGTCGAGTTCAGGAGGTGCATACTAAAAACAAGTCTTCAGTTCAGGAGGCATCTCCTGAACTCACAGTTCGAGTTCAGGAGGCATCTCCTGAACTCACAGGGTCGAGTTCAGGAGGTCCCTCCTGAACTCCAAGGTCGAGTTCAGGAGGTCCCTCCTGAACTCACAGGTCGAGTTCAGGAGGTCCCTCCCGAACTCACAGGTCGAGTTCAGGAGTCCCCTCCTGAACTCACAGGTCGAGTTCAGGAGGCACCTCCTGAACTTCAAGGTCGAGTTCAGGAGGCCCCTCCTGAACTCACTGGTCGAGTTCAGGAGGCACCTCCTGAACTCACAGGTCGAGTTCAGGAGGTCCCTCCTGAACTCCAAGGTCGAGTTCAGGAGGTCCCTCCTGAACTCACAGGTCGAGTTCAGGAGGCCCCTCCTGAACTCACAGGTCGAGTTCAGGAAGCCCCTCCTGAACTCCAAGGTCGAGTTCAGGAGTCCCCTCCTGAACTCACAGGTCGAGTTCAGGAGGCACCTCCTGAACTCACAAGGTCGAGTTCAGGAGGTCCCTCCTGAACTCACGGCTCGAGTTCAGGAGGTCCCTCCTGAACTCACAGGTCGAGTTCAGGAGGTCCCTCCTGAACTCACAGGTCGAGTTCAGGAGGTGCCTCCTGAACTCACTGCTCGAGTTCAGGAGGCCCCTCCTGAACTCACAGGTCTTGTTCAGGATGTCCCTCCTGAACTCACAGGTCGAGTTCAGGAGACCTCTCCTGAACTCCAAGGTCGAGTTCAGGATGCACCTCCTGAACTTGCAGGTCGAGTTCAGGAGGAGCCTGCTGAACTCAACGCCAACATTTCGGAGACGTCAGTTCACGATATGTCCCCTCTCCTCCTCTCCTCTCCCTGTCTCTCTACAAGAAGGGCGAAGCGGGCAAGCCTCGATGGCTTCGCACACCGTCGCCCCCGCGATCATCGTGAACACGCCAGGCTTGGCGGTCTGAACGGCCACCGGAGATCCTCTCATCAGATCCATCATGCCGTTCTCGATGATACCCCTCGCGTATTTCATCGCCGTCTGATCCTGCAAAACAGATTAGATGGCAGAAACGGCGCAGAGGATACGGATGATGGAAGGGAGGTGAAAGACGGATGATGAGAACGAGGAGGGGAAGGAGAAAGGATCAGGGGGGGATGAGGTGAAGGAGGAGGGAGAGGAGGAGGGCGGGTGCAACGCTCTCCTCCATCCCCAAACGCGGGCGGAGACGTTACACCCAGAGCGGGGGGGCAGTGACAGTAACGGCCATGGCCCGCTTGCAACCAGGAGGAGGAGGAGGACGAGGTGAAGGAGGAGGAAGAGGAGGAGGGGGGGGAGGAGGAAGAGGGAGGAGGAAAGGAGAAGTAGGAAGGGGAAGAGGAGGAAGAGGAGGAGCCAGAGGAGAAGTAGGAGGTGAACGATCCTGTCGCCTGTTGTTGTGCTTCGAACGCGTCATGACCAGCTTGCCGTTCACGATCGGCTTCAGGGTAGTGATAACCGCCAAGGCGTAGCGCTTGAGGACCTCTGGCGTAACGGGCAGGGGTGGTAGGACCAGTTTGGGGGAATGATCGTGATTATGTCACTCTCGGGGCCACGGCGGGACGCGGTTCGGAAAACTTGCACAGAGGGCAGAGGGTGCCTCGAGGGCCAGGGACCCAAGGACCCAAGAACCTGTTTCCACAACGTCTGGCCGACGAGGTTGGCAAAGGTAGGACGACTATGGATATCCAGGCCGTCTGCCAGATCCTCGAAGAACTCCCGATACTCATCGGACCCAACGGCAGGCATGGGCAATGGCGTCCATACTTCAGACGCGAAGATGGGATCGGGGATGCTTGAAGATCCTTTCGAAGGACTCGAAACTTTTGAGAGGGCCATCGTGTGAACGTGTGAACGTTGATCAGTGGCAATTCACCTACCGGCAATCTCTTGCCTGCTGCTGAGGTGCTGCTTGAGCACCGAGCTGCGGCTCTTGACGATGCTGAAGGGCGCCAGCGATTGCAGCCTCCTCTTCCTAAGTTCCTACTGCTGATCCTCCTCCGCCTCCTTCTCCTCCTCCTCCTCCTCCTCTTTGTCTCCTCCTCCTCCTCCTCCTCCCTCTCCTCGTCTTCGTCGTCGTCGTCTCCTCCTGCTCCCTCTTCTGCTCCTCCACCTCCTTCTCTCTTCCTCTCGGCCTTCGTATTCCTCAGACACCGTCCTTTTTTGTTGCTCTCTCTCTCTCTCTGACTGTCCTGGTCCGCGAAGGTCCCTGGGGTCCGACGATGCTAGCAGACTCGCCCCCCAGTGCTTGTTCGGCCGCCAGCGTTTCAGATCTGATGATGGTTCAAAGTCGGATATGTCCCCTGACGCATCAGGAGGGCGAAGACGGAGGAAGAGGAGGAGGAGGAGGAGGAGGAGGGGAGGAGGGGGAGGAGGAGTAGGATAGGAAGGGGGGATGGGAAGGAGGGGGAGGAGGGACGTGTGGTTTTGCCGCAGCTCCCCCAGCTACGAACCAACATCGGGTCCCCGGGTATCCCTTTACGTGAACACCCTGCTCGTGCACAAGGGGCACACCCCGCAGGCGTCTTCAAAACAGGACGGCAGCGCCAAGTTGTACTCACAGTCTAAGTTCTCACACTTCTTAGCCACGCTGACAAAGCATGGATGGTGATATGTAAGCAGACAAACAGGGCATTGCTTAAGTGAATCGCATTCTGATACTTCCTTGCAGTACACGCACGGCGAAGCCAGTATGGAATCTGCGCCTGCGCGGTTGTTGGCAGCCACTTCCCACATGGTTGAAAATCTCCGAATTACATCGGGGAGTTCTGGTCCCCCCCTCCCACCCTGTTCTTTTTTAAAATTGCGGTCCCTACAAATCCCGATGTCGGGATGGACCACGGGGCAATCTTTGAAAGACGTCCATTTGCGAAGGAGCGCTTTCATTCCTGGTGGAACGTCACCGTGGGTGCCAGAAGAATACTTGATCCTAGCGTGTTCATCTAAATCCAAGCAAATCCCTAGACGAGAAGGAAGCGGGGGCCTCTCTAAGAAATGAACAACGCGCACGCGGCGCCGACCCTCCTCAATGAGTTCTAACAAAGCGAGATTGCCCCTCGCGAGCGCTCCTTCTACACCGCCCTCTCTCAAAACCTCGGCCCTGTGCTGGAGAGACTGCGAAGCCGCTTCGGCCTCGAGGCGCCAAAGCTGCCAAACTTCGGAAACATCCTCGGGCACAGCAGGCGCTGCCGGAGGGGCAGGCGCACCAGGCGCGCATGGCGGGGCAGCAGGTGGAGGGGCTGGTGCGGCAGCGCATGCCTTGTCTATCTCCAGCAAAACGTGCGCATCCTCAACGTCAGAGTAGCCTAATTCCTTCATAGCAACCAAGAATTTTTTCCCGAACTCCTTCTCCGACAATGCTGTCTTCGATTTCTTTTCATCCAGCTGGTCAATATATTTCTCAGCAAGTTTATCTGCTACTTCGCTCGGGTCGGTATCATCGGGGCCCTTCTCTAAACCGAACTCGGTCTCCTCTTCCTTCTTCATCTCGTGTTCCATGATCTCCTCTAGGGCACGCTCTGTATCATTACTCTCGCTGCCGTCGCCATCATCTGGCACTTCTGCTGCATCATCCTCCAGACATTCCACCCCAGGCTCTTCCCCAGCCAGCGCTGCAGGTTTGGGTTTGGCCGCCTTCTTCCTCGGCTTGATCGGGAGTTCAATAGAGACAGTGCAGAGCTCGCTGGAGTCCTCAATGGCCAGCTTCATCTCGTGGGGCAACACCTGGGAAGCAACGTGCAACAACAACAAGCCAAGATGAGTCAGATGAGGAGCCAGGGCGCAAGGGAGGTTAAGCAAGAGCAAGACAGGAAGAATGCACAACTGCATGGTGCGGTAGCGTGGTTTCCAAGCACCGCCCCGCCTGCGTCATCGTCACATGCACCACGGATCCATTGCAACAGTCCAAGTACACGCGGGAGAACAAACCAACTGATGATAACGTCTCGACGTCATCAAGCTTCTTCGGAAGAGCGTACGTGGCGCCGTCAGTCTGGCATCGAATAAAGAAGCCGCGGTAGCCGAGGGTGAAACCATTCACCCACACAGAACCTTGATCGACACCATTGAAACTCAAACTGTAACTCATCGCACTGTGCTTGCATTGTTTGCCATCACCCCTAGCCCGAACGGCCCGATACCAAACGAGACTGTAAGACGACGCCCACTCCAACATGCCCGGGGGATCTCCAGAATCACCCAGTTCTTTCTCAAGAGCGATCGGCTTGAACAGGTCTGGATCGCTGGGGATGGCAGTCTCGAACCAGTCGCCTGCGAAGATGTCTCGGCCCTGACCAGCGTAGCCCAGCGCCTGGGCGATGCGAAATCATGAGTTAGTTACTGCTCATGCCTGCTGCCCCTGGCCCCTGCTTCTGTGAGCTGTGCGACCCCAGGGCCCAAGGGCCCCAAGGGCCCAGAGTCCCCAGGGATGGGTCGCGGCGGGTCGAAAGGAAGGGCCAGGGGTAACCAACGCGAGATACCCCCACCGAAAGCACGAAACCTGCGAAATCAGGCGGTCTGCTTTCTCTTGGATATCAGACCATTTGACAGCGCGTGCATGCTTTTCACCCAGCCCCAATTCTCGTTTGAGGCCCACGCGGGCATCTAACAACGGGAGCCCGATCGAGGGAGCTTTTTTACAACCGTTTTTGGCGAGCTTGGCGAGTGACTCCATAGCCTGGTTGCTGCAGGAGAAGACTTTTGCGACCAATCGAAGCGGCGCCCACAAGACCATGCCCAGGGTGCCGTCGCATCTGCAGCGCTCCAGCTCGCTCAGGAAGATAACCTTCGAAGCTCCAAATCTCTCTGATGCCTGCTCCCATTCCCCCCCTCCCCCCCTCCACTTCCTGGACACTCCCTTCCCCTTCCCTGGAAGCAACGTTTCTGGATGGGTGGTGGCTACGTTGGATATTTGGATATCCAAGCGCACCTTGACTTTGAGCGCTGATAGGTGCAGCCTGTGCTCAGGAGTGTCCAAGATTTCAGCGCATATGGATTGACGTTCACGGCATGGCACACCAGGACGCTCCTTGGCAAGAACCAGCAATTTGAATGGGAATGTCTTGAGGCGGCTCCTGATCCTCCACTCGAAATTCAAGAAATAATGCAGGCCTAGTGTGCGGTTCAAGCTCTGGCACTTGATTGATTTGTCAATAGGAAGATCATCCAGTTCATCAGCTGGTATCACAGCGTTTGCGACGTCTAACAGTTCTTGAGATAATGTGTCCACGCCGCCCCACACCAGCAACGAGAAACGGGACGGTTTGCCTGGTGTGGGTAGCGCCATCATTGAGAAATAGAAATGTTCCAGCGGGCCTCTCAACCTGAACGAGTGTTTCAAAAGCCAACAGAACACTGGACAGTTGAGGCCAGCGATAGTGTCTTTACTCCACCGGGTAAGCGTCTCCGAAAAAGCATTCAAAGCATCGACTCGCATCTCATCCAGCGTGTCTGCATCGATTGGTTTACGTTTAGCCTTGGTTCTCTTGGACAGCACCGCATACATTACCTGTTTCAGCCTGTCCAGGCCGATGGTCTCAAGGAGATGCTTCTCGCTGGCAGCGATGGCCCCCCAACGTCCGCTGATACATTTCGGAGCAACCTTGCAAAATCTCGCTGCCTCCCCTGGTGGAAACTTCCTCTGAGCAGTTCTGTACACATCGCCTGCAAACTGCCGCAGGCTGTTCATGATTTTTGCCAGCGTAGAGTAGTACTTTCGACCAGTCAGGTCGCTCAACCAAGCATCTGTAATGACCAAACCATCTTGCACCATCAACTGATACTTGTGACAGAAACAATCTTCATCGAACGCCCACACCAATGGGTTCCTCATCACTTCTCTTCGAACGCAATCCCTGGTGAATCGTTCGTCCCCTCCTCCGTCCGTACACATCAAGACTAATCGCAGAACTCTGGTGCCATCCCAGGGGTCCAGGCGGTCCTCGACATAAGGCACAACCCCAATCCCATCATCCTCTGCAACCTCTGCCTCCCCCGCTGCAAGCAGCGGCGCCGGGGCGCTGGCCGCAGCGACCTCCTGGTCGCATAGCGCGGGCAGCGACGGACCATAAGATGTCCATGGCTGTGCCCCAGTTGAACCTGGGGGACACCGCGGGGCCGAAAAAGGCCCAGGAGAGGGCGGGATGGAGCGGGGAGGCGGAGAAGGGCGGACGGTGGGGGATGACCAGGACCAGGGACGGGGAAGGGAAGGTGGAGGAGGAGGAGGAAGAAGAAGGTTTGAGGAAACGAGGATATGGTAGGAGCCCCTCGTTCCTCTTCCTCCTCCTCCTCCTCCTCCTCCTTACCGTTCTTCACCCTGTCTGATCTCTTCCCCCTTGAAATGCTTGTAAGCGTCATCCTTCCTCCTCATCCTCCTCCTCCTCAGCACCTCGTCGTCCTCCACCTTCCCTCGTCCTCCTCCTCCCTCCTTCCTCGTCTTCCCCGAAAAAACTAAGCTGGTTTGCCCGGGGGGCGGGCAGGCGTCCCCCGAATTTCGATACTCTGCCCAAGAGAACGCCACTGCTTGCACACGAGCCCGTGCACTGCAAGGCCCCCCTCGTGGTTCACAATCTGAAGGGTGGCGACGCACCTGCGACGTTGAATGGTGCTCTGGATCACATCCCACGACGAATCATTGTCAAACGGCGTTGTAATGTAGATTGCATCATTTTCGGCAACTCGAATTTTGTGGTGGCGCCAACACTCTGTGTTTGTAGCGTCGCCCCGCATGTAAAAACAAGACAGTTTCCACCCTTCTGCAGAAACATCGCGGAGCTCAAACTCGTTCCTCAAGTGCCACGCGCGAGTCGCCGTTTGGATGGCCGCCCTCAGGTTGACCTCTTTCTCGACCACCTGAGGATAACGAAACCGACGACCTCGTTTAGGGAAAGGTTGAGGGAAGGGGGGGAAGATAAATGGAGCGGAGTCGAGGGGAAGCAAGGTGGAGTGGAGATGTGACCCCCAAGGCCCCAAGATTTCCCAACTTGGCCCACCGTTTGGCGAGATACGTCCACGTGCAGCGCGAGACCGATGGTGGACGCGCTGCCATTAGATAAAATCTGTCGCATCCCAAGCGAGAAGCCCCCACGTGTTGAAAAGTAACGTGATTTCTTCCTCCCTCTTTTGAAACAGGCCACAGCGCCATCGTCATTTTCAGGCTTTCGTTTTGCCTTATTCTGTCGTTTAGACGTCCGCAGTTTCTGTCTTACACTGATGAGTTGCCTCTCGAGTCGAGCTACCTTTCTCGTGAGCATTTTCTTTTCATCGGCCCAGTTGCACGCCACGATGCTTGGTTCTGCGTTGTCGGCACCATCAGCGTACGGCACAATTGCTTGAGGAACGTGTTGTTCTTCCCGTTGGGCGACTAAGGCTTCTCTCAAAGCATTCGATATCCCAGGCCAATCCTCAAGAATCGAACGGGGTGCAGCGGCTATTTTCTCCAGAACCCAAGGCAGAACAGTACCCTGAAAGACTCCAGGGGAAATTTGGCAATCGCTGATATCCGAATGTGTGAGGAAGAATCCCCGCGAGGTCCCCTTCAGAGCACGACTACGAGCAAGAAATTGGAAGCTGCCTGAGGCTGCGAGCGTATCCAGGAACTGCAGCAGACCACCATTGGATATAAGGATCACCCTGTCGTCCATCGGATCCAGCCTACATGCTGGAAGTGCGGCGACCAAAACCTTGCGAGAGAGGTAGTCTGACATTGGCAAAATGACGGAAAAGCGCCCGAGCCCCAAATGGCGCTGGTGTCAAAGGCGCGAGGAATGCAATCTAACGAACGTGCACCAGGCTCCGGGATTGCTAAATCCACCTGTCAGATTTCCAGAAACATGCAACTACGCATCTTCCGTGATCACCAAACTACGACTTATACAACACATGTGGCGAACTTGGCGCGCGCGAAACGTGCAAACTTGCAAATCACAAGGATGATGAAGGAGCAAATGGAGGATAATGATATGCGAACTGTGAAGGACTTGAGGTGAAGGAGCTGAGAGAGGAGGATATGCGAAAGGTGAAAGAGCTGAGGAGCTGAGGTGAAGGAGCTGAGAATCAAAGGAACACTAAGTTCAGCCAGACACCCCCTGAACTCGTGGGTACCAAAAACGAGACCCTACGACTTACCTCCCTAATCAATGCCTTCACCTTCAGGAGTGACTAAATGCGCCTCAACACCTGGATCGAGCTCCGGGATGTCGCTGTCCGCGCAGATGAAGCAGCCTTCGGTGAAGCATCTCTCATCTGGATGATCACAACCTGCTTGGATAAAAGATGCTGGCACCTCGGATTCGGATCTGGCTGCAATCACCTCTGGCAAGGAACAAACAAACAGCCTGTGGTGAACCGTATCTGCTGCTCCACACTTGCAGCGACCATCAGTTTGGTAACCTCTGAGACGTGCTCGCTCCTTGGTCCAATGACCTTCCACCGCCGACGTTCGAACAATAAATTTCTGATGCTTATTGAGACGACGGCTCTTGGGGCGAACTGCTGCACGAATCATATCAAACGAAACACGAGATCCTGGAGGCGCTCCCCATTTGTCGGCCAAGGTCATCTCAAGTTGACGCTGCATGGCTTTGTCCATGAGATCCTCGAGAATGCCTGGCGTGAGCTGCTCCAGGGGAATGTCAGCTCCTCGGTGATCTTCCCAAACTGTATTTGACTGAATTGACCAACCAACTCTGCGTACACACAGTGCTGCGCGAACCAGGGGACCTCCCGTGTGCTTCCATTCCAGCGCTGCTGCATCAAGGTGGGGCAAGGCCTTGTCCCACCATGACTTGAGCACCTGCAAGGAAACAACTGCTGTGTCTGGCTGCGATACTGCCATCCAAACCATTCGACTCCATTGCAACGCTGGTGCCACAGCCTGACGCAATGCGGGGTCGCCGTCTAATACCAGCTTTGCTGTGATCGAAACGCCTCCGTGGAAGGGTTTGACCTGTCTGCAGTAATCACGACGCAGCTGCAACAACTCAGCGTTGTCAAGTCCCAAAATCTCCACTCCGTAAGTTAGCACTGGCCTGGCACCAGCGCGAAAAACGTTGCCAATCCTTTGCTCTTTAAGCTCAGGCAAGGCCCTCTTGTACCGTCTTAGCTTGAGAAGACGTAGACGGCGCTTGGCCTTGCGCTTGGACATCTTCGCTCGGGTTCTCGGTGCCACACGAACTCTGCCTGCTGCCTGATCCGTGCCAAGATAGGTGGTCGATGTGACAGCCTTGTCTGCCGAAAAACCGAGCTTGCTAGCAACTTCTTCAGCCAGTTCTCTCGCGTTGGCGAGGACTGCGAACTTCTCATTGACAGTGGCTCCAAGTGCAGCGGCCGTCTCCAAGAAACCTTTGCCAGCTTCGACCGCGAGGGAGATGACCGAGGACCTGTCTGCACTTTCGACTCCCATGCTCGAGTCGTCTATATAGCTGGCGAAGTCGACTAAGGGATGGAGCGCCACATAATAATCGCACTGCTCGACGGCGTGCACGTTGATGGCTATGTCAGCCACCCCACAGCCAACAGGAATACCATACTCTGCATGTCCAGGTTGATTGCCGTGATGCTGCAGCAGTCGGATCAGTCTTGGCGCACGCCAGGTGTTGTAGGTGAGCTTGACTGATGCCGTGGCCGCTCCGAAACGAATAGACTTCTGCCGCAGCTGCTTCAACTCGATGTTCTCGTAATACTTCGAATAATCTGCTATGAGCGTGGCAGAAAACCGATATGAGGCTGTGCTGGCTTCTGTGCGAGCTGCTAACGTCCATGCGCTATCGATTGGACTACGACCTTTGCCAGCGCCCCAGTATTTCCTGCCCAGCACCTTCATCAACATATCATATTCGCATATTCTCATCCTCTGCCAAACGCGGTAAGCCGACGCGTACGAGATAATGAGACGGTGGCCTCCCTGAGGCTTTGGCAACATAGGCATGATAATCCATGCCAATTGCTTGGGAAGCATCCCAAGTGATTCCATGGCTTCGTACAGAACTGCTAGCACTCTCAATGCATCGTCACTGAGATGCAACAAGTGTCGAGGATGAAGTCCGTCGAGGCCCGCTGACGTGGCGCTTGGAAAAGTGCGAGCGGCTCTGCGGATATCCTCAGGTTCCGCTCGCCGATGAGAGCTTCTGTCGGGAATCCAAGCTCTAGGGGCCTCCGTGGAGCTTCGCCATATCGGTTTGCATGCAGCTGCCATAGCAGCAACAACATCATGAGGATGAGCTGAATACTTCCCAGCGCTAGTTACAACTGTGGTGGGAGCCTGTACTTGTCGAACTTGTGTCAGTCTGTGAAGGCCTCGAAGACCTCCAACGCTGGCTTGACGACACCAATCTTCCCATCTCGCTTTGCTGTCTCTGTCGGCTTCCTGAAAAGCTTGGTCAACATCACCCTGCAATTCGTCTTGCAACTCACGTATGGCGTCTGCATGGAAGTGACCGCTGACGACTCGACGTGCTTGCTCGACACTGGCGCCCAACCTGCGGTTTAGGCCTTGCCCAGGGTAAGCGGATGACTGCAGAAGGAAAACTTCGTCCTGCAACTTGTTAATCTCCTCGGGCTGGCGGCTTTCACGCAGTTGAGCAATTGTTGTCATCGTATCAGAAAGCCATTCCCATCCGTCTGCACGCGCTTGGATACCAGGAACGTCCTTCAGCTCATAGTGGATGTCCACCCATCTTGGCTGTAGGAATTTGGAATATGCGCCGTAATCTTTGACCTCTGTGCCAGTAATATGAGCAATGCGACGGGCTGCTTGCTCGGCGAACTGACCCCATGCCAACGTTAGAAGACCCCAAGCTGCGTCTGGCCGTGCTTCTTTAGCTAGAACCAACGCCTCGTCAGCACACCTAGCAGCCCGACTCCAGGGATCATCTGGCAAGCGAGGGCCTTCAGGGATGACTGGTGGCAACTTCGGCGCCGCGCCGTAGGTCAAGACTTGCAAGGACTTGCCTACTGCCGCCATGTGCAGGTGAACTGGCCTATGCGGCTTGATGTGCCACTCGGCGTCCACCGTGACGGTGCGAAACAGTAGCATAGCGGCCTCGCTCAGGGCGAAATAGTCGATCGTAGATGCTGAAGTTGGAGTGCGGCAGGTGACCTCTTTCGGAGCGGTGATCTCCACATGCGCATGCAGTGGAAAGGTCGACTCCTCAACGACATCTGTGCCCATGTTCCAGTCACCTCCAATGAGTGCTGGATGTGTGAGCCCAGCCATCTCTTCTCCAACTTTGGCGAGAATGGCCACATTCCTAACTGTCATGCCCTCGCACGTGTGGAGGTAGATGTTGAATATGCTCAGGGTCGGCCAGCCTGGGGCATCCACTTGAATGTGATGCGCTCTATGTGCAACTATCTCCGACGCGTTAGCTGCAGGTGGCCAGCGCAGACCAACCCCATTGCGAGCAAAAACCGCAACGCCTGCCGTGGGAAGGTGACCTGCTGCGGGAGCTCCTGGTAGTGCGATGACTGACCAGCCCATCTCTGCGGCGAAACTGTAGAGCTCCTCCGCGTCATGTGTGAAATAACCGATCTCTTGGGCCAGGATGATCTTGGCCTTGCTTGCTTTGACTCGCTTCTTTAACGTATTGCGCCCCTGGTTGGCGTTGAAGGTCTCAATCAAATGCATCTGGAGAGCGCTCTCGGGAGTAGCTGGAGTCTGACTGCGACCACCACATACTCTGAGGCTGCTCACTCTTGGAAGCTGATCTCGGCACTGCGACCACCACATACTCTGAGGCTGCTCACTCTTGGAAGCTGATCTCGGCTGGCGTTAGACGAATGCTGCGCGCCAGATTGCCAGTTTGCATGAGCTGCTTCCAACGACTGCGGCGACGAGTCCGTCGACACGGACTGCCCAGGGACCCCCAAGATCCAGGGGACGCCTGTGATGGGATCGATGGCATGTGGCCTGCATCCAATATCAGACTGACCATACCCATCAGCTGCAGTACTTCCACCAATTGCAGAGGCTGCAAGAATCTGAACTGACGAAGCCGAGCTCATCGAAGTCGGCCCAGTACTGGAACTGCGTGTGCTATCTCCTCCTGCGTCGATCCACTGACCTTGGAGGGTAGCGGTGAACGTGTTAAGAGCCAGTCGCGCACCGACCTGGAGCGCCATGATCAGGGCTGCGACTACGACTCCTCTTGGCTTTGTGGAGCTTGTTGATGAGCTCGAGCAGCTTGGTGGCCTCGTCACCTTGGGCTGCGGCACTCTGCAAGTCGTTCCACAATTCTTGAGCTTCCTGCAGGTTGAGTTCGTCATCGGTGCCACGCTTCTTGCTGGCGTCGGTGCCCGCTGCGGGTGGAGATTGCTGCTGCCCCGCCTGCGGCATGGGCACATCCTTCTTCTTGAACTTCTCTCGAATGAACTGCTGGTACTTGGTGAACACGGGGTCGGCCGAGAACTTGGCGTAGAACTCCACGAGCTCTGGCACGGCTTCGACCTCTTCGCTCTCCGTATCCAGCTTGAACGTCTCCTCGTCGAGCGCCTCGTCCTTAACATTGGTCGAGGGCTGCTGCGGGTTGAGCTTGGCCGCGCTCTCGGCGACCTCCTGCTGCAGTATCTTGACCTCGGACGTCTTGGCGATGATCGCGCTCTCTTTCCCTGAAATATCTTGTTGTAGCTGTGCCATCTTGCGCTGCAACTCTTCCAGCTCGCTCTGCTGCCTGACCAGCTGCTGCTTGGACTTCTCGAGTTTCTGCATCGCTGTCTTGTGCGCCGTGGCGGGGGGGCGCAGCGCTTTAGCCTGAGCCCGAAGATCTTCGAGCGCAGCCTTGTTCGCGTCGTGCACGGCGACGCCGAACTCGGCAGTGTCCCTGACGACCTTCTCGTACACCTTGATCTGCTTGAGAATTTTGGCACGCTTGGCCTGAGCTGGGTCCTGAGCAGCAGCTGCTTCTTCTTGTGACTTGTCACTGTTGCCACTCTTGACTTTGCGGAGCTCTGCCTCTGTGGCCTTGAGGCGCTGCTCCATCTGCTGAATGTACTTGAACTCGGCGCTCCAAGGTGCTGGCGACGGGCGAAGACCTGAGCCACAAACTCTCTTGGACGGAGCGCCTGCTGCTGCTGCTGCTTTGTCTGCCTCACGAGCGGCGGCCACCACCCGCATCGGCGCGCTGGCGCCGCACAAGCATGTGACTCGGCTCGCCCAGTTGGCCGCGCGGCCACAGTGGCTGCAGCCCCAGTGCGGCTTGCGCGGCCCGCGCAGCACTGCAGGGCTCGGCACCATGGCTTCGACTCTGCTTGGGAAGGGGCTTGGACCGACAGGCACCTTCTGTCGGGATCGGGATCCCCTGAAATAGACTGGACTGGTTTGGAGAGATGCCTCAAAGCGGAACCTCCCTCGCGCTCTCGCCCCGAAAGACTCGCGGTCGTCGGGACGGTTCATTGCCTTGAGCCAAAATGGCTACGGTGGGAGGAGGGAGGAGGAGGAGGAGTGAGGAGTGAGGAGTGAGGAGGGAGGGAGGAGGGAGTAGTGAGGAGGGAGGAGGGAGGAGGGAGGAGGGAGGGGGGAGGATGGAGGAGGGAGGAGGGAGGAGGGAGGAGGAGGAAGGAGGAAGAAGGAGGAGGAGGAGGAGGAGGAGGAGAAGGAGGAGGGAGGAGAAGGGAGGAGGATGGGGAGGAAGGGCGCTGCTACGACTCCGGAGCCGCTCGGACTCGAGAACCGCGCTCTCTCCTGGTTGGGCTGGGGGGGGCCTCGAGCTGGCGCGGCACCGAAGGGCGCTGCTGCGACTCAGGAGCCGCGCCCTCTGGATCCGCTGCGCGCGCCGAGGCGCCCACTGCGAGGCAGGGACTCAACCATTCAAGGGGCCCAGGGACAGACCAATAAATAGACACACGTCCCAGGATTCCCTATATTTTCTCATACCTTCTTGACTCTCGTCTGCCCCTCCGCCTCCCATGTTTTCCGATATGTTCCTGGGTATCGACGCTTCTTTGTGTCTGTGTCGACCTTCCAATCCTGATCCAGAGCCATCGAGACGAGCGTCGAAGGGGGAAGATCGGTGGCTCACGAATCCCCGCCGTGCGTCCGTCTCCCCCCTCTCGGCTCTTTCGGGCTCTTCTCCTTCCTCCTCCCTCCTCCTTCTCCTCCTCCTCCTCCTTCTCATCCTTCTCCTCCTACTCCTTCTCCTCCTCCTCCTCCCAGCTCCTCCGCCTCCTCCTCCTCCTCCTCCTAATCCTCCTCCTCCGTTTCTCCCCTTGGAGTCGAAGCTGCGCCAGTCCTTCTTTTGCGATTCGCCACTGGGAACTCCCCTTATCTTGGTGCGATGTATTGTCGCCGTCGCGCAGCGTACGCGCCCAGATCATATGAACCTGGGCCGTGTTTGTACCACTGTCTCCCTCGTCCCCTGCCTCCTTTATCCTCCTCCTCATCATCTTCCTGTAGCGCTGCTCAGCCTTACGTGCGCCCTCCCGCCCAAGCTGGTGAGGGAATTTGGCCAGCCATCTCCCTGGTGGCGGCGCAGGTGGTCTTGGTGCGCCACCCGCAGGGGGAGGGGTGCCACTCCCATCTCATGCGCGGAACTCCCAAGCTCGAGCTCGAGCCAGTCAACTGCAGCGCAGGTCCCAGGCTTTCGTTTGGATTTGAGGGGTGGAAAAAACGACCCTACCCTGGGTTACAAGTGCGTGGTTTGTAAGCCTCCTGGGAACCCCCAAAGCCTAGAGCCGCCAGGACGCGGCACATCACGCAGGGTTTACCCTGTCAGCCCACAGGAGTTTCAGCGCACAGCGCCTCGTAACCCAGGGTAGGGGCGTTTTTGTATGCCCTTGATGGATGCCTGGCCACCCAAACTAGAGGCCTCCTGGATGGGGTCGGAGTAGATGGGTTCGGAGGATCTTGCCGCATCGCCGATACATCGCCGATACATCGGCGATACATCGTCGATGCATCGGCGATGCATCGGCGATGCACTGGCGATGCATCGTCGATGTTGGCGATGCATCGGCGACGTCGACGTGACGCAAATCGGGCTGCACATCGAGCCGCATCGGCGATGCATCGGCGATGCGGCGCGATCCCCCGACCCCGTCTACTCCGACCCCATCTAGGAGGCCTAGACAAACGGGCTCTCGGACGTTTCGTGTTTCGTGTTTCGTCGGGCGCTTCGCCCGCTGTCCGTCGTGTTCGTGCTCCGTGCTCCGTGTGTTCGTGGCTGTGGGTGCCTCGTCGTGCGCTCGGGCAGCTGCGCCTCTCCCTCTGGGGCTCTGCCCGGGCCGTCCCGCACGGCCGCTGGAGGCCCGAGAATTTTTGTTTTTTTTGTTTTGAGAACCGCCTGGGTTCGAGCATCCCACGCCGATGCGCGTCGAAGCCGTGCCCGGGCATCTCTCAGGATGAATTTTCCTCCCCGCTCGCAGGTGTTAGCTGGAGGCCCGAGAAGTGGTCGGGGGCGCGCGAACATGGCTTCGCGCGATCCATGGATATGGCGCGCGGCCGCCAAATCCATGGCTCGGGGGAGGTGCCCTCCCCGGAACGCGGCCGCTGCCGCCTCGCTCGGCGGCAGAACTCCGCGATTCCCCGTGGAGGCGGGACCCGTCGCCAGTCCGCGCCCCCACTGATCCATGTGCTGCGACCGCCTGACATTAGGGGGAAAACAAACCTACCTCGCTTTTGACCACCCTCGCTTCCAAGAGATACCAAGCGATGCCAAACTACGGCCTGTACTGGTCAGGCCGCTTGACGAGGAGGCGCGTGGTATGACTTGGTTTTGCCTGGAAGCGAAAGCGGGGTAGGTAATTCACGCTCTGAGACATGGCCCGAGAACACCTAGGGGCCCAGAGCTCCGACGACCCGCCTGCTCCGCTCTCCCAGCGCTCGGGCCTGGAACCTCGGCCCCCGGGGCCGCCCGCCTGGCCCCGCGGGGCCGCCCACGGCACGGCTCCGGGACGGAGGGACGTCCCCCGGAGGAGGGGTCGGGAGCTCTTCGGGCCGCGGATGGTAGAGGCCTCCCAGGATGGGGTCCGAGTGCACCCGACCAGGATAGTGAGGATGCGCGGTGAGGATGCGAAGCGCCTTGGACCGCCGTGTTTAGACGAGCGCGCTCCACTACTCGCAAGGCAACTACTCGCAAATGGCCCGGATCCCCCGCGGGGGATCTACGACAAATTACATCAAAACAGACATGTGCTTTTCGGACGTTTGCGAGTAGTAGGCACTTTGCGAGTAGTGGAACGCGCTCGGTGAATGTTGACGTTTCCCGTGCGGAGCGCAGCAGAATGCCGGAGGATGCCGAATACCGACGGGGCAAGGATGCAGGGGTAGCCTTGGAAAGTTGCCCCATCCTGACTGCCACGGTTGACTGCAGGTGGGGTCGAATCGAAGCATCGCGCCGCACCGCCAGCGCATCGCCGATGCATCGGCGACTTCTCGGCGACGTCGGCGTGGGGCAATGCGGGCCCCACACCGCGCCGCATCGTCGATGCGTCGGCCGTGCGGCGCGATCCTCCGACCCCCATCTGGCCATCGATCGGACGTCCATTTCCTGTGTTTTTTGGGTTTCGTGCGTGGTTTTTTCGCCAAATGGTCATGGATGCTCCTCGATGGTCCTCGCCGAAGGAAAAAATGCACACGTCCGAGCGATGCTAAGCCATCTGCCCGGACCCCACCCACGGAGGCCGAGGTCGGGAGCCTCGGGGGCCGCGGCTCGGGGAAGCACCGCTCGGCGGAGGCCTGGGCACCACCCTGCGGGGTCGATCCTCGGGGGCCTCGGGCCTGCGGTGGGCGTGCGCCTATGTGGCCCCCCAGGCCCGCCTCCTCCCCTGCTCCTCCTCCCTCCTGCTCCTCCTCCTTCCTCCTCCTCCTCCTCCTCCTCCTCCTCCTCCTCCTCCTCCTCCCTCCTCCTCCTCCCCTGCTCCCTCCTCCTCCCCCCTCCTCCCTCCTCCCTCCCTCCCTCCTCCTCCCTCCTCCTCCTCCTCCTCCTCCTCCTCCTCCTCCTCCTCCTCCTCCTCCTCTTCCTCCTCTTCCTCCTCCTCCATTTCTGTTCCTTTCTCCCCGTCGCACTCCGAGGCCCAGTCGGAAGGGCGGGCCGGGCGTTTCGCCTGAGACTCCCTTACCATTGATGGTTCTGATTATGGTTCCCTTCAGCCGGGGAGACGTAAGACTCGGTTTCGGGGAACTCGGGTTGGCCTGACGGGGCCAACATGAAAATGACGAGACCCAGTCTGAAATTTGACGCGAGCACCCGCTGCAAACGTCCCACGAAAACTGGACCGTGAAAATCCTGGACGCGCTCGTCAAAAAAACGTCGGCAAATCCGAGTTCTGGCGCACTCGAATCTTGCGTTTGCCCGATTCGCACCGCACCTGTCCTGGGTCGAGGATGGAGGACGCTTCGGGAGGCGCCTGCGTGGTACGGTACACACAGGTCGACCGCGGACAGCTGGCACGCCCGAATTGGGTACGGACGAAGTGGGTACGATACCGACCAGCAAATGCTGTCGGTAAACGACATCGGCCGTGGTTGGGCAGACAATCGTTTGTCTCAGATTGACAACGCTCGCGGCGACGCTTGCAGCGAGTGCTGTTCAAAATGGGCAGGGGCTGCTGATCGTATTCGTAGCCATCCATTCCAGAACCCTGTCGACCGCACCGATCCAGAATCACAATGGTCTCCGACGATCTCACTTGTCCATTCCCAACATTGTTGCTCGACTCCGCCTCTTGGGCCCGTTATCGGATCAAAAGCAAACGAAAAACGACCCACAGGGATCGAACCCCAGACTGTCAGGAACAGACTCTGGGACGAAAGGCTGCCCCCGGAGTAGGAGTCCTGGGCTCTGGAGCCGCGGACCTGGAAGACACAGCTCGTCGGCTGTCTGGGCACCGCCTGGGGCATCGATCCGCGGGGACCTCGGCATTCGGCGGACGTGAAGAAACCCAGCCTCCCGGAGCCCGAGCATACCAATATCCCAGATTCGCCGCCTGCCGAGGTCCCCGAAGATCGCTCCCCCAGGCGGCTGGTTATGGAGAAGCCCCCGCCTCGGATGTCGGGCAGCCAAGGAGCCACCAATGGCTACGATGGCCTCGCACTCGGGGCGAGCGCGCAGCAAAAGGGTCCGGAGGCCCGGTCCTGAGCAGGGCGGCACGGGAGGGAACCCGGAAAACGCAATCACCAACCTGCCGCCAGGTTGTGTGCGCGGGGGAGAAGAGGTTTACAAGCCTGGAGCATACCCAATCCCTTTGATTGGCATCGCCTCATCTCGATGCTGATATTGAGGATCCCCTCATCCCTACGCTTGCCATCGCCTTGTTCTAGCTTGCCAATCTTGTAAGGATAGGGATCAGCTCGAGGCTGGTTAGAGATGAACGTGGAGAGGGAGCAGGCCTCCTCAGGCTGCTCGACCACCCATTAAGGCTTCGCTGAGTCAGGCCTTGACTGAGCTATAGCAGTTCTATCCGCCACCATGCCGAAGGCACTGAGTGGATTTGCCTCAGGTCCCTTGGAGTTCTACGCAATGAATGTTGTACATGCGCTCAGGGGCAAGACCCCCGCGTCATTGGCGATCTCGCGCGCTCTTTGGAATCCCAACATTATTTGGTCGGAGGCCTCGGCAGCGTAGCTTGGGGCCTGAAACTCGAACATGATATACGATGATGCCGGTGGCCTGTGCTAGCTCTCTCGAGGGCCTCCTGAACCGTTTTGACGCCCTGGGGCCGTCCCTAGAAGTCAAAACGATAGCCATATACTTTTGGTTCTGATGAGATTCGGGCATGATTGCCTTTTCGGTGTAAAGAGCGCCCAAGATGGCAGAAGAGGCCTCTTAGAGAGGAGGAGGAGGAGGAGGAGGAGGAGGAGGAGGAGGAGGAGGAGGAGGAGGAGGAGGAGGAGGGGGAGGAGGAGGAGGAGGAGGAGGAGGATGAGGATGAGGAGGAGGAGGGGGAGGGGGAGGAGGAGGGGAGCCCAAGAGAGGAAACACGAACTGACATTTGGAGCCCTCCACCCCAAGATGACCCCTAGCCCACCCCAGAGACCCCCAAGAGGTAGTCAGGAGGCCCCAAGAGGACTCCAATGATGGGCCTGCTTTCCACCACCACCACCATAAGTTGGAGGGGGGAAAGAGGAGGAGGAGGAGGAGGAGGACGGAGAGAAAGAGGAGGAGGAGGAGGAGGAGGAGGAGGAGGAGGAGGAGGAGGAGAAAGACCCCCTCCCCCTCCAACTTCTGGTGGTGGTGTTGGTGTAAAACAAGCCCATCATCCAAGAGGCTTCTGAAACGTCCCGAACCAGTTTCCAAGAAGCCTTCAGCAGGCTTCCCCGGTGACCCCGAAAGGCCCCTGATTCGCCGCTGGTCAACAGCCCAGGCACGGTGGCGGGATGGGCCGAATGCCGCCGAGTCCGCCGCCCCCTTTTGATTTATCAAAGGGTGCCTGGCGTGCCGGATGATATGGCTCTTGGTTTGGGTTCTTCTTCCAAAAGAACTCCCCCTGGGGCGTCGGCCCGTCACTGTCCCGCCGGCCGCCCAGAAAGGATCTCAAAACGCGTCCGTCGTGCCTCTGTTTCCTCCAGTTGGCCCAAGATGGCGTCCAAGACGGCCCAAGATGGCCCCAAGAGGGCCCCAAGTCGGCCCAACAGGCCCGCAAGAGGCCTCCAAGACGGCCTAGGAGCCCTCCAAGACGTCCTCCAGGAAGGCCCGAAAAGGCCAAAATCATTGATTTACCTTAGGTTTTTGAAGGAGTTTGGCATGTGCGCCTTTTCGGCTTTCCGACGGCCCAAGACGGCCCAAGAGGCCCCCAAGATCGCCCAAGAGGCCCCCGAAAGGGCCCCATGACGACCCAAGTGGCCTCCAAGACGTCCCCAAGAGGGCCCCTAGACGGCCCAAGAGGCCTCCAATACGCCCAAGATGGCCTCCAAGACGCCCAAGATGGCCTCCAAGACAGCCCCGAAGCGCCCCAAGAGGGCCCCAAGACGGCCCAGAAAGGCCCCCAAGACGGCTCCCGACGCGACGGCGTCAGACGTGCCAGGAACCCACCAAAATGGCCGAAGTTGGCTCGAAGCTGGCCCAAGAGGCTCCCAAGAGGGCCTCCAGGAAGGCCAGAGGAGGCCCAAAACATTGATTTTCCTAACATGTTTGACGGATTTTGACATCTGCTTCTTTTCGGCCTTCCGACGGCCCGAGACGGCCCAAGAGCCCCCGAAGATCGCCGAAAGATCGCCCAAGAGGCCTCCAGGATGGCCCCAGAACGGCCCAAGAGGGCCCCAAGAGGACCCCAAGAGGACCCCAAGACGGCACAGGAGGCCTTAAAGACGCCCAAGATGGGCCTCCAAGACGGCCCTGGAGCATTCCAAGAGGACCCCAAGTCGGCCCATAGAGGCCCCCCAAACGGCTTCCGACGGCGTCAGACGGACCATGAGCCCACCAAGACGGCCGAACGTGGCTCTAAGATGGCCCAAGACGGCCCAAGAGGCCTCCAAGAGGGCCTCCAGAAGGCCCGAAAAGGCAATCATCATTGATTTCCCATTGGTTTTTGAAGGATTGTGGCATTTGCTGTTTTTCTGCCTTCCGACGGCCCGAGATGGCCCAAGTGCCCCCAAAGATCGCACAAGAGGCCCAAGACACGGCCCCAAGAGACCCCCAAGACGGCCCAAGAGGTCTCCAAGACGCTCAAGATGGCCTCCAAGACGGCCCAGAGCCCTCCAAGACGTCCTCCAAGACGTCATCCAAGAAGGCCCGAAAGGGTCAAAATGGCCTCCAGACGGCCAAGATGACATTCAAGATGCCCACGTGTTCCCCGAAGGCTTTCCAAACCGATTCGGGGAACACATGGTCCGATAGCTTGGCAGGCCTGGCCTCAACGTTCGGCCACATAGGCGCTTCCAAAAAGGCAGGGGGCGGCGGTGATTCGCGGTAGGCGTCTTCGATCCGCCGCCCCCTGTTGATTCATCACAGGGGTGCCAGGCGTGCTGAGTCCTTTCGCTTTTTCCAAAAAGAACTCCCAAAAGAACCCCCCCTGCGGTTTCGGCCCCGCCCGCCGGGGTCCCGGAATGGCCCGGAAATGGTGGCTCCAAAAGATTGTCCTGCTCCAGATGGCTCCAACATGGCTTCCAAGATGGCCAAGATGGCCCAAGACGGCCTCCAGGTTCACCCAAAATGGTCCAAGATGGCCTCCAACACGGCCGCCCCCCTGAAACAGCGAGGCTCCGATCAGATCTGCGCGGTGCCTCACTCCGCAGGACCCACCAGCAGCCCTCGAAAGTGGCGAAAGCTTCGCAGATCGCAGCCCCCTAGGCACGGCGAGGTCCCGCTCAGATCTGCGCGGTGCCTCACTCCGCAGGACCCACCAGCAGCCCTCGAAAGTGGCGAAAGCTTCGCAGATCGCAGCCCCCCAGGGACGGCGAGGTCTCGCTCAGATCTGCGCGGTGCCTTACTCCGCAGGACCCACCAGCAGCCCTCGAAAGTGGCGACAGTTTCGCAAATCGCAGCCCCCCAGGGACGGCGAGGTCTCGCTCAGATCTGCGCGGTGCCTCACTCCGCAGGACTCACCAGATCTGCGCGGTGCCTCACTCCGCAGGACCCACCAGCAGCCCTCGAAAGTGGTGACAGTTTCGCAGATCGCAGCCCCCCAGGGACGGCGAGGTCTCGCTCAGATCTGCACGGTGCCTCACCCCGCAGAACCTACCAGCAGCCCTCGAAAGCGACAGTTTCGCAGATCGCAGCCCCCCAGGGACGGCGAGGTCTCGCTCAGATCTGCGCGGTGCCTCACTCCGCAGGACCCACCAGATCTGCGCGGTGCCTCACTCCGCAGGACCCACCAGCAGCCCTCGAAAGTGGTGACAGTTTCGCAGATCGCAGCCCCCCAGGGACGGCGAGGTCTCGCTCAGATCTGCGCGGTGCCTTACTCCGCAGGACCCACCAGCAGCCCTCGAAAGTGGCAGTTTCGCAAATCGCAGCCCCCCAGGGACGGCGAGGTCTCGCTCAGATCTGCGCGGTGCCTCACTCCGCAGGACCCACCTGCAGCCCTCGAAAGTGGCGACAGTTTCGCAGATCGCAGCCCCCAAGCGACGGCGAAGAGAGGGCAGGAGGCGAGAGGAGGCGGGAGGCGGGAGGAGGAGGAGAAGGAGAGACGCGACCACACCCCTCTATTCAAAACGAATACCCAACCAAGGAGGGTTGGGAAAAACAGCATACCGAAAGCTCTCCCGACGAGTATTAGAGGGCTCCTGCCGTCTTGGGGACCCCCAGGGTCGGCCCAAGAAGCCATTCGAAGTCGCTGAAGCACCTCGAATTACCCAGTGCTGTTCCGATGCTCGCCCTGTCGGCCCTGAGGGCGTCCGAGACGGCCCAAGAGCCCAAGACGGCCCGAAAGGGCCCGAAGACGGGCCGAAATGGCCCCAAGGGCGCCACATGACGGCCCAGAGTGGGCCCCGCACAGCCTCTTGAAGGCGCCAGACGGTCCGAGAGCGTCCCGGCCACCATGGAGAATCCAGATGCCCCAGGAGGCCGAAGGCCCAACGGGCTCGAGAAAAGCCCCACGGTCGGCCCCAGAGGCCCCCTCCGCAGTGTTGCCCCAGTGATTTCCCCAGCAGCTGGGGGACACACGCAGTCCACTGGCGTGGCCGCACGCCCGCGGGACGCCTCACGACGCAACACTGCACGGCACGGGAGCTCACGTGAAGGCAGGGGGGGCGGCGACTCGCCGCAGGCACCCTCGGCACTCCTGCCTTCCGCTGGCACGTCTGCACAGCAGCGCATCGGACGAGGGCGCGCCCGCACGCTAAACATCGGCGCCACTGGCCACTCGTCGAAGTGTGAGCCAGCTCTCGCCACGCGGTCCAGCTCCTCCGCCCTCACGAGGCCGCAAGCGCCGGGCACACACGGGGAGGCCACCGCCTCTGCGTGGCCAGTGCCGCGCAGGGCGCGCGCGACGCCAGGAGTGGCGCGCGCCGAGGCACCCGCTGCTGCTGCTGCTGCTGCTGCTGCTGCTGCTGCTGCTGCTGCTGCTGCTGCGGCCAGGGCCGCTGGGAGTGCGCGCGGCCAACGGCGGGCCCCTCGCGGCGGGAGCGGCGCTGCTTGCAGCGTGGAGGTGCCGGCGAGGGCCGTCCCTTAAGATTGGGCGGGCGGGCCGCGGCAGCAGAGGTGCCTGCCGGTGGCGCGTCTGCGGCGCCGGCGCCCTCGGCCCCGCGGGCCCTGCGGCGGGCCCTGCGCAGGCGGCGCAGGATGGCGTTGGCAGTGGGCCGCTGCACGGGATCCGGGTCGGTCATCCTCACCGCAAGACGCGCGAGCTCGGGGAAGGTGGCCGCCGGGCCCAGCGGCACGCGGCGGTGTACACGGAGCCCCTCGAGCACCGCGGCCCTCTCCATCTGTGTGCGCACAGGACAGATGAGCTCTGCGAGAACCAGGCCCAAGGCGTACACGTCCGTCGCCGCCCCCAGCGGGCCGCCGGACAGCTGCTCAGGGCTCGCGTAGGAGGGCGTGCCCATGGTGCCCCGCGAGCCCCGCCGCGACGCTTTCGAAGGCGAACCGCCACTTGTGCCAGCGGGGCTATCCCTTGGGTCCTGGTGCCGCTGGACCACCTTTGCAAGGCCGAAGTCGCCCAGCCGCACGGCGCCGCTGCGCAGGGCGAACAGAACGTTGGAGGGCTTCACGTCCCTGTGCACGCAGGAGCGGCTGTGCATGTGCGCCAGGGCCCGAGCGCACTGGAGAGTGATGTCTACGGGCCTGCGGCCCTGCCATGGCGTGTCCGCGTCCAGGCGGCCGCCGTCGGCGCACCAGGCGTTGCGGCTGCCAATCCAGCCCTGCAGCGTCTCTTCCTCGCATAGCTCGACCTGTATATACAGCGTCGCGAAGCAATCGGGGCTCTGGTCCCTGTCCTGCACGGGGCTCCGCGATACGTGGTGGTCCTGCTCGGCGGCGGCAGCCGTGCCGCCTGTGCATCGGCCCGCGTTCGGAGCCGCAGCGGCCTCTGCCAACGGGGCTGCAATCTCGTTCGACGCTGGCGCTGTCGGCAACGTGGGGGAAGCCACCTCCGCCCCGTCCTCGACGGACTTGAAGAACACCACGCGGCTGCCAGCAGAGCCCTCGTCCGAGCTGAAGAGGCTGGAGTCGTCGTCGCTGGGGCACGACACACTGGAGAAGATGCCTGGAATACGAACAACGGCATAAGCAGAAACGTTCGGAACTCCGCGCGGATTCATTGGATCGGCGCTGGGCCCCCTCCCCAGTGCGCGGAGCGCGCCAGGGGCGGCGCTGGAGGCGCCGCCAGCAAGGCCAAGCGCTGATCAAATAAATCCGCGCGGAGCTCCTGAAATGTGTGTTTATACGCTACTCCTCGGAGCTCTCCTGGGGTGCACTCTGACCAGAACTTCGAAAGAAATTCAGCCGTGACGACGAGGCCCTCCCAGGTGGCCCCAAAAAGGCGAGAACGAAGCAACGGTAGCGGCATCAGCATCGAAAAGCTCATGTTTATGCCGGTTCTTAGGGGCCTCCCAGATGCGGCTCGATGTAGAGCGCGATTTCATCCACGTCGGCGTCGCCGATTCATCGCCGATGCATCGCCGATGCAGCGCGATCCTCCGACACCATCTACTCCGAACCCATCTGGGGGGCCTAGAACTGTTGTCATTATTGTGATCCTCCTCTCTTCATCCTTCTCCCTCTGCCCCATCATCAGCATCATCATCATCATCATCATCATCATCATCATCATCATCATCATCATCATCATCACCATCATCATCATCATCATCATCATCATCAGCATCACCATCATCATCATCATCATCATCATCATCATCATCATCATCAGCAGCAGCAGCAGCAGCAGCAGCAGCAGCGGCAGCAGCAGCAGCATCAGCATCAGCATCAGCATCATCATCGTCATCAGTATCATCCGTATTGTTTGTCTGATTATTCTTATGCGTCTCTGGTTTATTCTGGCTACCCTGAGATCCGACGGCGCGAAAAAAAAAAAGCATCGTAACAACAATCGCGACAGGAGCCAAGCATCCTATCTTTCTGCGCCAATTTTCGAGCTGGATCTGGATCTGTGAGGGCCTCAAGGCCCGACGTCTGACGAAAACGCCCGGCTCGAAAAATCCAAACGAAAGGATCTCAGGGTATTCTTCTTCTCGGGGGCGTCCAAGAGGAGGGCGTCGAAGAGGGGGGGGGGGGGGGGCGCAAATCATGGTCAGCGGCATGTGCGCGGCCCGGGGGGGGGGCGGGGACATAATGAACTAAGAAGAGGCGCCATGAAATGAGGAGAGATCTCATGGCCCCCGCCATGATATCCACCCCCCCTAGCCATCACCCCCTACTCTTCTTTGTCTGAGTACATCTTCTTAATACTGTTAGTATCATTGTTATTCGAGCTTTGTTTTGGACTCCAGCAAGTTTACTTGCATGGACGGGTGGGGGCTGAACCTGAAGCAATCCGCGGAAACGACGTGCACGTGCGGGAAGTCACGCAAGTCGAAAGGCACATGCACGCTGGTACTCGTTTGAAGCAGGGCGACGGGGGGGGTCCAAAAGGGGGGGATGCAAATCATGACCGGCGGCACGTGCGCGGCCCAGCGGGGGGGCCAGGGACGTAATGAAATAAGAAGAGGCGCCATGAACTCTGGGGAAATACCATGGCCCCCGCCATGATATCCACCCCCCCTAGCCATCACACCCCCCTCTTTTCCGCCCCCGAAAGCAGGGCGACGGGGGTGGGGGGGAGAGGGGGGGGGGGGGGGGCGAACGCCATGTAATCAAACTTGCCCGAATCTTCTCCGAGTGCCTGGGCCCTCGAGCGCCGCCGGGGGCCCCAGCGGCTGCACGGCCGGGGAGGGCGGCGGCGCCCAGAGCGGCGACGGCCGGGGCCCGGGGGCCGCCTCGCCGCCGGCGTCCGGCTCGATCCACGCCCGGTGGTAGCGCACCACGTTCGGGTGGCCCCCGAGGAGCCTCAGGGCCTCCACCTCTGGAGGGGCAGCAGCACTGAGGTATGGCCGATCATCTACAGATGTATATATACTTCGACACACATCTGTGTAATACATATATATGTGTGTACGATATGCATGTGCAATTGCACATATGTATACATATATATACATATATATATATACATATATATATATTGGTATATGCATATCGCATTACATGTACATGCATATGTATTGGTATGTATTTATGCATGTTGTGTATGCAAATTTAGATATGTATGTCGCCGCGCCGTTTGTTCGCGACGCGCCCAAGTGGACGACGCCGACACCACGGCAAACCCACGGCAAGCCCTGCGCCCCGCGCCCCAGCAGACGACGCCCACACCGCGACAAACCCCGCGGCGAACCTTGCGTCCGAGGCGGCGTCTGCCTGGTGGCCACGGTGCCCTTCCCAAGACGAAGGCATCGCGTCGGAACAAATGGCGCGGCGACACATGTATGAAAATTCTGACTTGAGAGATCTGGGCCAGCTTCCCGGAAGCTTCTGGGAGCGAGCCTGGACAAAGATCTGTTGCTGACTCTGGAGGGGCGAGCCTGCACAGGAAACTGGGTCAGCTTTTGGGCAAGTTGGTTGAGAAGCACTGGCCCAGCTTTTCGGGAGGTTTCTCACTCGGATGCTCGACTGCACTTGCGCGAAGGCAACGGCGTGTGAACCCGAAGTAACCCTGCTGGACAGCTTTCTGAGGCGCTGGCTGGGGTTCAGAATTCGAGGGATGTCTGCAGCCAAGTGAGCCCTCGCGAGGGTGACCGATACCCGATACCCCTGCGTCGAGTGGACCCCCAGTGGCAGGGTTCGCAAGCGATCGCAGAATTGGAAGCATGGAAATGAGCGCCAACACCAAAATGATGGTTTGCCTCCACCGAAGCAAAACTATCCTAGATGTTGGCGTTGGTGGGAATATTTCGGTCACCCAGGAAGCCCAAATAATTACTACCGCCATTCCCGAGATTGGGATCATCTCCCCTCGGTGGAGGCACACCGCCGATATTGGTGTTGGTGTCATTCCTGGGTCTCCGACGGAAGAAGCTCTCGGAGGTGCGCGCGGACCTCGTGGGACGGCGCCGGGGTCGGCGCCCCCGAGGGAGCCCAGCGCCGACCCGAGACAGCCGCGTGAACATCCGAAAGTGCATCATGTTCCTGCAGGATGGATTCTTCCTCGAGCCTCGCGCAGAACGTGCTGCTCGACGCTCTTGCCGACAGCGCCACCCGTCCGGTACCGCACGACCTTCACCGCGACCTCGTGGTCAAACCAAAACGAACCGATGCCGCTGCTCCCCGGACCTCTCCCGGGGCGCGCTCTGACAAGAACTTCGAGGCGAAGCCGGCGTTGGCGACGCGGGCCTCCCAGGAGGCCCAAAAAGGGGAAAACGAGGGAGGGGTAGCGGCATGTGTACCTTTCCCCGTTGAGCCTCCACCCCGTCCGCGGCGCGCTCGCAGCGCCACACCTCGCCGAAGCCGCCGCGGCCGAGCAGCCGCACGCGCCGGAACTCCTCGCGGAAGCGGGGCCGGCTGACGTAGGGGACGCCGAGGCGCCCCTCCTCGGCAGCGCGCACCACGAGGGGGTGGAGGGCGAGAAGGGTGCTCCTCCGAGAGGGCGGGGACGGGGGGGGCTCCGTCCTGGAGATCCGGCGCTCCGAACAAAAATGGAGCGGGCGATCTTTGGCCGCGTTTTGCCTCCAGGGGCCTCTAGTGCGCCTCAGGATCATCAAAAAACAGTTCGGAATGAGAAACTAGTTCCAGGGAATGGGTCGAGACCTCTGGGGTTCGACGGTGTGAGAAAGTCATGGCGTCGGGGGTCTCCGTGAAGGGCAGGGGGCCTTCCACATGGAGGCCTTCCCAGCCCCCGGGAAGTCTTATCCTCTCGAAGCCCCCGGGCGCCTATCTGTTAGGCCTGGGAGCGGTGTGCTTGTTATGCGGAGCAGGTGACCCGCTGCTCGTGCGCAGCTGCATGCCCTTCCCTCTCACTCTCGCGCCGACCTGCATGGTCTGATCGAGCTCCGTCTCTGTCTCTTTTCCTTCCGTCTCGTTGCCCACCCGCTCCGCGCCTGCATCGTACAGCTTCCGGTGCGGCCCACCGCTCGCTTTGACCCGCGCCGACCGTCTCGCCCTTGTTACAAGCGCAGACGGGGCCCAGTGGCACGACACGACGACGTGCGACGGACGACAGACGAGAAGACAGGAGGGGGCGCGGGGGAGGGGAGGGGGAGGCGCGCCCGGCGCCCGACCGTCTCGCGCACACCCTGGCGCCCGCGGACTTCAAGAGTGCTTCTTCTGTGACACGTGCCGTCGTCGTGCATCTCTCCGCGCGTGTGGCCGCGCCTCAGGCTTCGCGAGATGCCCTCGCCCCGGCTTGCCCGACTTGCCCGTGCGGACTGCCGCTGCCGCGCCGCGACGTTGAGACACGTGCAGCCGCCCCACCTTTTGGGGGGGGGGGGCGCCGCTTTGTAGGGCGGGCCGGGCCGCTCCCCGAGCTGCTCGCTGCGCTGCGCTGCGCTGCGCTGCGCTTCGCTGCGCTGCGCTGCGCTGCGTGTGCGCCGCGTGGGCGCTGCGCCGCGTGGTGTGGGCGCGGTTCTGTTCGCGGAAGGCCCCCCTGCCTCTGCTCAGAGGCGCCCTCCCGCCTTTCTCGGACGACTCGCGACAAAAAGAATCCCATATAACCCTCTTGGGGAGGGGACCCGAGTCAGGAGGGCCGAAACCATCAGGAATAGATGGGGGTCTTTAAAAGGAGGCCCAGGCACACAAAAATAAGGAAGCACAAATCCCACGATTCCCCACATCTTCCAGTATTTCTTCAATGTTCGTCTTCCTCCATCCTTTCCATGTTTCCCCATATTTCTTTGGGAATTGACGATTCTGCGTGTCTCTGTGTGTCTTTCCCTCCTGAGTCTTTTCTGCAGCTGTATCAAACCGACCCCCCCGCATTATCATCCGAATGCAAGAAACGGGGACCTGAACTAGGCCACGTCCTCATTGCGTTATTCGGGTAACGGTTAGGGTTTTTTGATGAAGCAACTAACTCCTTCAAACAAAAAAGCGATAGGAACAAACGATGATCAGAAGGCATCCGCACTCGCGCCACCTCCTTGCCCCACCCCCCTGACGCCCTGAACAATTGGCCACGTCACAAGGGCCCGCACAGGTCTCGCCACCTTCCCCCCAGGGGGACCGGCTTTCCCTCTCGAGCCGATGCCGCTCTTTTCGACGATCCTCAGAGCGTGTGTTAGCCCCAACGTGTGTTTGTCCATCAAGGCCCTTCGATACGAAGCAGGCGATGTAGTGATCAACTGGTTGGGCTGAAGGGGGCAAACACACATTGGGCTAACACACGTCCTGAGGAGCATCGATCTTTGATGGAGGTTGAAAACTGCCGGAAGCCCACCGCCGGGACCCTTTCAGGACGCGAGGATGTCATGACTTCGGAGTTGTCGTGCTTTGGGGCGATCTCGCAAGTAGGGCGGAAATGTCCGCTCTACGGTTCCAAATCTTCGGTGTCGACTTACGCCCTACTTTACCACCGCAATTTCCGCCAAACTTCTGCGAACATCCGGTCGGTTCGTGCGACGTCAGCGCGCGCAGAGATTTTCAACCTTGAATCGATCGCGGCCCCGATTGTTCAAGGTTGAATTTCGTCGGGTCCAGCGGCGTTTCCGTGTCCCTCGGTGCTTCCGCGTCGCAGACCTCAACTTTGAACTGAGCGCATTCGCTGGCGTCGCTTGCGCGCCAACGCCGCATGAATAGATGCCTCCTAGATGTGGTCGGAGTAGATGGGGTTGGAGGATCGCGCCACATCGCCGATACATCGGCGATACATCGCCGATGCATCGGCGATGCATCGGCGACATCGGCGATCCATCGGCGACGCCAGCGTGGAGAAAATCGGGCTCCACATCGAGCCGCATCGCCGATGCATCGGCGATGCGGCACGATCCTCCAACCCCATCTGCTCCGACCCCATCTAGGGGCCTAGAATGAACCTACCGTATCCCCCTACTTCTGAGGCGGACATTTCCGCCCCACTTGCTCGCACCGTGCGGAGCACATTTCTGGCGGGAAAAACTCCGTCAGAAGATGCATCGGCCACAGCACGGCGCCGAGCCAAAAAATCCGCGCGGACCTCCGAGTTTTCATGTTCATGTCCATGTTCATCCCCCTATCCAGAGGACCCGAACATGCCCATGCCCACCGCCCGTGGAGGTCCGCGAAGATCGGTCCCCCAGGCGGTGGTGATGGCTTGATCCCGCCTCGGAGTCCGGGAAGGGGTCTGGGGCGTCGGGGTGGCCTGTCGGCTGCACGCGAGGAGCATGCCTGGGCAAGAGTGACCTCTGGTGCGCGGCTCAAGCGGCGGCGCGGGGTGGCCACACCCGAGCGCATCCTACCGCATCGCGTCCGCCGGTCGGGGGGCCCCAGTGAGCCCGCACAGGAGGTCACTCCAGCGAAGGGTAACTACCTTGAGAAAGCCAGAGGCACCGATGCCGCCACTCCCCAGGCCTCTCCCGGGGCGCGCTCTGACCAGCATGTCGAGGCGAATCTGGCGGTGGCGACGAGGGCCTCCCACGGGAGGCCCAACGAGGAAAACACGGGAAGGGTAGCAGCATATGGGCACGAACCTCTTCCTCCCATGACACTCCGGCGAAGGGTCACGCCGGCGGGCACGCCCGACGACGACGACGCCGACGACGCCGACGTCGACGACGACCCCGCCGACGACGACGACGACGACGACGACGACGACGACGACGACGACGACGACGACGACGACGACGACGACGACGACGAGCCCGCCGACCCCGGCCTCGGGCGCGTCCGCGACCGGCGCCGGGGCCCGGCCGCTCGGGGTGCCGCCCGGCGTCGGCGCCTCCGCGGCCGCCGGCGGCGCCGGCGCCCCTGCGGCGGCCGCGCGGCGGGCCTGCGGCGCGGAGCGCCCTCGGGCGTGGCGCCCGCGGCGGGGCATCGGCTCCGCTCGCAGAGGAGCAAGCGACGGCAGAAGCACGAGCCCTCTCCGAACCAGCCTCGAGCTCCTCCCTATACCCCCTGCCCGGAGGTGCGGCGCTGCACCCAGGTTGCAACAGCGCAGGGGATCACCACCGGAGCCTCGGGACCCATCTTTCTGCGCCAGGTTTCGAGCCAGATCGATATGTGAGGATCCCGGGGCCCGAAATTGGGCGAAAACACCCGTTGTGCATAAAAATGCAGCGCCAGGATCTCAGGGTACGACTGACAAGCCAAACCGCGATGACGATCTTAGTGGTGCGCCTCTCAGAATCCGAGGGAGCCCGCAAGATCGGCATCGAGATCGGGCGACGCCAATCACAGGGATAGGGATATGCCCATTGCTGGGGATTTCGGGGGTCCGCGAGGCTTCCTTGGATCTGAGCTGGACCCCCCTCCCTGGCAAGCGGAGCGCGCGGGGCGGTGCCAGAGGCGAGGCTAAGGGCTCCCAACGCAGATCCGAGAAAGCCGCGTAACCCGCCAAAAGTTTGTGTTTATGCCGCCTTTTGCCCTTCGAGCTTGTCGGCCCGAGGCGGCGGCGGAGCCTGCGTCCTCGGGAACTCCCACCGCTGGCACGGCGCCTCGTCCGAGGCGGGGGCCGATCCGCAGGATGACCGGCCTCGATCTGATCCCCGTCCCGCAGATTGAGCGGCCCAGCGGCGCTGGCATTCTGAGGGATGCGCCCTCAGAAACGGAGGGAATCCTTGGTGCGGCATCGAGACCAGGCGACGTCAATCATAGGGATCGGGAGCCACTCCAGGCTCGTCATGAGAGCCGCCGCCTGGGGGATCGACCTTTGGGGGCCTCGGCGGGCGGCGGATGTGCGTAGACTTGGGCCCGCCAGGGCCCGAACTTGCACCAGGGCCATCTCAGTCCTGTCCCTCAGTCGGCGACTCCGAAGGGTGTGGTTTGCAAAAGCTGCGGTTTGCACCCGGCACCCCTCGGGGCCCCCCCGGGGGGGCGGGCGGAGACCTCGACGGAGGTCCCTGCCGCGCGGTCCGAGGAGGCCCGACGAGGACAGCGGCGTGCCTCCCAGGCCCCAACGGCGCCGATCGCAAGCCACACCCCGGCGCAAGACCATACCCTCTGCAGTCGCCGAACTTGGGGAACTCAGGTAGGGGGAAAACAAACCTACCTCGCTTTTGACCACCCTCGCTTCCAAGAGATACCAAGCGATGCCAAACTACGGCCTGTACTGGTCAGGCCGCTTGACGAGGAGGCGCGTGGTATGACTGGGTTTTTCCTGGAAGCGAAAGCGGGGTAGGTAATTCACGCTCTGATTAGGGGCTCTCATACTCCTGCCCCCCAGGGACCGCGGTGGGCCGGGCGAGGCTTCGCCACGCTGCCTCCGGCGGCCGCCTCGTGGCCGCCTCGGGCGCTGGGTGGGTCGGGCGAGGTGGTTGCCAGGCCGCCGCCTGTGGGCGCCCCGTGTATACCTCTTGCGATCACCAGTGGTGATAGCAAGAGGTACAGTAGTCTCTCTTGCTATCACCAGTGGTGATAGCTATCACAAGTGGTGATACCTCTTACTTGCTATCACCAGTGGTGCAGCAGTCTACGTGACGCAGACTGCTGCACCACGTGGCTTGCACTGCGTGGATGATTCCAGAAGCCCAGAACCCAAGAAGGTTGACATCTCTTGGAGGCGGGCTCTCCTTCCGCGGGCTTCCGCCGGCGGAGCCGCCCTCGTTTTACTTCCGCGAGCTTCCGCCGCCCCTCCGCCGCCTGCCACCGAGGAAGAGATGATGCAAACCCCTTCGAACCTCGAAGGCGAGGCCTTTTCTGGAACGCTTCACATCGATTGCACCACATTGCTTACATCCACAGTGCAGGGACGTCAGACAATGACTTCCTGCTTGGGGCCCACGCTGGCTGTCATAAGATTCGAGATCTTGCTACGAAGAAGTCTCGGGGCACACTTGTCGTCGATCCCTGAGGGTACTGAGGTGCCCCAGGGCTTCTCTGGGCCGTGGGGCCATCAGTGGGGCACCTGCTGGTGGGCCGCCTTCCCGTTGCACGTGCCGTGCTGTATGCCCAGACCTGCGATGGCCCGGTGTCTTCGATACGGGGTCCTCGAGAATCCCGACCCCGTCCCCATGGGGCCCGCCTCTTCGCCCCGAGTCGTCGCTGGACGGCCCCGAGGCCCGGCGAGGGCCCCCAGGGGCCGACGACGGCCAAGAACCTGGCGCCGTGCCTGTTGTGCGACGCGCGCGTGTCTGGGCACCCCTACAGTGGGGGCCAGTCCACAAGAAGCCTCCCACGAGAAACCCAACCCTGAGGCCCCAGGACGTTCATGGACTTTTGGCGTGGGGACGTCGCGCTTTTTCCATGGAGAAAAAAATCGAAACCCAAGAAACCCAGGGCATCCTGGGGGCAAGCATGGTGTTTCTTGGCATGGGTCTCAACTGCACCGAAGAGTTAAGTCGGGCGTGTCCCTCTGCAGGAGGAATATTCAAAAAGAGTCAAGCATTCATGTGGGAGCGACTTTTCAACCATATTTCTGCTTGCGCTTGAATATATTTCGGCTCGTGTATACTTTCCTCCCACAATCCGCCTGTGGGAGGACATGCCCGCCCTAACCGAAGAGCCCTCCATCCCCGGCGGTGGTCATTCTGCGGCTGCGTCCCCGCCCGGCACCTTGAGCGCCGGCCGCGGGCCGCGCAGGGCAGCGCAGGGCAGCGCAGGGCGGCCAGCGGCGGGGCGGAGGCCCAGACCTCGAAGGTGTGTTGCCGGGCGGCTGGCAGCGCCGGCGCCAAGCGGGCTCTGCCGAGAAGAACAGAGCAACAGCATGGAGCACAAGCCGTTTCTCTTCACCAGCCTCGAGCTTGTCCCTGCCACCCCACGGCTGACGAGCCAAGCTGCGACGAGAAATCTTGGGGGTGCGCCCCCCCTCAGAAGCCGAGGGAGTCCTGGAGATGGGCATCGAGGTCGGGCGATGGCCATCACACCGAAAGGGGCATGTTCCAGGCCGGCGATCTCGGGGGTCCGCGCGGACTTCTTGGACCTGCGCTGGACCCCCCTCCCTGACAGGCGGAGCGCTCCAGGGGCGGCGCCTGAAGCGCCACCAGGGGAGGGCCGTCGCAAATCCAAGAAATCCGCGCGGACCTCCGACTGCTTGTGCGCATCGCGTTCTCTGTTCCTCGATTGTCGATGGGGGGGCCCGCTGGGGCGGTGGCCCTCGGCCCAGGGGGTGGTGGCCGCTGATGCAGGACCCGCTGGTGGCGAGTGGTGGCCCACGGCCTGGCTCGAAGGGCCGCTGAATAAGATATCGAGGTGCGAACGTCGGTGTGCGCGGCAGAAGCAATGCTGGAGCGAAGCCGGGTGACGGTGAGTAGGGCAACCTGGCTCTCTCGGCAGGAAGCGGTTGAGAACCGCTCGAGCCGGAATGGCTGCGTGGTAGCCCATAAGAGTCTGACGACTTACAGCTGTATCGCGTTCGGCGCACTCACAACTCTGACTCTGTGTAGCGAAACTTTGCACAACGCCAGAAACCTTGGGGCTGATACGGTGCTCACACTCCGAAGGTGAACTGCCTCCCTCCAAGGTGCTCACCTTGGAGGGGAGTCCTAGAAGAGCACGCAGATCAGGGGGGAGGGGGCGCCAGCGGGGAGGAGGGGGAGGTTGCCGAGCTGACATTGCACTCGACGACGCCGGGTATCATGGTCCCCCGACTCGGCCGTCCTCCTTCCCTTGGCCTCCATGCCCTGATCCCGATCCCTGGTGCTGCGACCCCGCCTCTGCAACTTCCGTGTCTCCCGATCTGCTTCCTACGCCTCCTCCGTCTCCCCCTCCCTGCGCATCCTCCTGACCCCCACCCTCGTCCTTCATTCCTTTCCAGGCGCCACTCTTCCTCCCCCTCAACCCTCCTCCCTCATCTTGCCTCTCAAGCCTCCTCCCTACTCATTCCTTCCTCCTTCCCTCCTTCCCCTCCATCTCCTCCTGGTTCCTCCTCCTCCTCCTCCTCCTCCTCCTCCTCCTCCTCCTCTTCGGTCTCCTCCCCTCCTCTCCTCCTCCTCTCCTCCTCCTCCTCCTCCTCCTCCTCCTCCTCCTCCTCCTCCTCCTCCTCCTCCTCCTCCTCCTCCTCCTCCTCCTCCTCCTCCTCCTCCTCCTCCTCCTCCTCCTCCTCCTCCTCCTCCTCCTCCTCCTCCTCCTCCTCCTCCTCCTCCTCCCTCCCTCCCCCCCCCTCCCTCCCTCGCCCCCTCGATCCCTCCCTGCCCTACCACACCCTGCTCATCCATCCCTCCCACCTGCCCCCTACTGCGACGACAACGGCAACCACCAGGAGGACGACGACACCACCGACAACCTTGACCTCCGCTGCGACGACGACGGAAGACATGTCGCCGAAGCCGAAGACGAGAACGATGCCGCTGCCGCCGACGACACCAGCGACAGCGACGGGGACGGCGGCTGCGACGACGACAAAGGCGACGGCGAGGGTGACAACAACCGCAATGCCGACGGCGATGCCGACGACCACGTCGACGTCGACAACGACATTCGTCCGCGGCGGCGTCGTCGTCGTCCTCGCCGTCCTCTGCGTCGCAGTCCTCGAAGTCGAGGTCGCAATCGAGGTGTTTCCCCTTATCATCCTTATATCACGATCATTATCACCGTCCTCACCATCCTCGTCCTCAGCTTACGTCATCCTCATCACCATCATCATCACCACCATCATATCATAATCACCGCAATGAACATTATCATCATAATCCTCCTCCTCCTCCTCCTCCTCATCATCATCATCATCATCATCATCATTATCATGATCATCATCATCATCATCATCATCATCATCATCATCAGCATCATCATCATCATCATCATCATCATCATCATCATCAGCATCATCATGGTCATCATCATCATCATCATCATCATCATCATCATCATCCTCATCATCTTCGTCATCATCATCAGCATCAACATTTGCATCAGCATCAGCATCATCATCATGATCATGATCATGATCATCATCATCATCATCATCATCCTCATCCTCATCCTCATCCTCATCCTCATCCTCATCCTCATCCTCATCCTCATCCTCATCCTCATCCTCATCATCATCATCATCATCATCATCATCATCATCATCATCATCATCATCATCATCATCGGCAGCAGCAGCAGCAGCATCATGATCATCATCATCGCCGCGGCTGGGGAGGACGAGGGACATGAGAATGCAGACGTGTCGCCGCGCCCAACTGGACGAGGCCGACACCACGGCAAACCCAGCGCAAACCCTGCGCCCCGCGCCCGAGCAGACGACGCCGGCAGCCGCGGCAGACCCGCGGCGAGCCCACCGCGCCCGAGCCGGCGTTCGCCCTGGTGCACGAGGCGCCCGCCCCACGGCGAGGCGACGTGTGGAGGCGGAGAGGACGAAGGGTCGAGGTCGCCGTCGAAGACGCCGTCGTCACCGCCGTCGTCCACAGGGACGGCAGCGCCGACGTCACCGTCCAGCGCGGGTGGCCTTCTTCTTCGAGGGCCCCTTCGGGGCAATTGCCGCGAGCTCGTCCTCCAGCTCACGCTCCAGGCGCTCACGCTCCTCGGCGGCGGAGAGGAGGGAGGGGAGCGGGGAGAGTGGGATGACCTAGAGATCCGACGCTCCGCCAAAAATTAGAACGGGCGGGTTTCGGCCGTGTTCGGCCTTCGGGGGGGGGCCCTCGCCGAGCCTCGAGAGCATCACAAAAAATTACTCAGGACGGGAAACCAGCCCTGGGGAAGTGGTCCAGACCTCTCGGGCCCACGCATCCAAAATATTGGAGCAGCGTATGTCTGGGTAGGCTTTAGGTGTGGTGGTGAGGCTGTTGGGAAACCTTGCCGAGGTAGACTCCCCTCATGCCCCTGCAAGCTTCTCCACCGTTCCGCCTCTCGTTGCCCTTCTAGTTCCTGTTGTTTCGGCCGCTGCTCGTGTAATCAATGTGTGCGTGTGTATGTGTGCATGTGTGTTCACGCGCGTGATCCGTTTTTCGGTACGGGCGTTCAGACGCACTGATCGCTTCGATCAACGCCCGTGTAACGTGAACAGGAGATGTCGGAGGGGTCGTCGTCGCCGTCGCCCGTCGCCCGTCGTCGTCCTTCGTCGTCGTCACTCGTCACACGTCGCCGTCGTCTCCGGAAGCTTTGTTGATCGAGGGTCGAGGTTCTCGGAGGGCGATCCTGAAGTCTCCCGCTGCCGCGGAGGAGAAGGCGGCGGAGCGGCGGCACGAGTGCTTGGAGACGCCGGCGTCAAGTCGTCGAGAAGGCCGGGTGGCTAAACCATATCACTGGAGGCCTCCGGAGGACTGAGGTGGCCCCAGGATGGCCCGCTGCCGCGGAAGAGAAGGCGGAGGAGCGGCGGCACGAGTGCTTGGAGACGCCGGCGTCAGGTCGTCGAGAAGGCCGGGTGGCTAAACCATATCACTGGAGGCCTCCGGAGGACTGAGGTGGCCCCAGGATGGCCGAACGCACAAGCAAAAATGCCGCGAGTGGGGCACCCACTGGGGGGAGGGCCTCCCGCGCGCGCCAGGAGGAGAGAAGCGGGGGCAGGAGGATGAGAAGGAAGAGGGGGAGGAGGAGGAGGAGGAGGAGGAGGAGGAGGAGGAGGAGGAGGAGGAGGAGGAGGAAGAGGAGAGGGAGGAGAGGAGAGGAGGAGAGAGGGCAGGCGGATGTCGAGGATGCGGAGGAGGTGTGGAGGAAGAGGAGGATGAGGAGGAGGAGGAAGAGAGGAGGGGAGGGAGGGGCAGGCGGATGCCAGGAGGATGAGGAAGAGAGGAGGAGGAGAGGAGGAAGAGGAGGAGGAGGAGGAGGGAGGAAGAGGAGAGGGAGGGGCAGGAGGATGAGAAGAAAGGAGAAGATAATTGGGAAACAAGCATATAGAAACAACATACTACAACATACTATTACGAATACTACTAAATAATAATGCTAAGAATAACAATGATAAGGATAAGACGAACTAGCATGATAATAATCATAACAGCATGAAGAAGAAAGGGAGGGGAGGAAGGAGGAAAACGAGGAGGAGGAAAGGGAGGAGGAGGGAGGAGGAGGAGGAGGAGGAGGAGGAAGAGGAGGAGGAGGAGGTGGAGGAGGAGGAGGAGGAAGAGATCGAGACGCGGTCCTCCCGCTCCCGCTTCCGGCGCTCCGCCGCCTCCTTGTCCTTGCCGCCCTTCCTAGTGGTGGCGTTGGTCACGCCTCGCTCAACGCTCAGGCACGGGCCAAGAGGCGCCGGAGGGTCGACGGACGAGGAGGCAGGACGAGGATAAGGACGAAGAGGAGGAGGAGGAGGAGGAGGAGGAGGAGGAAGAGGAGGAGGACGAAGAGGAGGAGGAGAAGGAGGAGGAGGAGGAGGAGGAGGAGCAGGAGAAGGAGGAGGAGCAGGAGGAGAAGACAGCGAGAAGACGAGGAAGAGGGAATTGACGAGGAGGAGGACGAGGAGGAAGGACGGGGAGGAGGAGGGGGAGGCGGAGGAGGAGGAGGAGGAGGAGTAGCAGGAGGAGGAGGTGAAGCAGGAGGTTGAGGCGGAGGACGAGGAGGAAGAGGAGGGGGAGAAGGATGGGGAAAAGAGGGGGGGAAAAGAGGGGGGAAGGGCGGGGGTGGGCGAAGAGAAAGTCAGGCAGGACGATGAGGAGGACGAGGACGACAGCGAGGAGGACACTACAGGACAGCGAGGCGCTGTAGCCTCTCCCTCCCCCTCCTCCCCGACGAGCTGGACCTAAAGCCTCCCCTCCAAGTGCAAAAAGAGGAGCAAGGGCGTCTAGATCCCGAGCCTCCTCCTCCCTCGCCTCGTCCTCCTCCGCCTCCTCCTCCTCCTGCTCCTCCTGCTCCTCCTGCTCCTCCTCCTGCTCCTGCTCCTACTCCAGCTCCGGCTCCTGCTCCTGCCCCTGCTCCTCCTCCTGCTCCTTCTGCTCCTCCTCCTCCTCCTCCTCCTCCTCCTCCTCCTCCTTCTCCTCCTCCTCCTCCTCCTTCTCCTCCTCCTCCTCTTTCTCCTCCTCCTCCTCCTCCCTCCGCCTTTTCCTCCCGCCACATCTGTCTCCCTCCTCCTCCTCCTCCTCCTCCACCCTCACGGCGCTACCGCGATCCCGGCACCCGACTCATTTTAGCTCAAGTCCTCGCTACGTTCCTCCCTCCTCCATTTCTCCTCCTCCTCCTCCTCGCTTCCTTCCCTCCTTCCTGCCTTCCTTCCTTCGTTCCTTCCTTCTCCTGCTCCTTCCTTCTCCTGCTCCTCCTCCGAGGCATAACTCTAATGATGCTTACGCCATGTGCGCGCCCCGAGGCCATAACTCTTTGTAAATTACGCCATGCTGTTGGGCGCCCGAAATGGGTACGGAAGAAATTGAGACAATGCCAAACAACCAATGTTGACCAAAACCGACAGCGGCTGCTGTTGGGCGGGCGGCTTATTGTCTTCAATGGAAAACGCCTGCGGCGGCGCGGACAGCGAGTGATGTTCAAAACGAACAGGAACTGCTGTTGGGCATCGTACCCATTCTTTCCGTGCCCACTTCGATCGTCCCGAATGTTCGAGTACCCGAAGCCATAACCATAGGCCCTAGAGCTCGCGCTCCCGAGACCATAACTCCTTGTGAATGACAAAATGTTCGCGTCTCCGAGGCAATACTCTTTGTACATTACTGAATATTACTTGCGTCCCCGAGGCCACGGTGCCTCGTAAATTACGCGTTCTTCGCGTCCCTGGATAATGAACCCATGTAAAATACCCAGTATTCGCTTTCGAAGCTACAATCCTGAATGAAAGCCCGCATGACAGTACAAGAGGCCTCCGAGACGGCCCATGCGAGCCTCACGCAACCATCAGATCCAAGCGTGCATTGGCAATGTGTCAACGCGTGCCCCAGCTGGAGCCCTGCAAAGTACATGAATATCTCAAGTGGCCCCCGTTCGAAGTTCCGACGCTGCTTCACGACGGCGCCCAAGCCTCACAACACAGCTCTTGCATACCTGCATACCCCAATCTCCGAGAGAGGGAGCCAGTGGCAGGGGGCGAAGCCCTTACGGATACATGCACAGAGGCCCTCCGACGAATTTTGCATGTACCTTCAGGAAGGGCGGCGGTGTATGAAGTCGCTGGCTCTCAATGGTGACACCGCCACCCCCCCTTGAGGCCCAGGCACAATCCTTTGGGGGGTGTAGGTGTGTATCTTTTGTGCGGCGGAGTTTCCCCAAAGCTACGCAGAAGAGCGAGCGGCATAAGCATAAACTTTCAAAGGTCCGCGCGGATTCCCTGTTGGATCGCGTGCCGCTGCGGTGGCCCCGGCGACGCGCTGTGCCTGGCGAGCGGATCGCGTGTCGCTCCGCCCCGCGGGGCGGGGCGGCGCGGAAAAGCTCGGGGCGCGGACGCCTGGGCACTGGGCTGTGGATAGCGTGTCGCGCCAAAGCGAACTGCAGTAGGAGCTCGACCACAAGAAAACCTTCCACAAGCAACCCAACCCTGAGACCCTAGGTCGTCCATTGGTTTTTGGTGTGGGGGAGTCACGATTTCCATCACAAAACAATGGAAACACCCAGGACACCCTGGAGGCAAGCACTGTGCTTCTTGGCATGGGCTTCCACTGCAACGAAGCAATCTATATTGTCGGAAACTTTTGGACCGCGCGTTCCGCGGCGGCCCTGGCGACGACGCTAGACTCCCTTGCGAGCGGATCGCGCGTCGCTCTGCTCCGCGGGGCGGGAGGGGCGGGAAAGCTCGGGAAGCTGACGCCTCGGGACCGGGCTGTGGATAGCGTGTCGCGCCCGAGCGTGGTGGGCCAGAAACGGCGGAGCGACTTTTTGTACGCCGCAGCGCGGCAGAGGCAGTCCGTACGCGCGCTCGGGCGAACCAGGCAACGGAAAGCGCAAATTGACCCGCGGCTGGAGGGAAAAACGGGCAAAGGCGGTCGAAGGAAAACGCCGGGATCGGGGATCTTCTGACCCGGGTCAATCCAGACCCAGGTCAGCAGGAAACCACAAAACTGCAGTGCAGGAACAAAAAACTGCAACGCAAGTTTTCGCAAACCCGGGTCAGCCAATATGCGCGGCCGCCTCGCGGCCACAAGCGGCTCGCTAACCCCCGTCAGCCAGAGTGGGTCTTCGCAGGATCCTGCAGAATCTGGCGCTCTGGCTGACCCCCGTTTGCACTGACCCCGTCTCAAGGCTCCCGACGGGATTCAACTCATTTTGTTCCGGGCGATCCCAGCCGAAACCTGCGACATTTGTTCCCGAGCCTCGTACTGACTGCTAGCGCGGCCAGCCTGAACTCGTCGCGCATGTCGCGTTTGATACGACGGTATGATTCGGTAGCTGCTACAATCTCCTCTCGCGCGTTCTGTTCGTTCCCGTTCTGTTCCAAGCGCAGAGGAGCTGTGCTGTTCTGCTCTCGACGGGGCGGCGTGACGTCGAATCGGTCGTTACTGCGCCTGTTTTGTCCTGTGGTCAGCCTTGCGTCGGCCTGGATGTTACGTTTGATAAGGCACCATGGATCCGTCGTCGCCGTTTTCAACCATATTCAACGGAAGCATGTGATACTCCATCATGTCCTGGTATGTTACACTGTATGCTGTTGTGTTCTTGACAGGCCTGCGTGATGTTATGACGCCCGTCACGGTAGATACGTCGTCCAATCGGTCGTTGCTGCGCCTGTTTGTTCCTGTGCCCAGCCTGACCTCGGAGCGCACGTCGCGTTTGATTATGTCATGGCACGGTCGACTATGTTATGATGGTCGTTTGATGAGATGCCGTTGATTGGTGGGTGCAATCATAAAATGTGCTATGTGCTGTTCGCTTGGGTTCTGCCCCGTTGTGCTTCATGGCACTCTTGTATGGTATGTTATGTTCTGAACGTGCCAGGGTGACATCGTGACGCTTGTGACGCTTGATATTTCGTCTAATAGGCCGTTGCTGGTGCTATTTGTTTCGGTGGCCAACGTAGTCTCGGCGCTCACCTCGCGTATGATAACACGGAATTGCTGGTTCTCTGCCGTATTTCTGTATGTGGCGTTCTTCTCGGTTGCATTCCGTATGGCTTGTCCTGTTCTGCTCTCGACGGGGCGGCGTGACGTCGTAACGCCTGTCACGTTTGCTGTCGTGGAATCGGTCGCTGCTGCACTTGTTTTTGCCCTGTGGCCAACCTTACGTCGGCGCGATTGCTGCGTTCGACAGGGCGCCATTAGTCCGTCGTTTCTGAAATTTGGAAGTTCAGATATGTGTTATTCACTCATGCTCTAGTATGCTGTACTGTATTATGTTATGTGGTGTTCTCGACGGGCAAGCGCGATGTAGTGACGCCTGCCACGATAGATACGTCGTCCAATCGGTCGTTGCTGCGCTTGTTTGTTCCTGTGCCCAGCCTATTCTCGGCACGCACGTCGCGTTTGATTATGGTAAGGTACGGTCGATGATGTTAAAATGTTCATCTTCAATGGTGATTCGCTCCATTCGGTTGGATGGTATGATGTAATGACCCGCTTTATTACAAGAGGACTTCGTGCGCTATGGAGTGAGATGTTGGTTTAGTGTGCTCTGTTATGCTTTTACGTTATAGTATGACGATTACGTTGTGTTCTGCACCATTCAGGTTAGGGTAGGCCTCTTGAACTTTGTGACCGTGTATGACGGTATAACAGATTCGCTGGCATAGTGTTAGCAGTACCAAAGCAACGCATGTATGGTATTATGGCGATGATATGCCATAATCGTTATATCATGTGATGGTATGTTATGTCCTGCCATTCCTCTTCAACCTGTAGCCGTCTATGAGCTTCGATTGCATTGTTTGCCGGCGCGGCAGACATAGCACACCACTTCTGGTATCGTATGGTAAAGGTTGCTATTCTATGCTCGTACATGCTCCGCTATGTGATGCAGTGATTTGCTATGTTATGATACGGTCGATGTTGTGTTATGGTATGGAATGCCCCGTCGTGCTGCACTATGCCATGCCATGTTATGATATGCTTCGCCATGCCACAGGAGTATAGTGCATGTTGCGTTATCGCATGGTTTGCTGTGGCTTGTTGTGTTACGCTACGGTCTGTGACGATGTGCTCGGTTGGCCCATGATTCGTCATGATGTGCAACGGTTCGATCTGCTAGTATGATCTCCACTAATATATTGCGTTGTGGCATGGTGTGTTATGTTACATACGTGCAACTTATGCCATACCATGATGTGCTATGATACGCTATGATATGTCATGCGATAGTACGTTATGTTATGATCTGACCCGTCATTGTATGTTCAGTTAGTATGCTATGTTTTGTCATGCTGTCTTATGGTATGTTGTGTGCTGTTAGTTGTGTTCTTGTCATGCTCACGGGAATCTCGGACATTCTCGGTTGACCCAAGGATCTGGCGGCCGCAGTATGCAGAGTGGGCGAGTCGAGTCTGTTGGGGCTGGAGTCTCAGACACTCTCGGTGAACCTGGGGATCTGGCGGCCGCGGTATACAGAGTGGGCATGTCGGGTATGAACTGGGGGGCAATTGGTGGACTTGGGGATCTGGCGGCCGCGGTATGCGGGGTGGGCGGGTCGGGAGGTCTGTTCTTAAAGTCTAACGACCCCCACCTGTCGGGTGGGGAAAAGCACATCGTCGAAGATCTAGGGAGGATGCTACTCCACAGACTTCTTACAGTGTGCGTTCTGACCAAAGCTTTGAAGCGAATCCAGCCGTGGCGAACAGGGTCTCCCAGGAGGCCCGGAAGAGGCGAAACCGAGGAAGTGTAGCGGTATGGCTAGCGATTCCTCATCTGACCCTGAGATCCGACGGTGCGAGCAAATGCATCAATCTGACTGGGGCCCTAGACCCCGTCTTTCTGCTGCAATTTTCGAGCCGAATCGACACGTGATGGTCCCAGGACCCGACTCTCACGAGAACGATCTCTGCCCGAAATCGCAGCGCCAGGACCTCGGGGGAGCCTCGGCCGGCCTGTGCTGTGCGTGTGGGTGGTCACGTGCGAATGGGGAGGAAGAGGAGACGGAGGAGGAGGAGGACGAGGAGGAGGAGGAGGAGAGGGGGAGGAGGAAAGGGAAGAAAACTGCAATTGGAGGGCGAGGAGGAGGAGGAGGAGGAGGAGAAGGAGGAGGAGGAGGAGGAGGAGCAGGAGCAGGAGCAGGAGCCAGAGGAGGAGGAGGAGGAGGAGGAGGAGGAGGAGCAGCAGAAGCACGGGGCCAGGCCACGGAGACAAAAGGCCCGCAGCTCAAGTCTCGAAGCAGTCGCCGGGCGGCGCACGGCCTGTCACGTGCGTGTGGGTGGTCACGTGCGTGGCCTCGCTGACCACGTCGCTCCGTGCGGCGGCCTCCTCCGCCGCCTCGGCGCGCGTCTGGGAGAAGGAGGGTCCGCGGGCTCGCCAACGAGCATCTGCTCCCTCCGCAAGCGTCTTGCTCCTCCTCCTGCTGCTCCGCCTCCTGCTTCTTCCTCCTCCTCGTGCTCCTCCTCCTCCAGCTCCTCCTCCTCCTCCTGCTGCTCCTGTTCCTCTTTCTCCTCCTCCGCCTCCTCATCCTCATCCTCATCCTCATCCTCATCCTCATCCTCATCCTCATCCTCATCCTCATCCTCATCCTCCTTCTTCTCGTCATCATCATCATCAGCAGCATCATCAGCAACAGCAGCAGCAGCATCATCATCACCACCCTCATCAGCATCATCATCATCATCATCATCATCATCATCATCATCATCATCATCATCATCAGCATCAGCATCAGCATCAGCATCAGCATCATCATCATCAGCATCATCATCATCACCACCATCATCATCGTCATCATCATCATCATAATCATCATCATCATAATCATCATCATCATCATCATCATCGTCTTCCGCAGCAACAGCATCAGCAACATCACAATCGGCAACAACGTCATCAATACCATCATCATCACCACCACCAGCATCAGCAGCATCATCAGCATCATCACCACCATCATCATCATCCTACTCCTCCTATTCATCCTCCTCATCCTCCTCCTCAGTATCATCATCGACATCAGCATCAGCATCATCAGCATCAGCATCAGTATCAGCATCATCTGCATCATCATCTGCATCATCATCAGCAGCATCATCATCGGTATCAGCATCATCATCAACACCATGGACATTATCATAATCGGCACTAACATCACCATATTAATCATCAACAACATCATAACCAGGTTCAGAACCTTCGATCAACCAAATGATCAATATCATCACCGTAGGCCTCATACGAACCGTCATCATCAAGATCACCGTCATCATCACCATCCTCAACATCCTCAGCAGCATCCTCATCATCATCCTCATTATCATCCTCGTCCTTGTCCTCATCCTCCTCCTCCTCCTCCTCATCATCATCATCATCATCATCATCATCATCATCATCATCATTATCATTTCCAATTTCATCTCTCCTCTGCCTTCACCTCGTCCTCCTCCTCTTCCTCATGCAACCACTTCCTTTTCCTCCTCCTCCTCCTCCTCCTTCTCCCATTAAATATGTCTTCTCTCCGCCTCCTCCTCCTCCTGCTTCTGCTCCTCATCCTCATCCTCCTCCTCCTTCTCCTTACCCGTTCCCTTCCTGCTCGCGCGCGGGGACTCGGCGGAGGGGGGGAGGGGGCGGGGGAGGGAAGAGATATGAACATCAGGCCACGCAGCACTCAGGCAGTTAAGCGGGCTTCCTCCAGTCGTTCTTCGAGCTCCACTACATCCCAGGTGCCAACGTCGACTGTAACATCGTCACACTTTGGGGAGGCGGAGGAAAAGGAGCAAATGGCCGAGGAGGAGATGGAGGCCAAGGCAAGTGCGCTCGCGACATATCCGACTTCATACACCCCCGCAAAAAAATACGCACACAAGCACCCACCGGCCCACCCGTTCCTTCCTCTCTGCGCTGAACCTTTTTCTATCCACCGGCTGTGGGGACCTAGAGGACCTTGGTCCCCGGAATGACTCCTATCGCGCGATGCGCGATCAGAGGGAGCTCTTTCCAGTGGAAGGAGGTGAAGGAAGGCGAAGGAGAAAGAGGAGGACCAGAAGCAGGATCAGGAGGAGCAGGAGGATCAGCGGAAGGTGGTGGAGGGGAAAGGAGGGAGCGGCAGCAACAAGGTCCGCCGGAATCGGATCCAGAAGGGTTACCACCGCCGGGGCGAAACCGCCAGTCTACCAGAGCAAAGCACCGATCCTGAAGTGTGGCTAACGCTGCAGCGAGAACACAGTATTTGAAGAATCGAGAGCGTTCCGAACAACAACAGACAAAGGGGATGCCAAACCATAAAGTCTTGCGTGCGAGACATTACGCGGGAGTGGCGCTGACTGCAGCACCGGACAGCACGGCTGGTCCTGCATAGTGCTCAGTTCACTCCTTCGGTGTTCTGCGTCGTGTTTTTACGTTATGTTCTTTTTTACCCAGTGCTTCACGCCTGCTTCCCCGTTGCAAGGCTCATCCCAACATTAAGGAGCACACTGAAGCCTGGAAAGGAGGAGGATTATACTATACTCTCACCCATTGCGTCTGCTTCATGCCGAAAAAAAATCGCATACTGAAGGCTAACTGCTTGGCCATATGGTCGCACGGTGCACGCGGTCTAAGGCGATCTTACCTTCCCATACGGGTGGCTCGAAGCAAATTTTCCTACACCCAGGAAAAGCCACCTGAACAAACCACCCGAGGAGGATGAGAAGAAGGAGGAGGAGCACAAGTAGGAGCCGGAAGAAGAAGAACACGAAGAAGAGGACATGGACTAGGAGGCGGAGGACAATTGAGAGCAGGACAAGGCCTCCTGTATCCTCCTCCTCCTCCTCCTCCTCCTCCTCATCCTCTTACACTGACTCGCGGCGTAGACGTCCCAGGAACGGTGGTTTGGCACATTTGGGTGTTCTCATATGGTTGGCTGTCAGTATGGCATCTCCCGCCATGGAAACCTGTGTGCAGGGACACGTGACGAGGGAACTTGGAGGGAGGAACTAGTAGCATCGCTGATGCGTCTTGGGTTTACACTGGTCATCCTCATCCACCTGAGTCCTGAGTCCTCGGGCAGATGGGTCGTCCAGACGTTGCCCTCCCCCCAGGGCAGGTTGGCCCTGGGGGGGTGATCAGACCAAGCAGCCAGGTGACTGGTGGGTGCCACCTGCTGTGGCTAAGATGTCATATGTGAAAGTGAGGGCAGGCAAAGGAACGACACGGGGGAGGGAGGGTCGTCGAAAGTGTGGCTACCGAATGGCTCGTGCCCCAATTGGTGTGTGGTGGACTTGAGGGCAAACCAACTGCAGCAGCAACCAGCTTCCGTCGAGGCTCAGCTTCAGTCCGCACTGGGGTTGATCAAGGGAAAGGGCCATGAGGCCAAAGGGATGCAGCAGCAGTCTGAGGCATTGCATCAGAAGGTGGACAAGCAGGAACGTCAGCTTCGTGACCTGCGGGATCGTCTAGCTTCTACGCCAGAGCGTAAGGCTTCTGGCGCCGCAGATCGACGTGCTCGAGCCACAACTACGAACAACAAGCAGGGAGTACAGTACAGCAGGCGCACACGATGAGAAGCAGTGTTATCAGAAGTCTAGAACACACATCCTCCATCGACACTGCGCTGGCCAGGTGCACCAAGGCTCTGTGGCCTCATCGAGAGGTCACAGAATTTCATGAGGAACCCTCTGGCAGGCCGACTTCTTCTCTGGTGCTCCTACTTTACCAGGTGCTGCACCGCACCATGGACATCAAGAAGGGCGCGTGCCAGGCCGCCGTTCGAAGACGCCGCCTCTGCAGCCGGACGGCCCGCGAGGACGTTTAACGAAGCGGCCTTGGCTGCAGGCGTGGCTCATCCGGACGGAAATTCGGAGCCCGGCGAGCTCCGCCA
>CAUYUJ010020125.1:43036-73036 GCA_963575745.1 Prorocentrum cordatum | reverse complement strand
TCGTCGTCGTCGTCGTCGTCATCGTCGTCGCCGTCGTCCTCGTCGACGATCCCCGCCGCCGCCGCCCGCCGCCGCAGGCGCCGGCGCCAGCCCAGAAAAGGAAGTCGTCGTCCCCGCCGACGCCGCCAGCCGCCGACGACGCAGGCGCTGGCCCGAGGAGAGGGAGAGAGGAGAAGTACGTATGGAGGAGGGGGATTGTGGGGTTCGAACCCCCCCCGCCGCCCCCCCTCATTTGGTGGGGGGGGGGGGTGGGGACCGTTTCCACCCCCCCCACCAAGCGACCACAGAACGCGCACTGTCTGTCATAATAATGTGATTCCTTCTCGATCCTTCCCTCATGTTTACTCTTCTTCTCCCTCATTCTCGCCCTAGCCTGAACCCTTCCCATGCTCGCCAGCTCTCTTTGCGGAGGCTCTTCCTTGGACAGCTTCTTGGGTGCCTCACGACAATTGTGGGGGCCTCTTGGGGGCCTTCTGGATGCCTCCTGGGCGCCTTTGGGGATCCTGTGGGGGCTTCCTCCAACCGTGGTCTCCCCGAACGACGGGGTCATGATCCGGGAGTGCTCCGTGGGGCGTCTCAGGGCCATCCTGGGTCGTCGTTGGGCCCTCTCCGGGCCGTGCCGGGGCCCCGTTGGGCCGTCTTGGGGCTCTTTCGGAACATCCAGGAGCCCGTTTGGGCAGTTTTCGAACGAGTCCCAAACCTCTTGGGCGGTCCCGGGGCGCCACGAGGACCGAAGAACCGCGCATCCCCCGAGTCACGCCAACAGCCCGCGTGGGCAATCCGTGTTTTTGATGCGTCTCCGAGGCCTCTCGGGGGCCTTCGTGGGGTCGTTTTCGGGCGTCTGGTGGATGTCCAGGGCCGTTCGGGGGCGCTCGCCAGGCCTTCCGAGCGCCCATCTGACCGATTCGGGCCCGCTGGCTGGGCCCCGCAGGGGCGCCCGGGAGCCCCAGGAAGCTTGGGGAACCTTCTGCAGGGATGTCCAATCCTCCTCCTCCTCCTCCTCCTCCACCTCCTCCTCCCCCTCCTCCTCCTCCACCTCCTCCTCCACCTCCTCCTCCTCCTCGCCATCCTCTCCTCCACCTCCTCCGTCCTCCTCCTCCACCTCTCCTCCACCTCCTCCACCTCCTCGCTCCTCCTCCACTCCTCCTCCTCCTCCTCCTCCTCCTCCTCCTACCTCCTCCTCCTCCCTCCGCCCCTCCTCCCCTCCCCACCCTCCCTCCCTCCCTCCCTCCCTCTGCCTCCCACATAACCCTCCTCTTCCTCTCCCTCCCTCCCTCCCTCCCTCCCTCCCTCCCCCACTCTCCCTCCTCCCTCTACCCACCCCAAGGACCCACAATCCCACGGAGCAGTGGTGTTCCCTTGTTTTTTTTTCCCACCCTCCTGCGTTGGGTACTCGTTTTGAATAGAGCACTGCGGTCTCCACCTTCCTTCCTTCCCGCCTCCTCCTCCTCTCTTCCCTCTTCCTCTCCTCTCTTGCTTCCCTTCTCCGCCTCTCTTCGCTCCTCATCTTCTCTCTTGCATCCCTTCTCCTCTCTTCGCTCCTCCTATCTTGCTTCCCTTCTCCTCCTCTCTTCGCTCCTCCTCTTCTCTCTTGCTTTTTACGTCATCCCTTTGGGGCTGCGATCTGTGAAGCTGTCGCCACTTTCGAGGGCTGTTGGTGTGTCCAGCGGAGTGAGGCACCACGCAGATTCAGATTAGACCTCGCCATCCCTGGGGGGCTGCGATCTGCGAAACTGTCACCACTTTCGAGGGCTGCTGGTGGGTCCAGCGGAGTGAGGCACCACGCAGATTCAGATTAGACCTCGCCATCCCTGGGGGGCTGCGATCTGCGAAACTGTCGCCACTTTCGAGGGCTGCTGGTGGGTCCAGCGGAGTGAGGCACCACGCAGATTCAGATTAGACCTCGAACTTTCGAGGGCTGCTGGTGGGTCCAGCGGAGTGAGGCACCACGCAGATTCAGATTAGACCTCGCCATCCCTGGGGGGCTGCGATCTGCGAAATTGTCGTCACATTCGAGGGCTGCTGGTGGGTCCAGCGGAGTGAGGCACCACGCAAGATTCAGATTCGACCTCGCCATCCTTGGGGGGCTGCGATCTGCGAAAGTGTCGCCACATTCGAGGGCTGAGGGTGGGTCCAGCGGGGTGAGGCACCACGCAGATTCAGATTAGACCTCGCCGTCCCTGGGGGGCTGCGATCTGCGACACTGACGCCACATTCGAGGGCTGCTGGTGGGTCCAGCGGAGTGAGGCACCACGCAGATTCAGATTAGACCTCGCCATCCTTGGGGGTCTGCGATCTGCGAAACGGTCGCCACATTCGAGGGCTGAGGGTGGGTCCAGCGGAGTGAGGCACCACGCAGATTCAGATTAGACCTCGCCATCCCTGGGGGGCTGCGATCTGCGACACTGACGCCACATTCGAGGGCTGCTGGTTGCGAAACTGTCACCACTTTCGAGGGCTGCTGGTGGGTCCAGCGGGGTGAGGCACCACGCAGATTCAGATTAGACCTCGCCATCCCTGGGGGGCTGCGATCTGCGAAACGGTCGCCACATTCGAGGGCTGCTGGTGGGTCCAGCGAAGTGAGGCACCACGCAGATTCAGATTAGACCTCGCCATCCCTGGGGGTCTGCGATCTGCGAAACGGTCACCACTTTCGAGGGCTGCTGGTGGGTCCAGCGGAGTGAGGCACCACGCAGATTCAGATTAGACCTCACCATCCCTGGGGGGGCTGCGATCTTTGAAACTGTCACCATTTTCGAAGGCTGCTGGTCAGTCCCGCGGAGTGAGGCACCACCCAGATTCATATTAGACCTCGCCGTCCCTGGGGGGCTGCCATTCTGGGAAACTGTCACCACTGACGCGGGTCGTTTCAGAGGTGAGGTTGCCCCTCGGGCTCTCTTGTCACTCAGTTCTTTTGACCACGAGCATGATGAATGATCACTGTGGCGATTTGGCTTGGAAGTGAGGTTGCCCATCATGCCCGCTAATCATTCCCGATTCTTACACCATCGCCAGGTTGGAACTAGACATGGAGTGGTCTGGCACTGACTGGCGTCAAATCGTTGTGTGCCAGTGTCTCCTGGGGTGATGCAGCTCGTCGGCGCTGCGACTCGAGCTGGCGGTCGTCCTTCGGACCCGCAGAAACATCTGCTGAGCTCGATGAGCTAGGGGAACTACAGGAAAGAAGTGCAGGAAACGGAGGCCGGTCATGCACTCGCCGATACCACGTTGCTCTGTCATCGTCTTTGCTGTTGCATGATCCTTATCTGGCCTGCCGGCGCCGCGGCTCGAGCTGGCGGTCGCCCTTCGGGCCCGCGGGAACATCTTCTGAGACAAGTGGACGCCGCCGCCTTACATGCAGGCAGCGCATTGCATTCGCGGACAGCAGCATGGCAGACCGCAGTGAGATCCTCAGTCGCGTGGTGTTGCCAAGCCTGGTGGAGACGCGCGTGATCGACCTGAAGTCCCAATCGCGCGTGCACTGTGCCTGCGTGGCGTTCAGGCGCGCGCGTGATGCTGCCCGCTCCGCGTTCAACCAGTACGTCGCCAGTGCAACTTTGGACGATGGACAACCGATTGATGATGCGCGACCCCGGCCTTGAGTTTCTTTCCCGCGGGCCGCCCGCAGACCTGGCGGCGCGCCTGCGAGCGTTCAGCTCCCGCGCTGAAATGTGCGGGAAGGAGGCGGAGAAGCTAGCGGGCGAGCTACGCCTCGCTCGTTCCTTGCACCCTAAACAAGTTTTATCATGTGGAACTCTGCGACGACATGGCGCAGGCAGCGCTGCGGGTTTACCTCGCACTTGAAAAACGCGGCAGTCTTCTGTCTCCTCCCGCCACTTTCATCGTCGTCCTATTCCCCGCCTCACCTTCTCCATGCATGCTGCTGCTTCCGCGATGGCCTTTCGCCCCCCCCGCCCTCCAATCCATCCCTCTCCTACCCCACGTTCCCGTACCCGTTCTTCTTCGATCCTGGGGCCTCAAGCCTCGTTCTTTCGATCGTCGTCCTGTGAATCGTGCAACGCATGCGCATCCCATGTAGCTTGCACAGCAAATCGCCGCGTCTACACTGTCGTTGTTCCTGCTAATGTTGGCATACCCCTCTTGCCATTTGATGCACGTGGGTTGGGTACGTCGCAGGGTAATTGCCCCAACCCTCCTGCGTTGGGTACTCGTTTTGAATAGAGCACTGCGGTCTCCACCTTTCTTCCTCCCCGCCTCCCGCCTCCTCCCGCCTGCGGTCGCCATCCCTGGGTGGCTGCGATCTGTGAAACTGTCGCCACTTTCGAGGGCTGCTGGGGGGCCCAGCACAGTGGGCACCCACGGCGGTTTCAAATGGGACCTCGCCATCCCTGGGGGGCTGCGATCTGTGAAACTGTCGCCACTTTCGCGGCCTGCTGGGGGGCCCAGCACAGTGACGCCACACGCAGATTCAAATTAGACCTCGCCATCCCTGGGGGGTTGCGATCTGTGAAACTGTCGCCACTTTCGAGGCCTGCTGGGGGGCCCAGAAACAAGTGGGTACCACCGCGGTCAGTGAAACTGTCGCCACTATCGGGCCTCTCAGCCCTGGGCCAGCACAAGTGGGTACCCCCCGCGACTCAAATAAATCACCCGTCCCCTGGGGGCTGCGACTGTAAACTGTGCCACTTTCGAGGCCCTGCTGGGGGGCCCACACATTGGGATAACCCACCGCGGAACGTCAAACAGAACGAGAAGAAAAAAAAAGGCTACCACCAAAGCGCGCAGCCTGGAACCAAACAGAGCAAAATACACTAAATAACAAAAACCAACTACACAAAAGCCCCCCACCGCCCAGCCGGCGGTAAACCGTCAACCAGGTTACCGCCGGCAGCCTCGTAGAGCTCTTTGATCGCGCGGCGCTGCTTGGAACACATGGAAGAAGGTTTCTCAAGGTGATCTGAGAAACTCGAAGAATTACGATTTTTCCCAACCCTCCTGCGTTGGGTACTCGTTTTGAATAGAGCACTGTGGTCTCCACCTTCCTTCCTTCCCGCCCCTCTCTTCGCTCCTCCTCTTCTCTTCTCTTGCCTTTTACGTTATCTCTGGGGGGCTGCGATCTGTGAAACTGTCGCCACTTTCGGGGGCTGCTGGGGTGCCCAGCGGAGTGACGCCCTACGGGGACTCAGATTAACCTCAGCCATCCCTGGCTGCGATCTGTGAAACTGTCGCCACTTTCGAGGGCTTGCTGGGGGGCCCAGCGGAGTGACGGCCCTACGGAAACTCAGATTTAGACCTCGCCATCCCTGGGGGCTGCGATCTGTGGAACTGTTTGCACTTTCCGAGAGCTGCTGGGGGCCAGCACAAGTGCCGCCCTACCGGGGACCTCAGAATTAGACCTCGCCATCCCTGGGGGGCGCGATCTGTGAAACTCGCCCTTTCAGTGATGCTGGGGGCCCAGCGATGACGTGCCCGTACGGGGCTCGATTAGACCTCGCCATCCTGGGGGCTGCGATCTGTAAACTGTCGCCACTTTCGAGTGGCTGCTGGGGGGGCCCACACAGTGACCGCCCTACGGGGACTCAGATTAGCCCTCGCCATCCCTGGGGGGCTGCGATCTGTGAAACTGTCGCCACTTTCGAGGGCTGCTGGGGGGCCCAGCGGAGTGACGCCCTTCGGGAATTCAGACTCGACCTCGCCATCACTGGGGGGCTGCGATCTGTGAAACTGTCGCCACTTTCGAGGGCTGCTGGGGGGCCCAGCGGAGTGACGCCCTACCGAGATTCAGATAAGACCTCGCCATCCCTGGGGGGGCTGCGATCTGCGAAACTGTCGCCACTTTCGAAGGCTGCTGGGGGGCTCAGCCGAGTGACGCTCTACGGAGACTCAGGTTAGACCTCGCCATTCCTCGGGGGCTGCGATCTGCGAAACTGTCGCTACATTCGAGGGCTGCTGGGGTGCCCAGCGGAGTGAGGCCCTACGGGGATTCAGATTAGACCTCGCCATCCCTGGGGAGCTGCGATCTGCGAAACTCTCGCCACTTTCGAGGGCTGCTGGCGGGCCCAGCGGAGTGACGCCCTACGGGGATTCAGATTAGACCTCGCCATCCCTGGGGGGCTGCGATCTGCGAAACGGTCGCCACTTTCGAGGGCTGCTGGTGGGTCCAGCGGAGTGAGGCACCATGCAGATTCAGATTAGACCTCGCCATCCCTGGAGGGGGGCGATCTGCGAAACTGTCACACCTTTCGAGGGCTGCTGGTGCGTGCAGCGGAGTCAGGCACCACGCAGATTCAGATTAACCCCCGCCATATCTGGGGGGCTGCGATCTGCGAAACTGTCGCCACCTTCGAAGGCTGCTGGTGGGTCCAGCGGAGTGAGGCACCACGCAGATCCAGACTACACCTCGCCATCCCTGGGGACGGCGATCTGCGACACTGTCGCCACATTCGAGGGCTGCTGGTGGGTCCAGCGGGGTGAGGCACCACCCAGATTCAGATTAGACCTCGCCATCCTTGGGGGGCTGCGATCTGCGAAACTGTCGCTACATTCGAGGGCTGCTGGTAGGCCCAGCGGAGTGAGGCACCACCCAGATTCATATTAGACCTCGCCATCCCTGGGCAGTTGCGATCTGCAGCGCTGTCCCTGGGGGGCCGCTCTATGGCTGCACCTCTACGTGATGCTGTGCAGGGCGACGACGATAGACAACCTATTGATGGTGCGCGACCCCGGCCTTGACTTTCTTGCCCGCGGCCCACCGGCAGACCTGGCGGAGAAAACTGCAGAAGTTCAGTTCCCGCACTGCAACGTGCAGGAAGGTGGCAGAGAAGCTTGCGAGAGAGCTAGGTCTCGATCGCTTCTTGCACTCGATATAAGCATGTTTGATCCTGTGATCAGGCAGCAGGCATGCGTTGTTCGAGCTCCTGCAACAACGAAGCAGTCGCTTGCTTCCTCCAACCTCTTGTATCATCACCGCCCTAGTCCTCCTGTCACCCTATGCATTCACGCTGCTGCTGCTGCCGCGATGGCTCATCGCCCCTTCCTATTCGGTTCGTCAATCTCCTGTCCTTCGATCCAGCCCCCGTTATTGTTAACAAGCCTTGAGACATATTCCTCGTATTGCCGATTGCTGTCCTGAAAGACGTGCAACATTACGTATCACATGTAGCTTGTACTACACATCGCCGCGCATGCGCTGTCATTGATCCTGCTAATGTTTCCCTACTCCTCTTGCCACTTGATACCATTGGGTTGGGTACGTCGCAGGGCAATTAGTTCCCGACCCTCCTTGGTTGGGTATTCGTTTTGAATAGAGCAGTGTGGTCGCGTCCCTTCTCCCGCCCTTCCTCCTTTTCCCCTCCAGCCTCTTCCTGTCTTGCCCGCGGGGGGCTGCGATCTGTGAAACTGTCGCAATTTTTGAGGCCTGCTGGGGGGCCCAGCACAGTGAGGGCCACGGGCGGATCCAAATTAGACCTCGCCATCCCTGGGGGGCTGCGATCTGCGAAACTGTCGCCATTTTCGAGCCCTGCTGGGGGGCCAGCACAGTGAGGGCCACGGGCGGATTCAAACTAAACCTCGCCATCCCTGGGGAGCTGAGATCTGCGAAACTGTCGCCATTTTCGAGGCCTGCTGGGGGGGCCCAGCACAGTGAGGGCCACGCGCGGATTCAAATTAGACCTCGCCATCCCTGGGGGGCTGCGATCTGCAAAACTGTCGCCATTTTCGAGGCCTGCTGGGGGGCCCAGCACAGTGACGGCCACGCGTGGATTCAAATTAGACCTCCCATCCCTGGGGTGCGATCAAGCAAACAGTCGCATTTTCGAGGCCGCTCTGGGGGCCAGCTCAGTAGGCCACGCTGCGATTCAAATAGACATCTCCATCCCTGGGGGCTGCATCTGCGAAACTGTTCGCCATTTTCGAGCCTGCTGGGGCCCAGCAACAGTGAGGGCCACCGCAATTCAGATTGATCTCGCCATCCCTGGCTGCGATCTGTGAAACTGTCGCCATTTTCGAGGCCTGCTGGGGGGCCCAGCACAGTGAGGGCCACGCGCAGATTCAAATTAGACCTCGCCATCCCTGGGGGGCTGCGATCTGCGAAACTGACGCCATTTTCGAGGCCTGCTGGGGGGCCCAGCACAGTGAGGGCCACGGGCGGACCCAAATTAGACCTCGCCATCCCTGTGGGGCTGCGATCTGCGAAACTGTCGCCATTTTCGAGGCCTGCTGGGGGGCCCAGCACAGTGAGGGCCACGGGCGGACCCAAATTAGACCTCGCCATCCCTGGGGGGCTGCGATCTGCGAAACTGTCGCCATTTTCGAAGCCTGCTGGGGGGCCCAGCACAGTGAGGGCCACGCGCGGATTCAAATTAGACCTCGCCATCCCTGGGGGGCTGCGATCTGCGAAACTGCCGCCATTTTCGAGGCCTGCTGGGGGGCCCAGCACAGTGAGGGCCACGGGCAGATTCAAATGAGACCTCGCCATCCCTGCGGGGCTGCAATCTGTGAACCTGTCGCCACTTTCGAGGCCTGCTGTGATCCCCGTTTTCGAAGTGGCTAGGAGTGCTCAGGAATTTTAAATCATCAGCTTTATCAAGCCCTTTTCCTGTAGCCAGTGTCCTGCGAGTCTCCCGAATTTCGTCTGCAGACATATGTAACCCTCGCTCCGTCATCGCCCCCTTATAAAGTATCCTAAACTATTTGCGCCCCGCTTTTGCGCAGGGGTTGGGTACGTCGCCAGGGTAATTTTCCCAACCCTCCTGCGTTGGGTACTCGTTTTGAATAGAGCACTGCTGTCGCGTCTTCCCTTCTCCTCCTCCCCGCCCTCCTCCTCTCCCTTCTCCTCCTCCTCCTCCTCTTTTCTCTTGCATCACTTCTCCTCTCTTCGCTCCTCCTGTTCTCTCTTGCTTCCCTTCACCTCTCAACTTCGGTCCTCCTCTTCTCTCTTGCCTTTTACGTCGCTTGCCCCTCGCCATCCCTGGAGGGTTGCGATCTGTGAAACTGTCGCCACTTTCGAGGGCTGCTGGGGGGCCCAGCACAGTGACGTCTTACGGGGACTCAGATTAGACCTCGCCATCGCTGGGGGGCTGCGATCTGTGAAAATGTCGCCACTTTCGAGGGCTGCTGGGGGCCCACGAGTATGACGTCTTACGGGGATGGAGATTAGACCTCGCCATCCCCTGGGGCTTCCGATCTTGAAACCGTCGCCACATTCGAGGTCTGCTGGGGTGGGGGGGGGGGGGGGGGGGGGCAAATAGACGTCCCCTACGGGACTCATATTAAACCTCGCCATTCCTCTCATTCCCCTGGGGCTGCGATCTGTGAAACTGTTTGCCGCGTTCGAGGGCGCTGGGGGGGGGCCAGCACACGTGACGTCCTACGGACCACTAGACCTCGCCATCCCTGGGGGGCTGCGATCTGTGAAACTGTCGCCACTTTCGAGGCCTGCTGGGGGGCCCAGCACAGTGAGGGCCACGGGCGGACGCAAATTAGACCTCGCCATCCCTGGGGGGCAGCGATCTGCGAAACTGTCGCCATTTTCGAGGCCTGCTGGGGGGCCCAGCACAGTGAGGGCCACGCGCGGATTCAAATTAGACCTCGCCATCCCTGGGGGGCTGCGATCTGCGAAACTGTCGCCACTTTCGAGGGCTGCTGCGGGTCCCAGCGGAGTGGGGTCATACGCAGATTCAGATTAGACCTCGCCATCCCTGGGGGGCTGCGATCTGCGAAACTGTCGCCACTTTGGAGGGCTGCTGGGGGGCCCAGCGGTGACTTCCTTACGGGGACTCAATTAACCTCGCCACTCCCTGGGGGCACGATCTGTGAAACTGTCCACTTTCGAAGCTGCTGGGGGGGGGCGGGGGCAGCACAAGTGACGTCCCGACGGGACTCAGATGAAACCTCCCGTTCTTGGGGGGCTGCGATCCTGTGAAACTGGTCGCCAACTTTCGATCTGCTGGAGGGCCCCAGCGGAGAGGCCCATTAACGGGCCCAGATTAGACCTCAGCCACCCTGGGGGGCCTGCGATATGTGAAACGTCCGCCAAACTTTTCGGGGCCTGCTGGGACCAGCACAGTGGACGTCCTACGACTCAGAATAGAACCTCGCCATTCCTGGGGGGCTGCGAATCTGCGAAACTGTCGCCACTTTCGAGGCCTGCTGGGGGGTCCAGCATAGAGGGTAATCGCGGCAGATCCAAATTAGACCTCGCCATTCCTGGGGGGCTGCGATCTGTGAAACTGTCGCCACTTTCGAGGCCTGCTGGGGGGCCCAGCACAGTGACGTCTTAAGGGGATTCAGATTAGACCTCGCCATCCCTGGGGGGCTGCGATCTGTGAAACTGTCGCCACTTTCGATGCCTGCTGGGGGGCCCATCACAGTGACGTCTTACGGGGATTCAAATTAGTCCTCGCCATCCCTGGGGGGCTGCGATCTGTGAAACTGTCGCAACTTTCGAGGGCTGCTGGGGAGGTGGGCACAACAATGACTCCTAGACGGGGATCAATACTAGACCTCGCCATCCCTGGGGGGCTGCGACCTGTGAAACTGTCGCCACTTTCGAGGGCTGCTGGGGTGCCCCAGCACAGTGACGTCCAACGGGGACCCAGATTAGACCTCGCCGTCGCTGTGGGGCTGCGATCCGTGAAACTGTCGCCACTTTCGAAGGCTGCTGAGGGGCCCAGCGTCGCCACTTTCGAAGGCTGCTGGGGAGCCCAACGCAATGACGTCCTACGAAGATCCAGATTAGACCTCGCCATCCCTGGGAAGCTGCGATCCGTGAAACTGTCGCCACTTTCGGGGGCTGCTGGGGGGCCCAGCACAGCGACGTCTCACGGGAACTCAGATTCGACCACGCCATTCTTGGGGGGCTGCGATCTGTGAAACTGTCGCCACTTTCGAGGTCTGCTGGGGGGCCCAGCGGAGTGACGTCTTACGGGGACTCAGCTTAGACCTCGCCATCCCTGGGGGGCTGCGATCTGCGAAACCTTCGCCACTTTCGAGGGCTGCTGGGGGGCCCAGCACAGTCTGCACCCGCGGCGGACTCAAATGGGACCTCGCCATCCCTGGGGGGGCTGCGATCTGTGAAACTATCGCCACTTTCGAAGCCTGCTGGGGGGCCCAGCACAGTCTGCACCCGCGGCGGACTCAAATGGGACCTCGCCATCCCTGGGGGGCTGCGATCTGTGAAACTGTCGCCACTTTCGAGGCCTGCTGGGGGGCCCAGCACAGTGAGTACCCACGGCGGAGTCAAATGTGACCTCGCCATCCTTGGGGGGCTGCGATATGCGAAACTGTCGCCACTTTCGAGGCCTGCTGGGGGGCCCAGCACAATGGGTACCCACGGCGGATTCAAGCTAGACCTCGCCATCCCTGGGGGGGCTGCGATCTGTGAAACTGTCGCCACTTTCGAGGCCTGCTGGGGGGCCCAGCACAGTGATGCCACACGCAAATTCAAATTAGACCTCGCCATCCCTGGGGGGGGGGGGTGCGAACTGTGAAACTGTCGCCATTTTCGAGGCCTGCTGGCGGGGCCCAGCACAGTGACGCCTCCCAAGTAGCTTACACATCATGTCGATTGTCCATACAAGTTTCGGCCAACTCCTCGTTTCCATTGATACACATGGGTTGGGTACGTCACAGGGTAATTTGCACAGTCGGTTCCCTCAAGTGTTTTGATAGTAATATTGAAGCTACGGACCTGAGCATTGGACTGGCAGACGCGGCATAACCCACTACGCGTGAGAAAAATACCGGCTCCTAAAACGAATTTTCAAATTTTGCACAAACATAGAAAAACCGACCCCAAGTTCCCACATTGTCTCTTTTGGTCGGGTCTGCCAACTAGCTCCACCCTGCGCCCGAATTCCTCTTAGCTCATCTTGCCGAAGAGCTCTACGAGGTATTAGACCTCGCCATCCCTGGGGGGCTGCGATCTGCGAAACTATCGCCACTTTCGAGGCCTGCTGAGGGGCCCAGCACAGTGGGTACCCACCGCAGACTCAAACTAGACCTCCCCACCCCTGGGGGGCTGCGATCTGTGACACTGTCGCCACTTTCGAGGGCTGCTGGGGGGCCCAGCACAGTGGGTACCCACCGCGGACTCAAATTAGACCTCGCCATCCCTGGGGGGCTGCGATCTGTTAAACTGTCGCCACTTTCGAGGCCTGCTGGGGGGCCCAGCACAGTGACGCCACACGCAGATTCAAATTAGACCTCGCCATCCCTGGGGGGGCTGCGACCTGTGAAACTGTCGCCACTTTCGAGGCCTGCTGGGGGGCCCAGCACAGTGACGCCACACGCAAATTCAAGTTAGACCCCGCCGTCCCTGGGGGGCTGCGATCTGTGAAATCGTCGCCACTTTCGAAGCCTGCTGAGGGGCCCAGCACAGTGGGTACCCACCGCAGACCCAAACTAGACCTCCCCATCCCTGGGGGGCTGCGATCTGTGACACTGTCGCCACTTTCGAGGGCTGCTGAGGGGCACAGCACAGTGGGTACCCAACGCAAACTCAAATTAGACCTCGCCATCCCTGGGGGGGCTGCGATCTGTGAAACTGTCGCCACTTTCGAGGCCTGCTGGGGGGCCCAACACAGTGACGCCACACGCAAATTCAAGTTAGACCCCGCCATCCCTGGGGGGCTGCGATCTGTGAAATTGTCGCCACTTTCGAGGCCTGCTGAGGGGCCCAGCACAGTGGGTACCCACCGCTGACTCAAATTAGACCTCCCCATCCCAGGGGGGCTGCGATCTGTGACGCTGTCGCCACTTTCGAGGGCTGCTGAGGGGCACAGCACATTGGGTACCCACCGCAGACTCAAACTAGACCTCCCCATCCCAGGGGGGCTGCGATCTGTTAAACTGTCGCCACTTTCGAAGGCTGCTGAGGGGCACAGCACAGTGGGTAACCACCGCAAGCTCAAATTAGACGCCGCTTTCGTCCTTGCTCTCCTCCTGCACTCACCTTCCCTCTGCTGCTGCCGTGCTGATGGTTCGGCTTCCCGCACGTTTTTATCCTGCTCTGCGTTCCCGACTCCCCATGCCCTCTTCGAGCCTGTAGCTGTCGCCCCTCGTTCTTGCATGGTTCTCCTGCGCATCATGCTATAGGCGCGTGTCCCAAGTAGCTTACACATCAAGTTGATTGCCCATGCAAGTTTCGGCCAACTCCTCGTTCCCATTGATACAAATGGGTTGGGTACGTCACAGGGTAATTTGGGGGGGAGGTCGCACCCCCGCAGACTGTAAAGACACAGAAAACGACTAGATCATCTAAGACAGGACAACACAATCGAAGGAGAAAAAGAAGAAAACGGATAAGGCTAGGAAACAGAGACAGGGGAGGAGGATAAGGATACCACATGCAAGGAGTAAAGACGGGGCAGGAGAAAGAACAGGACATGCAGAACAACCACACTGTCGCTGACCCAAGCAATTCAGCCTCCGCGCGCGCATGTCAGACTACTCAGGGCGCCAAAAAACATGCAGGAACACGGGTGAGGATTGGCACTGGCGCGCGCACTACGAAAACAATCATTTTCTTAGAGTGCTGAAGCCATGTCCCGGCGCGCGCGCGTGGAAATACCTCAGATGTTTCGAACACGCTCGTAGACTAGGCCAACTCATCTCTCGCGCGCGCAGACAAGCCATGTACCAAACAAACGCACGATGGTAACTTATGTTTACAGATACATGCAGCTATATGTATGTGCGTATACAAAAGGGGCACATCGCAAAAATCAAAGGGAGAGATACAGAGAGAGAGAGAGAGAGAAAAAAAAAAGAGAGAGAGAGAGAGAGGGAGGGAGAGAGCCAAAAAGAGAGCGGCGCCTCCTCACGTTCGCGCTGTTTCCTCTTATCCTCGTGGGGAGGCCAGAACGGGGGGAGGAGGTGACCCACAGGATCTGCTGGCGTATGCAGATGACTACAAGTTCAGGCTGCAGCGACTCGTGGGAGCCTCACATGCCATCTTCTTAGCTCTTGCGAACCGATGCGCTAGAGCCGTGCTCATCGACGCCGATCGAAGCTGATCTACGCTAAGCCGGCGTTACATCGTTGAGCACCAAGCGCCAGTCATCGCGAGTGAACTCTTGAGACGGATTTACGAAGGTGCAGTCGGACCTAGGGCAGAAGAGCATCCCTCAAGATCATGAGCCACTCGCCAGCCAAAGCACGCAGAATGTTCCAGGGCACCCTCCCCACGAGGTGCAAGAACATCCAACAACCACGACGAACATCAGGGCACGCGCCCCGAACGGACCTCGATCTCATACCTCGGTCCGGCCGTATGGCTTTCAGCCGAACCAGCACGCCACGCGGAAGCCCAAAAAGAAGAGCCGAACGACCCACGACGAACGCTGCAGCGCCCGGCCCCCCTTCCGCGCTGGCGAGAGAGCACGGGTCCGAGCGCCGGGCCGTTCCGCCGAAGGGGGCGCTCACGGCCCCGGCGCCCCCCCCACTCTTAGGTGCAGAGCTCTCTCTCTTGCTCTCTCTCTCTCTCTCTCTCTCTCTCTCTATATATATATATTCCTCTTCGAATATTCTTATAGCGGGAACCCCTCCCTGACCCCCCCCCGTACATCAATTCGGCCATGGGCGCTCCCACCGAGGTCAAATTCGAAGTTCGGTTTCGGGAGCCTCTCCCGGCCATCCCCGGACGGCCCCGCAAAGCCCCAAGGCGGCCCAAGACCGCTCCAGAACGGCTCATGAGCGCTCAAGGAGGCCTCAAGGTGGCTTTCAGACGGCCCAAGATGCTCTCAAGACGCCCCAAGCGGCCCCCAAGAAGACCCCCAAAAGGTCAAAATCGTGTCATTCCCTTCGGAAAACGTACACTTTTAGCATATCCGATTGAATGGCCTTCACCGCGTCCAAGAAGGCCCAAGAGGCCCATCGCCCCAGGACGGCCCAAGAAGTCCCCAAGGGAGCTCCAAGACAGCCCAAAAGGGCTCCAAAACGACCCAAGAGAGCCCCAATACAGCCCCAAAGAGCACGACAAGGCTTCCCAGAGAGCCCCCAAGAAGGCTGCAAGAGGGCCCCAAGAAGAACCAAGAGCGCCCCAAGACGGCCCAACCCCCCCAGGACGGCCCAAGAGGGTCCCGGGACGGCCCAGGAGGGCCGCCAGACAGCCCAGCAGAGCCTCAAAAGGAGCCCCACGGGAGCCCCGAGAGGCCATACCCCTATTAGCCACATGAGGCCTGTCGGCCGCACAAGCCCTACGACCACTATGGTGCCTCATGGTGCCCCATGAGCCCTGTGAGGCCTGGGAACCCTAACACCTCCAGAGCTCTCACCCCCACACGCCGCGACACCCCGAAGGGCACCCCCAACTCATAATCCAGATCACGGGTGTGCCACCATGGACGGTGCTGCGGCATGCACACGTTGGCTCTTCACCTTCGGTCGAGCGGTGAGGCGGCATTCACACGTTGGCTCTTCACCGTCGGTGAAGATCCCTGTGGGGTGCGGCCCATGTGAGGGGACATTCGGCACACATGTGGTGACGTAGCGTTCTGCGGATCCTCCCAGGAAGACGGATCACAAGGGCCCCATGAGGGCCACGAGACGGCCGAAGGTGCCCCACTGCGAATCCTCCACTCAGAGCCGCAGGTGAAGCCCGCTCTCCTGGGGGAGAGGCACGCAAGGAGAGGAGAAGGAGCAAGGAGGTCGAAGGAGGGAGGAGGAGGGAAACAGGAAGAGGCTGGACGAGGAGGAGGAACGTAGGCCTCGTAGGGCTCATAGGGCCGATTGGGGTGAAGGGGCAAGTCGGGGCCATAGGGCTCATTGGGACCATAGGCCGTATACGGCTCACTGGGCTCGCTCCTAGGGCTCAGAGGGGTGTATCATGGGTCTCGCAAGGCTTCACGGCTCACAGTGGTGCGGGCTCATAGGGCGCATAGGCCTCATAAGGGGTCATCGCGCTCATATGGTGTCATGGACATTGAGTTCATGGGGCTCTTGGTGCTCGTGAGCTCATAAAGCTCATAGGGGCTTGTAGTGTTAATAGGCCTCAAAGGGCTCATCAGGCTCATGGAGCTCGGAGAGCTCATGGGCTCGCGCAGAGCTCTTCAGGCTCACTGGGCTCCTAGGGCTCGTTGGAGTAATAGGGTTCGTGGGGGTCATAGGGCTCATTGGGCCCATAGGGCTCACAGAGCTCATAGGGCTCATAGGGCTCATAGGGCTCATGAGGCTCATAGGGCTCATAGGGCTCATAGGGCTCATGGGGCTCATAGGGCTCATATGGCTCATAGGGCTCATGGGCTCTTAGGGGTCACCGGGCTCATAGGGCTCATAGAGCTCATAGAGCACATAGGGCTCATGGGGCTCATGGGGCTCATAGGGCTCATAAGGCTCATAGGGCTCATAGGGCTCCTACGCGCTCTGTTAGCGCTATGGGCCCCATGGCCCACAGGAGCATTGCCAGCTCCATGAGCCCAATGGCCCCCAAGAGCTGATGACTCCGAGGAGCCCCAGGACCCTTATAAGCACCATGAGCCTCCTATGACCCCCAATGACCTCTGTGAAAGCCACTCAGCATTATGAGCCCCGTGCCCGATGTGCACAAACAGTCCCAGGACCCCAACGAACCCCATGAGCCCTGTGAACCCTGTGAGTCTCATGACCCCCTGGAGCCGCATCGGCAGCATCACCCCTCGCCTAAAATGGGGGCTCCGAACCCCTGGGCCCCATGACTGCAGAGTCCCTTCTGAGCTTTCTGAGCCGCAATATTCCCTGGATCCTATCAGCCCTGTTTGTTCCATGGTCTCCGTGGCCAGAACACACCGCGGCTGTGACGACAACCGATCTCATCGCGCCTCCGCGGCGCCATGCGACCAAGATTTTAAAGGCAAAGCGCAGCGAGCCGGTAATATCTTGTGTATATATATATATATATATCCACATACGTAAAGTGAAGGTCTACGCCGTGGGGCAGTGGCACCCCTGGGCCAGCCGCTCCCCTGGTTAGAATGTAGAGCATGGTGACTTTTCTGTTCCCCGCAGCACCTGGTGCAGGTGATCAGACAGTGTGCTCCGCGCGCTGTCCTACAGCCACTCGTTCAGGTCAGGTCAGGTCATGCCGTAGGCTGCGGCGCGCGCCAGGAGATGCGTCGAAGCTTGGGCGAACAAGGAGAGCGCGCGGAGCCCGGTCTGGCAGGGTCTGCCTGGGAGGTCACAACAAATGTATGGCTCGGTTTCTGGTTTCTCGCTTGACCTCTATTGGCGGCGCGCCCCGCCGAAGGGCTCCTTACAATCTGCCCGGCCAGTCTTCCCTGAGAGGTCCGCGCAATCTGCATGGTTTGGCCTGGCTTGGGGCTTGTGTCGCTTAAGAGAGAGAGAGAGAGAGGGGGGGGGGGGGGGGGGAAAAAAGCTAGAAAGAGAGAGAGAGAGAGACAGACAGACAGACAGACAGACAGACAGACAGACAGACAGACAGACAGACAGACAGACAGACAGACAGTCAGACAGAGAGGTCCTCGCAATGTGCTTGGTCTGGCATGGCTTCGGGGCAGGTTTCGCGTGAGAAGTCTTCGCAGTTTGTTTGGCTTGGGGTCTAGCTTGGCGTGGTGTGGGGCACGTTTCGTTTGGGAAGTCTTGACGTCCTCACAATTTGCCTGGCATGGGCCCTCGTGTGGCCTTTTGGGCGTGACGCTCCGAACCTATCGTAACGTATGTGTACGTCTGTACACATCACAACTGTGTTGTATGTGTATATATATGTACACACGAGATTTTAAGGCTCGCTGCGCTTCGCCTTCCAATCTTGGCTCTTGTACCTGGCAGGCGCTTGGGCGTTGCATCGAATATCCACACTGAGCTGATCCTGGAAACCCTGAACCCCAAAACGTCGTCATCTCTCGGGGGCGCATCTGTTACGTCCGGCGCCTCCCGCCAGCCTTCCGCCAGCCTCCGCCGGCGGAGGCGGCCTCGTCTTACTTCCGCCGTCTTCCGCCGCCCTGCCGCTGCCTTCCACCGAGGAAGAGATGCCAACTCCTTCGGTCCTCGAAGGCGAGGCCCTCTCTGGACAGCCTCATGTCCGCCGGCCCCCTTGTGGGGCCACCAGGCTGTAGGCCGAAGCTTCGCAGTTTCCTGCACCAGTTGCAGCTTCCAGTTTCCACTGTTACAGTTCTGCTTCTTGCTGCTTACTGTTCCTTGTTGATGGACCGCGCGAGGGGGGAGAGGCCCAAACGGGCAGGTTTAGCACGCCCTGAGAGTGTGCTCTGAATTGCTGGGGTGGGTAACAAGTGACACCCCTCACGCAGATCGGCGGGGTCAGGGTCCAAAGACACACGGGATTTGCCACATTTCTGAAATTCGATGGCACCCCTCACGCAGATCGGCGGGGTCAGGGTCCGAAAACACATTGGATTTGACACATTTCTGAAATTTGCTGGCACCCCTCACGCAGATCGACGGGGCCAGGGTCCAAAAACACAAGGGTATTTGCTACATTTCTGACGTTCGGTGGCACTCCTCACGCATATCGGCGGGGTCAGGGTGCAAAAACACAAAGGTATGTGCCACATTCCTGAAATTCGCTGGCACCCCTCATGCAGATCGGCGGGGTTAGGGTCAAAAAACATAAGGGATTCGCCACATTTCTCAAATTCGGTGGCTCCCCTTATGCAAATCGGTGGGGTCAGGGTCCAAAAACATATTGGATTTGCTACATTTCTGAAATCCGATGACACCGCTCACGCAGATCGGCGGGGTCAGGGTCCGAAAACCCAGAGGATTGTCAACATTTCTGAAATTCGGTGGCACCCCTCACGCGGATCAACAGGGTCAGGGTCCAAAAACAAAGAAGATTTGCCACATGTTTTAAAATTCGGTGGCACCCCTCACACAGATCGGCGGGGTCAGGGTCCAAAAACACAGGGGATTTGCCACATTGTTGAAATTCATACAACAGCGAATACAACAATAGACTCGCAATCTCCATTCGTCTTGCCAATTACCCATCGTCTTCGCGTGAAGTTCCGACGCTGCTTCACTGTGAAGCCAAAGCCTCATGACTCCGCTCTTCCATGGCCCATTCCGGGCGTTGGTAGAACTGGGTTTAGTGGAACCTGGTTTAGTGATCTGTACCGGGGGCGCCCCCCCCCCCGTCCCATTTCCACTAACCGGAACTGCCGTCACCCGAAAAAACACCAGCTATGGCAAACCTGGTTTAGTGATTCTGGCCAATTCGAAGGCTCCGGGGCCCTACCACTAACCGGGTCCCCTTACCCGGGGTCCTGGCCATACCCGACCATTCTCCGAGAGAGGGGGCCGGCGGCAGGGGGCGAAGCCCTTACGGATTTACTACGCGATCTATCATGCACTACAGCATGGATCCTGGAGGCGTTTCGCGCGGGACGGCTGGGCACCTGACTTCGTTTGGGTTGAGCCTCCAGCACCGTGGTGCCTGGCCACAGTGCTGTGGCAAAAATGCATCATCCTACACACACACATTCTCGACCACGACCACATTCCAAACAGGCGTTGCTCCGCACTGTGCCAACGTGGAGATGAGCCCCGACCGGCACGGTGGCTGCGGTTCCTCCGAAAGGCGTTGTGCTCTGCCACCCCAGGTCACCATCCGCCACCGTACCCCCTGGCATGCTGAGCCGCGGTGGGATGCCAAGTGCTGCCTGGTAGGGTCTCTGCAAGTCTTCTGAGCACCCCTACACACAAACCCCCCCACACACACACACACACACACACACACACACACACACACACACACACACACACACACACACACACACACACACACACACACACACACACACACACACACACACACACACACACACACACACACACACACACACACACACACACACACACACACACACACACACACACACACACACACACACACACAAACACACACACCACAACACACACACGCCACACACACACACACACACAACCCCCCACACACACACACACACCACACACACCACACCACACACACACACACACACAACACACACACACACCAACACACATCACACACACACACACACACACACACCACACACACACACACACACACACACACACACACACACACACACACACACACACACACACACACACACACACACACACACACACACACACACACACACACACCCTGCGCGCTCTGACGCGCACGCGCCTCTTCGCGGGCTGCGCCCAGGAGCGCAGGCCACCAGCTACACACACACACACACTCCTCCTCATCCTCCTCCTCCTCCTCCTCCTCCTCCTCCTCCTCCTCCTCCTCCTCCTCCTCCGCCTCCTCCTCCTCTCCTCCTCCTCCCTCCTCTCCTCCTCCTCCTCCTCTCCTCCTCCTCCTCCTCCTCCTCCCTCCTCATGCGTGCACCCATTACCCGAGGCCCCCCTGGGCGGCCCGAGGCCTCCCTGGGGGCTCTCCCTCCCCCCCCCCGCCCCCCCCCCCACGCCTGCAGGACGGCCACCCCGAAGCCCCGAAGAGGGGCCCCAAGGCAGGCCAATACCAATCGAAAACGAAATCACTGGCTTCCGGAAAAAACGATCCTCAACATGCAGCCCCGCAATTCATCTTCGGACCGCGGGGCAGGCCGACAAAGAAAAGCGGGCCAAGCAGGGGCAAGAGACGGGCAGGAAAGCGAGGAGCCGAGGAGCGAGAGGGGGAGAGGGAAGGAGGGCGACAGAGAAGGACAGACCTGGCCGACAGACGGACGGACGGACGGACGGGGAGAAGAAGCCAAGCAGAGAGGAAGACGAAAGGACTCCCTGGGGTAAGTGACTGCGGTGGGTCCCCCAAGGCCTCTCTGCTCCAGCTGGCGTCCAAAGAAGGCCCAGCAGGAGCCAAACGGAAGCCCAGAGAGGCCCACGGGGGACCCGAGCAGCCCCCACAGACAGCCCAGGACAGCCCCCTAGAGGGCCGCAGGACGACCCAACGGGAACCCATGAGGGGCGCAAGATGACCGAAGAGGGCCCCCCCCCAGGCCCCCAGGACAGCCCCAAGGGACGCCTCTGACGCCCAAGAAGTGGCTCAAGACGGCTCCTCCAAGACGGTCCAAGACGGCACCATGACGGGTCCAATGATTCCAAGAGGGCTCCAAGACCGCCTCATAAGATCCCAAACAGAAAACCCAAAGGCGTTTTTTTTGTTCGTTCCACCCTAAGGCAGAGTTGAACATGTTTAACGCAAGACCTTCTTTTGGGTCACAATACGCTTGGCAAGCCTTCAGGATCCTGGCGGCAGGCCTTGCTGCACTCTCCTCAACTGACGCTTGCCATAATCATTCAAAAACGATGAGCATTTCTTGCTCAAGTTCCTGACCGCTTGGGTGGCTACACAGCCACAGGCAAGACACACTGTGCTCCCAAACTCCTTGTGGTACGCCAAGGTGTGGGAGCTATGCAAGTCAGTGCCGTTGACCGTGCTCTTCGTGGGCACCATGATCAGACCCCTGAACAAGCCCTGGTGGCATGGGGTATCTAAAAATTTAAAAGCCATTCCCCATGGCGAACTGCCTCCACATGTGTGACACCTCACCCGGGAACCTTCCCCCCAAACTGGCTCATGAGCCGTGAGCTTCAATTTGATACGAATCTGGTGCCTAGCAGGATTCAGGGCCGCCTCTCGCGGCGCTCTATGACCATCAGCTTCGATGGAAGCAAGCAGGCTGTGACCGAGGTGCTGGCGAACCTGGAACGCAATCGCTTGCGCATGGGACCTGAGGTCTCTATGCGCCGCTGCAACTCTGATATCATCGGCCCACTGGTTCGCTATTCGGTCCGCCAAACCATTTAACAGAAAAAAACAAAGGGGAGGTTCCCAGGACACTGACTTCAGAAATATTCAAATGGCTCTCGACTTTGGCTAGCACCACCCCTCTGGATGGCCACTCCTCCAACGCGTCACGCACATTCTGCCGCGCATCGAGGTGTGATTTGGGCGTGAAGCCCTGCCGAATTCTTTCAAATCCTTGACAACATACGTGGGGCCCGTTACAAAGAAGCCGTCTGCAACAGGGAGGACAGCCTTCAAGAACTCCAGGAAACTCATCGCTTCCCCCCTGTTGACCGACTGGCGCCAACCAGGAACATTGCCGAAACTGACCCTGTGAGCTTGAATCTCCCTGGGATCATACTCGCCTCCAGATCTGAGGCCCTTGAAAACGACCCAGGACCAGGCGACGCGACGGAGAGCAGGGTCTTGCGAGTCTGACCCCTCGCTGGCGTCTCCTCCCCCAAAGATGAAGCCGTCGACCGCCGCCTCCCCCCGCTCTCCCCCGAAGGTGCGGACATCCGCTTCATCGGGGGGCGGAGGGACAGTGGTCCAGCTGCTTGGCGTCAGCCCTCGCAGCCAAAACCTTGGATTTGCCTCCCAGTCCTCTAGCGCTCTGCGGCGCACTGACTCTGAGACCTTCGAAAACTCCGCATTCTTAGGACAGCCCCAAGCCCTGTGCACGTCACACTCGACCAACTCACCACACCTCTTACAGGAGCTGTCCTGAGTGAGACCGCATTATTGGAGCCTTGCGCGTGGCCAGCTGTTGCCCGCCGCCACCGCTTTCAAACCTCCTCTCCACTCGTGTTTGCCTTTCTTCGCTAGAAAACGAAGCTGGCGCTTAAAATCGCACATCTGGGACCTGCTCCAGACCTGACCCGTTCCACGAGTTAGCAGCAGCAGCGGTCCAAAGTTGCCTCTCTTTACTCTGAGCCAGAGCTTCAAACAGGTCCGCGAGGTCAACCTTGCCTCGCCCGAGCTTGGTTTCTGAAATCGCGAAACGGTCACCTAGGTCGCTCTCCCAAGCCCAAGGACCCCAGGGCTTCCAACCCACATCCAGCAGAGTGGCGATCGTGGCGGCAGTCGGAGCGCCGATCCCGCGCCAACGATGCCTGGCTGGCTCGGGTTCGAGCTCGGCCACAACTTTCCTCCAGGCACGTCTCGTCTTCTCAGCGTCGAAGCTCGCATGGGTCAAAATCTGAAACCAAGCTTCTATAGTGTCGAACATCGCAAAAAAAGGCAGGGTCTCGCCTGCCGTACTCCAGCGCAAAAAGTGTGGTCAGGCACCTTCCCCCTTTTCGAGACACCCCCCCGTCAACCTACCCAACGCTCTACGCCAACCAAGAACAACACTGGGTGGGGCGCCGTGGACCTTATCAGAATACCTAGCTTTTGAAAAAAAAGCCGAGGCCGTAGCCACTCTACGAGCCCACTTTTTACCGAGTTTGTTACCCTTCGCCAGCTTGCCGAACCTGGTTAGCCGCCCCGCAGCCCCCTCTCTCCTACTGGCTTGCTTGGGCCTAGACGACTTGACCTGGCCTCTGTCAATGCCTAAGTCAGCAACTACCTACCTAGCCTGCACCCGAAAGCCTTGCTCACAGGAGGAATCCTGGAGTCTCACGGCCAAGCCCCAGGAGGGCGAGATGATGGCCGATTTCGGAGCAATCTGCAACTTGATCTCCCGCCGGCCCTGGACCAATTCCAGGCCCATCTTCGACAACTCGCTAAAGACTCTATCGGTGTCGCCGCACACGCACTGTACTATGTCATCAACCCACGTGTGTAGTGACGGCAGTGGGCGGCCCGTGGCAATTTTCCTGCAGACAAAATGTAAGGCCGCTCTACCTAAGTCTACTGCACCACTGCTGCCTGGTATGAGTGACATGCCTGGCTGCACTGCCTGCGAAAAACCTCCTGCCTCGTGAGGAAACCTGGCTGCCATGTGGACCTGGAGTTCCAGGGCCAGATAGCAGGGTGGGAAATCCAAATCCAGCGCTTTGTCCAGGACCAGGTCCCAGCGAAGACTGTCATAAAAACCTTTGACGTCCCAGAGCAAGCTGGCGCTCTGGTGATCTGGAAGAACTGAGTGAGCAGCTTGCTCATCTTTAAGCAGCCTGAGCAGTGCTACCTGCAGCGCTGAGCATCCTGCCAGCGCTGTGTCCCATGGTCCCGCTCGCTCCTTGGTCCAACCCGCACGGTCCGAGGTCCGAAGTCGACCCCAAAATCGGACCACCCAGGCCAACAGGCCTATCGCACGATCAGCATCAACGTCTTTGACCTGGAGCGTAACCAGGACCACAAGGGCCTGCCAAGGCCAACACCCTCTCTGCTCGACTAGGGCGTAGAAATCCGCCAGTTGTTGTAGTCCTAGCTGCGGCAGCCATTGGAAATCCTTCCCGGACAGCCTATCCACACCTGGTGCTGTTTTCGGGCAGGGCCGAGATGACCCTCCTGAGCCAGTCGGCCCCGAGCGGGGTCATCGGGTTCGACTTGGCCCTAGACTGGGCCTTGCTCCAGAGAGAACGGACCCTCGGAAAAGAAACGCTGTCACCCGCCCACTTAGCAGCCCAGAGATTCGCCTTAACAGCCATTCTCTGGCAGGAATCTCCAGCCGCCCCCCCCCCCCCCCAGTCCGATACTCCCCCACGTGCACCGGCTTGTCCCGAATGCGGCTGTGTAAGCCTCGGCCTCCAGCCTGATCCTGTTGCATCACCCACTGGTGGAAGCATGAGAGCGTGTTATTCGAAACTACTCGCTGGGCTCTCACTGAATTTTGCCAGGCTCTTGCTTCAAAATCTCTGATCGTCTGGTCTGAAGCTTCACTGAGAACTCGGAGACCCCGGACCCAATCAGAGCGAATCTTGGTGGTGAGTGGCATGAATGGCGAGACTGGCGTTGTCGCTGCCATGTCTCTGATCCGTTCAAAAAGTCTGGTCGGCCTGTGCTTAGTACGATCCCCCAGAAAACCCACAAGGTCAGACAAGAGAAAACTCAAAGTGGCCCACCAATGGGCCACAGGGCCCCTGGACGAAACGAAATGCGCCCCCTGGGCCTCAGGTCTCTTCTGGAGCTCACGTAGCTGGGCCCGACCTTTGAAACGCTGCTGGTTCTTAGGGTGGGCCTCTAGCATAGTACAAAAGAAACCCTCGAAGCGGGATAACCACTCAGCAAAAGCAGCGCCTACCTGCAGCGCTGCCTCCCTGTCCAGGCTGAACGCGAACGAGTTGGCGATGTAGCTCGGCACGCACTCCTTGGCCACTGGGTCCCTCAACGACTCCCATAGTATGTTCTGTTGCCCCATCGGGGCTGTGAGAAGTAGATGTCCCTCACCTCCCATCTGTCGGTGCCCACTGGCACCCTTGGTCTGGCTGGGGGGCGCTGAGCAGTGCGCGCCGCCTGCAGACGCAGACGGTCGGTGCCCTCTGGAGCCCCCAGCGCCACTCCTGGGTGTTGAGCCGACAGGGGGCGGTCCATCGCACTCCACCTGGGCCTCGTCAATAACTTCTTCCACTTCCTGTTCATCAGAATCCACAACATCCTCCTCGAACTCCTCGATGCCCCAATCTACATTTTTGAAGTAACTGAACGGTGGCGGCGACTTGAAACTGATAACCTTCCTTGCCCTCAAGACGTCCTGCGCAACAGGTTCTCCCACGACTTCCTCAGGCTCCCAGGCTGGGCCGCTTGCTGTTTGGATCTCTTGGTTTCTTGGGCATCGGAGGATAGACAAATCTTTCCGAAAGTGGCGGAATCCAGATGTTTGTTCCAATTTCAGCTTCAACTTGAGCTGCAGACCGAGATGTGTTCTGCCCCCCTCGTGGCAGGCTGCGTCGTCGACCACAAATGACTCAATAAATCTGGTCAACGACGGGGGATGGACCATGCAATCAATCAACCCTTTCCTGCCCAAAGTGCAAATGTAATCTGCACCAACTGCAGTGCGGACGATGCCGCCCACCAGCTTTGTCCAGCCAGCCCTTACCAGCTCGTGCGGTTCAGCGCTGTAGTCCCCTATGGCCAACCAAGGCGTGCGTATGCATTGAATCAACTGCCCCATCTGAATTAACTTATCAATATCCGGACCCGTCAAACCTATGCCAGCAGTGAGATAAACTCCTATGATAGTGACCGCCTGACCCCCGACCTTCAGCTGGAAAGCAACTAGGCCCTTGAAGTCCATGCCCTTCTGCTTGGCGATCTCTGGCTCGTTCGACATACGCAGGCCCAACTGCTGGGCGGGCTTGTTCGCTAGATGCCTGAATGACTGAAACTTGTATCTCTTCAAGGCTCCTGCCGTGATGCCCGCTGCTCTCTTGACACCGCTGGTCGCATATGATGGCGCAACTGGCGCCTGGCATCCACTCCTGCCCCACTCGTGCAGAACCTCATGGCATTCTTCTGGCAGGAGATGAAGTTCTGGAAATGTGAGGATGTCGTGAGCCCTCTCCTTCAGCAGCCCCTTCGCAGGGTAGCCCCATCCTGAGAGGTTCCTCACGTAGAGACTCTTCACGTCTTGGGCAGCAGCATCAGGAGCTCGACCCCCCCCCCCCCAGACCCTTCCTACTGGCACGAAAACCTCCCACCAGGCCCTTGACCTCTTGCTCGAGGCGGGCCTGCTGTGGGTCCAGAGGGCCACTACCCGCCACAGCCGCTGGCTGGGGGGCCGTGCCCTGCCTGTCCTGTGGGTCTGGAGCTCGGGCCGCCCCTGTTGCTGCCGCCTCGCCTCCTGAACCAGTGGCCTCACCTGCAGGTGCGGTCTCGGGCACCTTCCTCTTCTTCTCCGCCCTCTCCAAGACCTCCGCAAACTGCTTTTTGTGTTCGTCCAACTTCGCCTGCAGGGCCCCGTACGACTGCTGCACTGCCTCCGAGAGTGCCTTCTGCAACTGCAACTTGGCCCCGCCAAGCATCTTGCGGTCCTCCTCTTGCACCTCAAGGCCCTCCAACTGCGATTCGAAATTGGTCTCCAGCTCGAACTTTCCATCAATGATCTGCTGCACATCGACCGAGGCTGCTTTCCTGGTGGGCAACGCATGTGGAAGGTACTGTTGGGCGGCTGCAATCTCATCCTTCTCTGCGCGCAGCACCTCCTGCGTTGCCTCATCCAGGTCATGCTCTGCCCTCTCAAGCTCCTTCTTATTGCGGACCCACGCACCCTTGGCCTTACCGAGCGACTTTTTAGCACGACTGACTCGAGCCGAAGCCTGCTGCAGACCCTGTCCTGGCTGGAGCGGAGGCTTGGGGGGTGGCTCCTCCAAGACCTTGAGGAGCCCCTGAGCCGCCACCTGGGCCTTGGAGGGAAGCAGTCGGGCCAGTTTCCTGAACTGATCTTCGGGAGACTCTCTGGCTGCAGTTGGCGGTCCCGAACTCCTTTTGTTGGGCAGAGGAGAAACAACATCATGATCATCAAAGTCGCTGCCACACTCGCAAGTCCAATTCTTCGATTTGAGGCGGTCCTGGAAGAGCTTTTTGTCACAACTGCTACATTCAACCATGGGCCTTCCTCGACGATTACCCCACCATCCCGACATGCTTGGTAAGGGTGGGAAGTCGACCAACCGATCCGTGCCTTGACCTTTTCCCTTGCCGTAGATTCTGCCCGATCCGTCTCCACCCTGCACCCACGGCGCATAAGCGAACTTATTGTGCCAAGGCGCATGGCGCTGCACTCCCATCACAGAGCGAGGTAAGAGTGAGATCGGACTTAGATAAGCGAAAGAAGCCCCGACAGGTCGTCGGGGGAAAGCTGTTGGGGGCCGTGTGCGTCCCAGGGACGCCCCCCCTTGCCACAACTCTGTCCGCTGCTGACACCTGAGCCACCGCTACGGACTTGAGCCAAAATAGCTACGGACAAAAAAAAACCCAAAGGCGGCTCAAGTAGGCCCCACGAGAGTGCCAAGTTTCGAAATCGAATGTTGTGTTGCATCTTCGGTGGACACTGTCTGTCCCGTCGCGTCCCTATCAACGTCGAATCCGTGTCGAATCCGTGTCGAAGCTGCTCGAATCCGTGTCGAATCCGCCTCGAACCCACGTCGGAATATAAGCGAGTTCTGACATCTGCAAGACGGGACAGGCCCCCCGAAGGTGCAAAGGAACGAATGTAAGCGGGATCGGAAACCATTGAACATGAACCGAATCGACTCGGAGGAGTCGGAAATGAGCCCTGGCCCCCCGAGCCCGTCCTTCTTGCCCTTCTTGCCCTCGGGCGGGTCGGCGGTGTCCTGCCCCCCCCCGCCCGCGCGTCGGAGGGGGAAGGGGGAGGCGAAGAGCAAAGGGGAGGAGAAAGGGGAGGAGGACGGGGAGGGGGAGGAAGGGGATGAGGTGGAGGAGACATGGGAGGGGGAAGGGGAGGAGGGAGAGGAGGAAGGGAAGGAGCAAGGGGAGGGGAAGGAAGAAGGGGGATCGGATCGGATTGGCCGTCATCGGAAGTGCCCGTCACGGGAGCAGCTGCCAGGGGGGTGCGGCACTGATGAGCACCTCAGCCCAAGGCGCCCGGTATGCGGGCTCATCGTCTCCTCCGGACCTGACCCAGGGAGACAGAAACGAGGAAGGGGGAGGGGGGAAGGAGGAGGAGGAGGAGGAGGAGGAGAGGGAGGAGGCGACCACCAGCGGACCACAGGACACGCAGCGCAGACGGAGCAACGGGTTGTTGCTTGGGACAGGGTGAACCCGCGGACAGGGCGCCTCGAAGAAGCGCGGCTCGACGTCGCCACCCGCGACGCAGTGACCGGCCAGACGGTGTTCTTGGACACGAGCGTGACCTGCGCACACAGCGGCACCGCGCCGCGCCAGCAGGCCCGCTCCAACAAGGACGGCCTTGCCGCCACTAACGCCGAGGACGCCAAGCGGGAGCGCTACCCGCCCGAAGGAGGCCAGCTCATCCCTGTGGTCTTCGAAACAGGGGGCCGCCCGGGTGACGCCACCGTGGCGTACGTCCGCTCCTGGGGCCACGGCATGGCCCCCGCGGAGCGGACAGAGGTCATCCGCTATGGCTGGCAACAACTGAGCACGCGGCTGCACCTCGGAAGCGCCGAGGCCATCTTGGCGGCTGTGGGGCGGTGAGCGCGCTGCCGCCAGCTCCTCTACCGCCGGCGCGGCAACCACCACGTCCGCCACCAGCGGTGCGACCACATCCACCCCCAGCATGACAACCCCTGCCGCCACCGTTTGCACCACGACGACGACGACCCTAGGCACGACAACCGCCACGACCAGCGCCTCGGCCACGACCAGGACCGTCACGACAACCGGCGCGACCACGGCCGACGGGCACCGTGACCGCGACCTCCAACAGCACGGCAGCGCCGTGACCACGGCGACCACCGCCGAACCGACCGCCTACGCCCCCGACCGGCCCTCCTCTCTCCTGTCCCCGCCCATGCCGGGCCGCCCCTGCTGCCTCGCGGGCCTTGCGCCTCCTCCCCCCTCCTCCTCCTCCTCCTCCCCCCGCCTGACAGGTGAATGGTAAATTCGGATTTCGCAACGCCCCAAAGTGGCTTCGGTTTAGTGCATGACCCCCAGGACCGATGCTCAGGGCCGCCCCCTGAGGGCTGGTGGGGGCGCCACACCCGCGACCAGCGGAGGAGGAGGAGGAGGAGAGGGAGGAGGAGGAGAAGGAAGAGGAAGAGGAAGAGGAAGAGGAAGAGGAAGAGGACGAGGGAGGGAGAGGAGGAGGAGGAGAGGAGGAGGAGGAGGAGGGGGAGGGAGGATCAGGATGAGGGGGGAGGAGGAGAAGGAGGAGGAGGAGGAGAAGGAGGAAGAGGGGCGAGCGAGCGGGCAGCAGTGCAGTCGAAATGACGACAGCACAGCGCAGTGGACGGGGGCGGCCGAGGGGCAGACAGATATGCAGGAACCAATAGGAATGAGGTATCAATAGGAGGCTCGATAGGTACCAATAGGAGTGAGGTATCAATAGGAGGCTCAATAGGTATCGATTGGCATCAATAGGAGGCTCAACAGGTCTCACCCTCCAGGAATGAGGTATCAATCGGAGGCTCCCACAGGTACAGCTCGCGAGCACCATTCTGCACGACAAGGTTGCAGTGGGGAGAAGGAAGATGGGCAGGAGGACGAGCTGGGTGCTCTCGCGCCAAGCCCTGCATGCCATCCCTTCCTCCCATCCCTTCTCACTTCGCTGATTCTTCCTCTATCCGTGGACGCGTGTCCTCGCCGACCTTGGACTCCACAAAAAAAACCACCAGGAGCTGCCGGGGGAGGTGGCGTGTGAGCCGGAGGACGACCTGGAGGAAAAGGAGGATGAGGATGAAGACGAGGACGAACAGCAGCAGTAGGGAATGGAATGGAACGAG
>CAUYUJ010020125.1:18036-40536 GCA_963575745.1 Prorocentrum cordatum | reverse complement strand
GGACAGCGACGACGCGAACGACGAAGAAGGAGGAAGGACGGCGACGCCGACGATGGCAACGACGAGGGAGGAGGGAAGACGACCACGACGACAACAACAACGACGACGACGACGGCGACGAAATAGGAGGGACGACGACGAGACGCCGACGACGGACGACGACGACGACAACGAGAGAGGAGGAGGAAGGACGATCACGGCGACAACGACGACGGAAACGACCACGACGCCAAAGAGGACGACGACGACGAACACGAGAAAAGACAGAGGACGACGTAGGCGACGACGACGACGACGACGACGCGGGAGGAGGGAGGACGGCGACGACGACGACGACGCAAGAGCGCGCGCGCACGCTTTTGTTGAAAATCCGTGTTGCGAAACCTTGTGTTTTCGTCTGTTTTTTTGACACAAAATTTTGAAATCCTTCCGAGACCGATGGGTTTTGAAGGATTTCGGCGTACGCGCGCGACGACGCGCGCGCCTGCACTTCGTCACATTTTTTGCAGAGGATTCTCGCGACGGCACACGCGCAAGGGCGTTCGACAGATGTCGACATGCGCGCGCGAAGCCCGTTTGGTAGCATTTTGTGAAAAGATTGGAAAACCTATGGTTTTCTTTAAGATTTCGCAAGAGCTCGCGCGTAAGCTTTTTTAGCAAATCAGTGTTGCGGAACCCTGTGTTTTTGTTTTTGTATGTTCTTTGGAAACTCGATTGCGAAATCCTTCCGACCCCGACGGATTTTGAAGGATTTCGGCATGCGCGCGCGACGACGCGCGCGTGTGCGCTTCGTCGCATTTGTTGCAAGAGATTCGTGACACAAAGTCTTATGCTAGAACAAAAAATGTCCCCGCGTATCGTTTCTTACCAGAGAACCTCAGGGGAACCGATACCGGCCACTCCGGGATAGTGTGGTCATAATCATATGATGATTTACATTCTCGAAAGGGGCGCGGCGAACGCCGGGGGGGGTAGAGTCTATTTTGTTCTTAGAAAGGAGAATATGTGCGGTGCACAGTAATTCAAAACATTGCAAAGCAACCAAAAGCAATGTAACTCTGTGCAACGCAGCGCAAAGTAATGCAACGCAAATCGAATCATTGAAAACAATGCAAAGTGCAAAGCAATGCGAAGCAATCCAAATCAATACGAATGAATGCAACGCGCTGCGAAGCCATTCAAAGCACTGCAAAGCGATACGAGTCAATGCAAAGCTGTGCAACGCAATGCAAAGCAAGGCGACGACGGGCGTGAGAGCGCCATACGAGTCCGGTTTGCGGTGATGGTGGCGCCGACGACGACGACGGCGACGGCGGCGGCGACGACGACGGCGACCGCGACGCTGACGAAGACGACGGCGGCGAATTCGACGACGACGGGGAGGATCGGCGCCGAAGCGGGCGCGCCTCCGTCACGGCGCGCTCGGGCTCGGTCTCGTCGCCCTTCGTGAGGCTCCTCTGCCTCGGGGCGAGGCTGCCCGCGGCGGCTCCCACGGACGGCGCAGCCGCCCGCGGCGGCGCTTCGGCGGCGCTCCGGCGGTGCCGACGGCGAGGGCGACGAGGACGACAACGAGGCCGAGGCGGGACGACGACGGCGGCGAGGACGCCGACGACGGCGAGGGGGACGACGACGGCGAGGACGCCGACAAGGGCCGGGAGTAAGGCGACGGCGAGGGGGAGGGCGAAGGGGGCGAGGAGGGCGAGGAGCGGGGAGGAGCGGGGAGGAGGAGGAGGAGGAGGAGGAGGAGGAGGAGGAGGAGGAGGAGGAGGAGAAGGATGAGGGGGAGGAGGAGAAGGACGAGGAGGAGGAGGAGGAGGAGGAGGAGCGGGGAGGAGGAGGAGGAGGAGGAGGAGGAGGAGGAAGACGGAGGAAGACGGAGGATGGAGAATGATGATGAGGAGGAGGAGGAGGAGGAGGAGGAGGAGGAGGAGGAGGAGGAGGAAGAGAGAGGACGAGGCAGAGAAGGGCGAGTACCGGCAGGACAACGCGAACGGGGGGAGGGAGGGGCGAAGAGCAGGAGGAGCAGCAGGAGCAGGAAGAAGAGGAGGGAGAGACGGGACAGGTTTGCAGGGCGATGGCGAGGAGGATCGCGGCGGACGAGAAGCATCAGCAGCAGCAGGAGCAGCGGGCAGGCCGCACGAGCTGTATCAACAGCGGCACCAACACACAGCAGCAGCAGCAGCAGCAGCAGCAGCAGCAGCAGCAGCAGCAGCAGGAAGGGCCTTCTGCTGCAGAGCCACCGAGCTCTCTGCCAGTCGCAACGGCGCAGATCCAGGCGGTGCGGGGTGAGCGCTGCTCGCTGCCACCGGAAGTGAAGAGGCCAGCGGTGCCAGCATCCTGCTCCCTCTCGTCCTCCACGCCCCCATGATGCCGCTGCCGATTCTCCTCCTCGTCCTCCTCGCACTTCTCCCACGCCTCCGCTTCCTCCAGTCTGCGTGACCCCCCTTCCCGTCGCACTTCCACTCCGCAGCTGCGCACGAGGGTCGGACGATGACAAAGAAGGCCGCTGCAAGGACAACCAGATGAAGAAAGGACGTAATACGAAAGCGCAAATAAACAAATGTCAACATGAAGAGAACATGCGGACATATAGGAGGAGAGAAAAAGAGAGCAGGGCAAGCTAGGTGCACTCGCAGCATATCTGACGTCGTATCACATGCTATCCATCCCTCACATCCCTGACCATTGCATGGAGCCCATCTCTAGTCGCACAATCTGGTGTCGAAGAGGACAGCGATCCCCCAAACGGGACGCGATGCACAGCATGGCATAGCATGGCGTGGGAGGGCACGGCAGAGCGTGGCATGGCATAGCATGATGTGGCAGTGCGTAGCCAAGCATTGCATACCATCGAATTGTAGCGCAAGGCACATTGTCGCATAGCGGTACATCGCATAGGACTGCATGGCATAAGATGGTATGGTACGGGGCACTGTAACATGATATCGCACTGCGTAGCCCACCCTTGCAAATCTCAGCATTGCAGAGCAGGGCATGGAACCGCATAGCGGCACACGACATAGTATTGCAAGCCATGGGTGCGTGAACGGTGCAGCCAGACCACCATTCTGGAGGACTGACAGTTTAACAATTGGAGACGAGGCTGGCGCTGAAGCGAGAGCCACAGCTTGAAGGACCGAGAAAGAGGAAATGAGGCCAACGCAACAGCATGATCACCATGAAAGGACCGAAAACACGGAAAAGAGAGAGAGAGAGAGAAAAAAAAAAGAGAGAAACAAAGAGAGGGATAACGAGAAAAACAGAGAGGGAGGAGGAGACAACGAAAAGAAACAGCAGCAGGAGATCGCGCGAGGAGGCGGGCCCGGTCGCCTCAGGGCCTCCTCCCTCTCCGCCTTCCGCTTGGCTTTCTTCTCCTCTAAGGGTGGGCCCGCTGAGGTCGCCTCAGCACCCTCTGCTAACCCGAGCCTGCTCAACTTCTGTTGCTCCCATCGTACTTAAGGACCACATCCCAGAAATGACTTCGATCACCCAGAAAAGTATCCAAACAGTGTCGAACGAGTATCGCCTCCCAGGGCCCGACACGTGAAAACCCTCTCATTTCGGTAATTTCCTGCTCGAGATTCTTCCTGGTGACAGTGATCAAGGCTAAAGTAGGTTGGAACATCATAATCCTCAACCTCGTTCGGGTGGAGAAGACAGGGTTCAGACCTTCAGGGAGCCCGCCTTCGGTCGGGCCCACCGGCTCGGACTCGGGCTCGTGGTCCGCGCTTCCCGCGCTGCTGTGAACGCCGTGCCCGCTTCGCAGCCCAGCGATAGCGACACCTACGGTCAGGAACTATCAGTTAGCATGTCGCGGCGGCGGCCCCTACGACACGCTACGCCCTGCATGGCGGTTCGCTCTGCTTCGTTGGACGTGCTCAGCGTGTCGCGCCCAGGCGTGGTGGGCCGGAACCGGCGGCGCGACACGTTAAGCAAACGCTCCTGACTGTAGCGACGCAGCGCTGCAAAAGGAGTGCACCACAACACTCTTGCAGGGGGTACTTGAGAAGAGGCTGTGACAGGAATTTCGCCCAACCGCGGCTCGCACTTCGTAGCAGCACCCGAGCGTAGATGGCAAGGGAAAGCCCAGCATATGAGCTCGTGCCAACCGCCACTAAAGCCCCGTCGACCATTGGTCCCTGTCGTAGATCATGCTGGTCAATATGAAAACCAACCTTGCTGTGATTGCAATCGTCCTCGCCTGCACCTCCTCCCCCTGCTCCTCCAACTCCTCTGCCTGTGCATCCGCTCCCGCGAACACCTCCTAATCTTCCCCCTCCTCCGCGTCACGCATACACAAATACTCATCCCCACCCCTCCCCATCCCCTCTTGCTCTTCTCTCCTCCCACGTCGTCCTCCTTTCTCATCGTACTCCATCATCATCATCATCCTCCACGCCACATTCCGGGCGTCTTGTCTAGTTGCCCCCCAGTTCACCAGATGTTCTTGAGACCTTCAGCTGCGACGATCAACTGGCGCCCACATATATGTGCAGCATACGATCTATACATATATATATGATTGGAGAATAAATCAATCACAAATGATTTTCGTATTTGAAAAAGTTGAAAAAAGATTGATCCAGACATTAAAATTATGAAAATTATTTGCTATTAGATAAATTAAAAAAGAAGGCCCGTATGAATCGGGTTCCCGTATTCAATTCCAGACATCCAGGCCGTATGAATCGGGTTCCCAGAAAGCCTTCTGGGAGCATGGGTTTGGGCCGTCTTGGAGAGCCTGTTGGGGCGTTCCGTCGTCGTCGTCGTCGTCGTCGTCGTCGTCGTCGTCGTCGTCGTCGTCGTCGTCGTCTTGCTACGACCCATTCCCGAACCTGACCTTGGGGGTGGCCTAACCTGGCGCAGCCCCGATTGGCAACAGACCCGACACGTTCCGTCCAAACTGAACGCCAGGTTCGCACCCGCCCAGCACGAAAGGACGGCAGCTGCGGTCGCCAGTTGTCTCGCGCCGAGTCCGTACGTTTTACTACGGGGACGGACTGATGTTTGCCTCTTGAAGGCCCTCTTGGGGCCCTCTTCGGCCATCTTCAAGCCATCTCGGGCCCTCTTGGGCCTCGCTGATGCGGTCCTGGGGCCCTCTAGGGCGTCCGCGGAACCCGGAAGTCATGTTCCCGGAGAGGCTTCCAGGAACATGATTTCGAACGGGGCCCTCTTGGGCCTCCCTGAGGCCGTCTTGGGGGCCTCCTGGGCCGGCTTCGGGGCCTCTTGGGCCGTCTCGGGGGGTTCGGTGAGCCCCACAGGCCGACCCTTTTGGGCCGTCTGGGGCCCTCTTGGGTCTCTCTTGGGCTGTCTTGGGGCTCCTCGGGGGCGTCTGGGGCACTCAGCGAGTACGCTGAAAATGCACGTTTTACGAAGGAAATGGACCGATGTTTGCCTCTTGAAGGCCCTCTCGGGGCCCTCTTCGGCCATCTTCAAGCCATCTCGGGCCCTCTGGGGCCTCGCTGAAGCTGTCCTGGGGCCCATTAGGGAGCGCTGGGAGCCCGGAAACCATGTTCCCGGAGAGGCTTCAGGGAACATGATTTCGAACGGGGCCCTCTTGGGCCTCCCTGAGGCCGTCTTGGGGGCCTCCTGGGCCGGCTTCGGGGCCTCTTGGGCCGTCTGAGAAGGTTCAGTGAGCCCCACAGGCCGACCCTTTTGGGCCGTCTGGGGCCCTCTTGGGTCTCTCTTGGGCTGTCTTGGGGCTCCTCGGGGGCGTCTGGGGCACTGCGAAGACCAAGCCAGCAATTATGCTGAAAATGCACGTTTTACGTAGGAAATGGGCCGATGTTTGCCTCCGGATGGCCCTCTCGGGGCCCTCTTCGGCCCTCTTGGGGCTCTCTTTGGGGCCCTCGGGGGACCAATTGGGGCCTCTTGTGGCCTCGTCGGAGGCTTCTTGAGACTGAGGGCCCGAATTTTCGGCGAGGGGGCCACGATCCTCGTGAGGGGTGCCAAAAAATGGACCGGGGGGCCCCCATGGCGAACAGAGGCAGCAGCCGCCCCCCCCCGGCCTACTCCGATCTCTCTCTCTCTCTCTCTCTCTCTCTCTCTCTCTCTCTCTCTCTCTATATATATATATATATATACACACACATATATATATATATATATATATACATGCATGTATGTGTATGTGTATGTATATGTATATGTAGATGTATATGTATATGTATATGTATATGTATATGTATATGTATATGTATATGTATATGTATATGTATATGTATATGTATATGTATATGTATATGTATTTGTATTTGTAGATGTATATGTATATGCATATGTATATGTGTAAGTATATGTATGTGTATATGCATATGCATATGTATATGTATATGTATATGACTATACATATTTGTATGTATGTGTGTATGTATGTATGTATGTATGTATGTATGTATGTATGTATGCATGTATGCATGTATGTATGTATGTATGTATGGATGCATGTATGTATGTATGTATGTATGTATGTATGTATGGTTGTATGTATGTATGTATGTATGTATGTATGTATGTATGTATGTCTATATCTATGTAAATATACCCCAAACAGTGCTTGTGCTTAGGGGCTCTTACTCCTCCTCTAAGGAACTGGGTCTGTCCGCCGGTCTGGTGGTTGAAGATTCGCCGTCGCCGCCCCGTCGCCCTCTCGTCGATGCCCGTCGTCTGGGCCTGTCTGTTGGTCTGGCGGCTATGTCGTCGACGTCGCCGCCCCGTTGACGCCTCGTCGCCGCCCGTCGTCTGGGCCTGCCTGTCGTTCTGGCGGCTATGTCGTCGCCGTCGCCGCCTGGTCGCCGCCTCGTGGCCGCCCGTCGTCTGGGCCTGACCGCCAGTCTGACGGCTATGTTGTACCACATAGATTGCGCAACACATATTGCACAACAAATATTGCGCCACACAGATTGCACAACTCAGATTGCACCACATTTGTTGAACAACATAGATTACACCACATGGACTGCACCACACAGGTTACACCGCATACATTGCACGACATCGATTGCCACATCGATTGCACCACATGTACTACTCCACATAGGTTACACGACATCCGCCACAGTGCCAGCACGGAGTGGGCGTGTTCGAGTGCTCGTCTGCTGTCTGTGAGGTGTTGTAGAGTTTAATGGATGCCCCCCTCCTCGCACGCGCGCCTAAAAAAATGCCCCTTCTGAAACTGCTTTCTGGCGGTCTCTCCTGCCTCCAGACGCCCAAGACGGCTTCCAAGACAGCCAAGGCGACATTAAACCGGCTCAAGATGGCCCAATATTGCTCAAGAGCCTCTCAAGAGAGCCTCCAGACGGCTCAAGACAGCCCAATACGGCCTCAAGACGGCTCTTAGAGAACCCAAATATCGCCCGAGAGAGCTCCAAGAGGCCTTCCTGGAGAGCCCAAGGGGGGGCCAACACCATTGATTTCCTTAAGGTGTTTGAAAGATTTTGAGGTCCTCGCCTGTTCGGGTTTCCGACCGCCCAAGACGGCCCAAGAGGCTTCCAAGAGGCCTCCACGTTAGCTCTAAGACAGCCCAAGAGGCCTCCAAGAGGGCCCCAAGTCGGCCCAAGAGGATCCGAAGATCGCCCGAGGGGGTCCTTTGCAAAGAGGGCCCCAAGACGGCATTGAAGAGCTCCAGGAGAATAACAAGAAGACACCCAAGAAGAGCTGGGAATGGCTCCAGGAGGGCCCGAAGAAGGGCCCCCAAAAGCACGGAACGGCACGTCACGCGCGCACTCACTCGCGTGACTGCATTGTCACCGCTATTGAAGCCCTCTGGGAGCGTCCCCACGCTCTTGCTGGGATGGAAGCGTCTTCAACTTAAGGCGTGGAAGAAGCATACTGTAGTCTCTCTTTAGGGCCACTTCAGACTCTATTGGAGGCGTCATGGGAGCCTCTTGGGAGCCCCTTGTAAGCCTCTTAGGGGCCTCTTGGGAGCCTCCTGGGGGCCTCCTGGAGTACTCTTGGAGCGTCATGGGCCCGTGTTGGGCCTCTCCTGGAGCTTTGCTGGACGATCTTGGAAACAACTGGAGGCCCAAAAGATCTCATCGGAGCCGTAGTGGCGAGACAGCCACAAGCACTAAAAAAACATACTGTTTGCTCACTATCTGAAGCCCTCGGGGGCATCCTTTGGAAGGCCCAGATCGACTTCACATCCATCTTGGGACCTTCATTTGAAGGATTTGAGCGCCCGTGGGCACCCTTCTTGGGGTGTCTTGGGGCCATCGCAGGCGTTCTTGGCCCGTCCCGGGGTGGATCCTGGGAGACTCTCCTGCCTTTTGCAACCTTCCGGGGCCATCTCGGGCCGTCTTGGACGCCAGGGAGTGCGGTTAAGAAAACCGGTTCTCGAATATGTTCCCCGTGTGCCAGGGGCCTGGCCGGAGACCGGGAACCCAGTATTCTATAGGTGTACGTATGTATATACATTCACACATGCATACATACATACATACATACATATATACATACATACATACATACATACATACATACATACATACATAAATACATGCATACATGCATACATGCATACATGCATACATGCATACATGCATACATACATACATACATACATGCATGCATACATACATACACACACACATACATATAAACAAACAAACTAACATCACTACAGACAAACAACGCACAAATAAACAAACAAACAAACAAACAAACAAACAAACAAACAAACAAACAACAAACCATACATACATACATGCATGCATGCATGCATACATACATACATATACACAACCTCACGTACACATACATGCATGCACACGCACAGACATACACAGACAGGCATACATACATACATACGCACACACACATATACATACACACACATACATACATACATACATACATACATACATACATACATACATGCATGCATGCATGCATGCATGCATGCACACATTCATACATACTCACATACTTACATACACATATATACATATATACATACGTACATACACACATGTATACATACATACATACATACATACATACATACATACATACATACATACATACATACACACACATACATACATACATACATACATACATACATACATACATACATGCATACATACATACAAACACACATACATACACACATACCTGCATACATACATACAGGCAGGCAGGCAGGCAGGATGGCATCCATACATACCTACACACACGTATACTAGAACCATCGCGCGCTTCGCGCGTACTCAAGTTCTAGCTAGGCTGGATGGTCGGCCTCTCGGGGACCTCTGATGTATGATACTTCTTCTCCGGGGGTTCACTAAGACGGCCCAAGTGGCTTCCAAGACTTCCTACGGTCCACCCACGGCGGCCTAAGACAGGTACAAGAAACACTTCGGAGGCAGTTGTTTCGCGGGGGCTGGACGTAGCCGGAGGGGGAGGGAGCAAACGGGGATGTGAAGGGCTTCCCTGGAGGAGAGGGGGGAGGATGAGGAGGAGGAGGAGGAGGCCGCAGAGGAGGAGGAACAGGAGGAGGAGGAGGAGAAAGAAGAGGAGGAAACCTGATATTTCCTTGTTTTGCAATCGTAGCCAAGAGCTTGAGAACCATGGACATGTTGGAGTTCCCTTTTTTGTCAAGTGCCCTCGGGGCCTCTCTTGAAGCTCTTTTGAGCCTCTTTGGGGCTTCTTGAGGACCTCTTGAGGCCTCCTGGGGGGCTCCTGGGGCCAAGATATCGGGTTCTCGGTTCACGTTCCCTATCCTGGGCCGAGGTTGGGACCCTCTCGGGCCGTCTTGAACGTCTCTTCGGTCGTTTTGGAGCCGTCTTGGGGCGCTTTTGAAACCTATTGGGCCGTCTTGGGGCGATCCTCGGGGCCTCTTGAGGCGTCTTGCAGCGTCGTGAGGCGGAACAGGCGGGAACGCCAACATAAATCAATTACAAGCGGAATCTCGATATTGTTTAACATCTTCGAGCTCTCTTGGGAAACTTCTTGGAGGCCTCTTGGGTATCTTGGGGGCCTCTTGGGCCGTCTGGAGGCCGTCTCGGGCGTCTTGGACCGTCTAGTGGTATTCGGCGCCTCTTGGATCGGAAGGCTTATATCGTCGGTTCGTGTTCCCCCTCTTGGGCCCGTCTTGGGGCCGTCTTAGGGCCCTCTTGGGCGATCTTGGGCGCCTCTTGGGTCGTTTTGGGGACCTCTTGGACCGTCTTGGGGCCCTCTTGGGGACCTCTTGGGCCGTCTTGGGGTGGTCTTGGGGGGCCTCTGGGGCCATCTTGGAGTGTCGGAAAGCCATAACGCGAGAACGTTCAACACATAGAAAAACACATTGGAAATCACTGATGCTAGCCTCTTTAGGACCTCTTAGGGGTCCTCTTGGAGCGCTCTCTGGGCTTCTTTGGGGCCTCTTGGACCGTCTTGGGGCCATCTTGGGCGTCTTCGAGCGATCATGGGCTGTCTTGGAAGCCTCTTGGACCCTCTTGGGCGCTTTCTGGGGCCCTCTGGCCTCTCTGGGCCGCCTCTGGGAGGCGAACCGGGAAGCAGCAAAAAGCTTTCCCAGATGGTTGCGGACTGGGCGCCCCCAGGCGGGGGGGGAAAGGTCCTGTTTGCAGATGTGATATACAAACGCGTATATACATCATGCATGCGCATCTCTGCTATGATACACACTTCCCCGAGGGAGTAGAACTCAGAGACGACTGATCGCCGCCGCGTTCATCAGTTTCCGGCCATTTCGCAAGGGACATGTTCTGAGCATCCTGAAACTTGCACGCGCGTGCCACTTGTATACACCCTGTGGCTCCGCCGCACAAGTCCGTCAGAGCCTGACCGACGGGCGTGCCCGCACCCAGTGCTGCCGACCCCCTCGCCCTTTGGCCCTCCCCCCCCCCGGGACGCGTCCTTCTTGTCCTTCTTCTTCTTCTTCTTGTCCTGGCAAGGGGGGGCCGCCGGCTGCAGGCCTGCGCCACTCACGGACAGGCCCCTTCTGGGCCCGGGTCGGGGTGCGCGTGCGCCCCCTCCTGCCGCTTGGAGTCCCGAAGCGGTGCGGTGACAGACCGTGCGGTGACCTCGAAAGCCCCCAAGACCTCACCGCGCGGTCCGTCAACGCACGGTCTTGGGACCCCGGAGGCCCGTGTCGCCCGAGACATCCTCGGAGAGGGACTCGAGTCCCAAAACCGTGCGGTGACCCCGAAGCCCCACCGACTCGCCACACGGTGTGGTCGCCCCCCCGTTTGGGGGCCCCTGGTGTCGGCTGCACGTGGGAGCGACCCCGGGCAAGAGTGACCTCTGGCGTGCGGCTTTGGGGGGGGCGCGGGGGGGCCAGGCTCAAGTGCGCCGGCCGCTGCCGTCGCATCGCGTTCGGCCATCGGGGGGCCCCCAAGTGGGGCCGCACCAGAGGTCACTCCGGCGAGCGGTCACGCTTACGCGTAGTCGATCCTGGCCTTGCGAAGAGGTCGAGTAGGAGATCGACTACAGATTGGATTCAGCCCGAAACTGACAGCATCGATGAATCTGCCATATGCTAAGCAACATGTTCGTCGATCTGCAACAAAACCTCCTTTGCATGTTTCGAACCATCGACGACAAGACCAATAGATGGGTCCATCAATGCTGTAGCCGATCTCCCCGAAGGTGGCGTGCGCACCGATCCCGGGGCCCAGGAGTGGCCCGGCCAGCAAGAGGTGCCTGCGCACTGCACTGCACAAGCCGTACGCCGTCCGGCGCGTAGGCGGGAAAAGTATGACTTCAAGCGTTCACTGCCAATGCGCCTGCTAAACAGGGCAGTTGGAGGAGGAGGAGGAGGAGGAGGAGGAGGAGGGGGAGGAGGAGGAGGAGGGAGAGGGAGAGGAGAGGTGGAGAGGTGCCTGCGCACACGTCCAAGAAGACACCCCCGGAGAGAGGGCGCAGGGCAGGGGCGCACAAGGGGAGGCACGGCGACGTCCACCGGCGTGTGCGGCGGCGGCCCGCAGGACGGACGGGGCGAGCACCGCCGATCATGATGGGCCTGTTTTCCACCACCAGCACCAGAAGCTGGAGGGGGAGGGGGTCCTCCTCCTCGTCCTCCTCCTCCTCGTCCTCCATCCTCCTCCTCCCCCTCCTCCTCCTCCTCCTCCACCTCCTCCCCCTCCTCCCCCTCCTCCTCCTCCACCTCCTCCCCCCCTCCAACTTGTGGTGGTGGTGGTGGAAAACGGGCCCATCACCACTGGCATGTGAGGCGACGGCCCGCAGGACGGGTGGTGGTGGTGGAAACGGGCCCATCACCACTGACATGTGAGGCGACGGCCCGCAGGACGGACGGGACGAGCACCGCTGATCTGGACTCTGTTTTGAATAGGGGCCGGCCGTCCCAGCATTGCTACTAGGCCTAGGCCAGATCGTCCCAGAACGGGGCACAGACCCGACGTGGTATAAGACAGGACAGGCTAGCCAGAAATGTTCTAAGAACATTCCGTGCAAAACACAACAATGTCTTAGAACATGTTGCTGATGGGCTATAGGCAAACCAGGACGCTTCGCCTCTGCTTGACTGCTGGCGTCGCGGAGAAGGCGGCAGGGGGAGGGGGAAGGGCTTCTCAGAAGGAGGCTGCTTCTTAGAAGGCGTGGGCCTTACACCTAAATTCCGCGCCTTCTATGGAGGAGCCTCCTTCTGAGAGGCCTTCCCAGTCCCCCTGCCCCTTTTGAACGTGGCCGATTCTGGCTGCTGCTGCCCTGAGATCGGGCACCGTGGATCCTAGGGAGGAGGAGGAGGAGGAGGAGGAGGAGGAGGAGGAGGAGGAGGAGGAGGAGCAGGAGCAGGAACAGGAGCAGAAGCAGGAGGAGGATGAGGAGGAGGAGGAACAGAAGCAGGAGCAGGAGGAGAAGGAGGAGGAGGCACGAAGCTGGTCTCACTCTGATTCGTGTGTGCTCTCGATCCCCGCCCCCCTGCAGGGCGGAGAGCGGGCGGCCACTGGGTCTTGCAAGTTCGTGCCCGCCTCCGCAGCCGCAGTCCGAGATCCGCGGGCGGTGCGACGGTTGGTCAACCACCGTCGGGGCAAAACCCGTATGCATCCCCTACACCCTACGGGGCCGCACACCATCCCTGCGCGGCTCCGATGGAAACAAAAAAACACACCGGCCGTATATCATTTACGGTTCATAGAACGCCACATACCATCCCTATACAGGTCCCATGCAGCAAGACCCACTCATGTACAACTCCGATGAAGTCCCATACCATCCTTTATCAGGTTCGGGCAGAGCCTTCTGGGAGCAATCCCTGGAAAGGCGGTAGGACATCCTTCTGAGACCCAAAACTGAAAATGTGGCGCCTGCAGCTGACATCAGCCACACCTCCTGTCCCCATGTGGCGAGTTCAAAAAAACCTGAGCCAAAAAGCCTTGCCATCTCTTGGGAGGCCGATCTCCACTTCACACGGCCTCCGATGGCTCCTGCCAGCCTTCCGCCAGCGGAGGGGGCCTCGCCCTGCTTCCGTCGCCTTCCGCCGCCCCACCCGCCGAGGAAGAGCTGACAACTCACCCGATGCTCGAAGAGGCGAGGCCCTCTCTCGCATGCCCCCTGCCTGTGCGGCATGTCTCGTGCTCGGCCGACCCTTGAGGGCCCGGGGGCCCGAGTCGTTCTCGATCGTGCCGCCGCCGGGCGTCGTGGGCGGCGCCATCGAGCTCCATTTGAAGTCAGAGCTGGACCCGTCCCAGGCCACCCTCGCAGCCAGTGTCGCGGGCTGCGGCGTTCAGACGTCAGGGTCAGTCAGCACTGGATCGGGAAATCGGATCGCATCGGCTGCGGGGGGAATGCGCAGCAACGCCACGCAAGCGTCGGGCCGCATCGGATCGTCGAAATATCAGAACCAGATCGGGCCGGGCTGGCCGAAATCGGTATCGGAACGGATGGATCGGATCAACATTGACCCTGCACGTGGCCGCGTTTGCCCCCCCCCCCCCCCCCCCGAAAGGCCCAGAAAGGGCAGAAAACATAAAACACCTTCTGCCTCCCCCCTCCACCACCTCGTCCTAGGTTACTCTGGCCTGGGTCAGTGCAGGCATCGGGGTCAAGACCTGTGCTATACAGCGCGTTCTGACTAGGATCTCGAAGGGATCCCAGCGCGTGGCGACGTGGGCCCCCAGGGAACCCAGAAAAGTCTTCCCTCCCTCCCCATCCGCTTGTAGCCACTCAAGATGAATACTACCCTCCTCCCGCCCCAGATCCAGCCTGAGCGGGGCAGCTTTCCTCCCTCATATGGACCTCTGGCGTCCAGGATTTCAAGACATGCTGCGCATCTTAAAATCGGGGTGTTCTCGGGATTCCGAAATGGTGCTCCCGCTGCAGCGTTGGCCTCATCTTCGGATCGACGATCTGCTCCCGTCGTTCACGCCCCAGCGCGGGCCACAATTCTGGATCCGAGTCCTTCCCCAGCGCGGGCCACCATTCTGGATCCGAGTCCTTCCTCATCGTTGTCGCCACGCACCTTCCCTCTCCTCCGCCTTCCACTGGTCCTATTGCTCCCCCGTGCTTCGTTCTCCTGTTCCTGCTGATGTTAATCCTCGTCTTCCTCCTTCCGCAACCTCATCCTCTTCCCCGTGCTCATTCTCTTGCTCATCCGCCACCCACTCCTCTTCCAATTGCCCATAGAACGGTGGGATCTTTTAGGGGCTCCACGCCAGCTACGACACCCGTCGGTGGACAGATAACAACATAGCGCAAAGGGAAGGTATGTGTGGGAGGGGTAGGACGCACCTAGCTTGCTTCCTCCTCCTCGGAGGCCCCTTGAGATCTCCGAGGTCCTAGGACGCCCCCTGACCTTTCCTGAGGTCCTCGAAAGTCCCGGAGTTATCTGGAGTTCTCCGCGCCATCCTTGCCCCTCCGTTCCCTGCGTAGTTCCTATTCCTCCTCATCCTCCTCAACCTCCTCCTCCTCATGCCCAGCCTCCTCTTACCTCGACCCGTCCCGCCCTACCCGCCTCCCTGCATTCATCCCCCCGTCCCGCCCGACCTACCTCCCCTCCCTCCCCCGAGGGTCCTCCCCTACTCCCTTCCTCCTCCTCCCCCCTCGCTACCTCCGCCATCCATCCCCACCTCATTCTGGCCATCATTATTATCGCTCATCCCTCCCTCTCTCCCTCCCCTTCTCCTTCTCCTCCTCCTCCTCCTCCTCCTCCTCCTCCTCCTCCTCCTCCTCCTCCTCCTCCTCCCCCTCATTGTACAGCATGCGACTGGCACCTGGGAAAAGCCTCCTCCTCCTACTCCTCCTCTTGGCCTCGTGAGATTAAGCTCTCGTTTGGATCAGCCCCGAAGCGATTGTACAAATGTTTACTAGATCCCCCTCCTCCTCCTCCTCCGTCTCCTCCTTCTCCTCCTCCTCCTCCGCCCCCTCCTTCTTTCTCCCCATTGTACCTCCTGTTCCTCCTCGTGTCCCTTCTCGTCCTGCTTTTCGTCCTCCGCCATCCCTCCTCCTAGATCAGACCTCCTCCCTCCCCCTCCCGCCCGACCCACCTCCCTACATTCCTTCCTTTCTCCCTCCCTACCTCCCGCCCTCCCTGCCGCCTCCTCCTCCGCCCGCCCTCCCTCCCTCCCCCCCTCCATCCCCACCTCCTCCTCGTCCTCCTCCTGCCGCCGCGGTCGATCCCCGCAGCCTCCCTGGGGTTTGCTCGGTGGAGACCCTCAAGGGCCGCGAGAATCTGGCGGGGATCCAGCAAGGCTTGCACCCTGGCTGGGGGTACTTGGAGGTGGTGGCGTCCTGCGACGAGGGCATTGCGAGGTTTCAGGAGGCCCTCCGCTCCCCCCCCCGTCGAGCGCTGGCGCTCCTCGGAGGCTTCCTCCTCCTCCTCCTCCTTCTCCTCCTCTTCCTCCTCTCTTTCTCCTCCTCCTCCTCCTCCTCCTCCTCCTCCTCCTCCTCCTCCTCCTCCTCCTCCTCCTCCTCCTCCTCTTCCTCCACTGCATTCCCTTACAAACAAGTGGCACGCATGCCCTAGCTCTTGCACCAAGGAGCTGCGAGGGACAGGAAACTTTCGCCTCCTTCCTCCAGGAGTTTCTTTCCGTGAAGGGGGGGAACGGCAAACGACGAGCGAACGACCGAACGGCGACAATTAAGAGGTCCGAGCTCTAGAACACAGCTGTATAAGAGAAAAACATGTTCGAGCTCTAGAACAACGGCAAATCCATGGGGGCCATGGCAGACGACGAACGACTGGGCCAGGGAGGCCGGGGGGGAGAGCGAGGGGGGCTGGGTCCAGGGCAAAGGCAGGGGGGAGGGCTGGGTCCAGGGCCAGGCCAGGGGACCAGGGAGGCCAGGGGAGGGGCCAGGGAAGCCAGGAGGGGGAGGGCGAGGGGGGCTGGGTCCAGGGCGAAGGCAGGGGGGATGCCTGGGCCCAGGGCAGGGCCAGGGAGGCCAGGGGGGAGGACGAACGACGAACGAACGAACGACGACGACGAACAAGCGAACAAACGACGACGACGAAAATAAGGAGGCCTGGGGGGGGGGGGCGACGAACGGGAGGCCAGGGGCGGAGAGCCAAGGGGGCTGGGTCCGGGGAGTGGGTTAGGGAGGCCAGGGGGGGAGAGCGAGGGGAGCTGGGGAGGGCTGGGTCCAGTGCAAGGCCAGGACGGCCAAGGGGAAGGACGAACGACGAACGAACGAACGACGACGACGAAAACAAAGAGGTTCGAGTTCTCGAACACAGCTGTCCACTATAATGAAATGGTAGGAGCCGCACCGTGCCGTGCCGCTAGAACGCGGCCGGGGCGGAGGGACGCGCTGAGAGATGCGGAGAGCGCATATGGGCTGCGGAAGGGGGACCAGTGCCGTGCCGCGCCGGATCAACTGAGGACGGGGAGGGGGCGACGCGAAATAAAGCAGTCGGGGCGGAGGGGGCACTCGGCTGCTGGGGACGGAGGGATGGTAAAGACAAGGGGGCCGCTGGGGACAGAGCTGGGGACAAAGGGGGGGGGCGACGCGGAATAAAGTGGTCGGGGCGGAAGGGGAACTGGGCGGAGGTTCCATTGAGCCGCTGGGGAACGCTGGGGAAACGTGGGGGGAGCGGGGGGGGGTGCGACGCGACGCGGGATGAAATGGTCGGGGCGGAGGGGGCATTGGGCGGTGGTTCCACTGGGCCGCTTGGGAACGCTTTGGAAGGAAGGGAACGGGAGAGGGGAGGGGGTGCGACGCGACGCGGGATAAAGTTGTCGGAGCTCTAGACGCTCTGCGCAAGAGAATCAACTGGTCGGAGAGGAAGGGGGGGCGGTCCCGTGCCGTACCGAAAGAACGCGGTCGGGGCGGAGGGGCGCGCTGGCTGGCGGGGGGGAGGGACGCGGAGAACTACATGGGTTGCGGAAGGGGGGCTGGTGCTGCGCCGTGCCGGAACAAAACTGAAGACAGCCAGCGGGGGGGGGGGACGCAAAAGAAAGTGGTCGGAGCGGGGGGGGAGGGGGGGCGACGCGAAAGAAAGTGGTCGGAGCGGAGGGGGCGCTCGGCTGGCTGCTGGGGACTTGGCGGGGTTTCCACTGAGACGCGAGGGAACGCTGGGAGGCGCTGGGAGTGGGGGGCGACGCGACGCAGACTAAAGTCGCCGGGGCGGAAGGCGTCGGGAGTGGCGCTGGGGGGAGGTGGGGGGCCGACATGACGCGGAGTAAGGGCGCTGGGCCGCTGGGGAACGCTGGGGAAAGGAGGGGGATGGCGGGGGCAGGGAGGGGAGGGCGCGACGCGACGGGGAATAAAATGGTCGGGGCGGGGGGGGCACTGGGCATGGTTCCACTTGGATGCGGGAGAACGCTGGGGACGGGGGTGGTGCGACGCGACGAGGAATAAAATCGTCGGGGCGGATGGGGCACTGGGCTGCTTGGGCACGCCAGGGAGGGGGTGGCGGGGGCGGGGAGGGGGTGCGACGCGAAGCGGAATAAACTGGTCGGGGCGGGGAAGCCCTGGGCGGGGGTTCCACTGGGGCGCGGGGGAACGCTGGGGAGGGGAAGTTGGACGCGACGCGGAATGAAGTGGTCGGGGCGGAGGGGGCACCAGGCTGCTGGGGGACGCTGGGGAAGCAGTGGCGGGGGCAGGGAGGGGGGGGTGCGACGCGACGCGGAATGTAGTGGTCGGGGCGCGGGAGGCACAGGGCGGGGGTTCCACAAGGACGCAAGGGAACGCTGGGGAGGGAGGAGGGGTGCAACGCGACACGGAATAAACTGGTCAGGTCGGAAGAGGGCACTGGGCGGGGCCTCGGGGGAACGCTGGGGAGAGGAGGAGGTGGGGTGCGGTGCGACGCGGAATGAAATGGTCGGGGCGGAGGTGGCACTGGGCCGCTGGGGCTGGGAGGGCACGGGGGTGGGGAGGGGGGAATGCGGGGCGCGGTGCGGCACGGAACAAAATGGTCGGGGCGGAGGGGGTGCTGGGCGGAAGTTCCAGATGGCCGTCGGGGCACGCTGGGGAGGGTTGGGAGGGGGGCGGGGGCAGGGGGATGGGGGCGCCGGTGCGACGCGAAATACAAAAATCGCGGAGGAGGGGGCGCTGGGGGGAGGTTCCACAAAGCCGTCGGGGCACGCTGGGGAGGGCTGCGGGGGGCGGGGAGGGGGGGGGGCGTAGTGCGACGCGGGTCGAGGTGGAGGGGACACTGGGCGGAGGTTCCAATGGGCCTCTGGGGGCGCTGGGGAGAGGGGGGGCGTCGACGCGGAATGAAATGGTCGGGGCGGGAAGCGGCACTGGGCGGAGGTCCAAGTGGGCTGCTGGGGCTGGGGAGGAGTGGGAGGGGGCTGGGGGGGGGGGGGGGGGCGGGGCGCGGTGCGACGCAGAATGCAATTGTCGGGGCGGAGGGGGGACTTGGCGGAAATTCCATTGGGCCGTTAGTGCACGTCGTGCAGGGTTCGGAAGGGGGGCGAGCAGGGGGAAGGGGGCGCGCGGTGCGACGCGTAATACAATAATCGGCGCGGCAGGGGTACTGGGCGGAAGTTCCATGGTGCCTCTGGGGAACGCTGGGGGGAGGACGAGGGGGGCGCGGTGCGACGCGGAATAAGATGGTCGAGGCGGAAGTTCCACTGGGCCACTGGAGAACGCTTGGGAGGGGTAGGAGGGGGCGGGGCGGGCAGGGGGGGAATGGAGGAAGGGTGGGAGGGGGGCGGAGAAGGCAGGCGGGCGCGTGTGAACGCGGAATGAAATAGTCGGGGCGGAGGGGGCATTGGGCGGAGGTTCCACTGGGCCTCTGGGGAACACTGGGGAGGGGTAGGAGGGGGGGGGGGATGCGGTGCGACGCGGAGTAAAATGGTCGAGACGGAGGGGGGCGGCCAGGCGCGGTGCTGGGGTGTGGTGGGGTGGGGCGGGGAAGGGGGCGGGCGCGGTGCGACGCGAAATGGAATAATCGGCGCGGAGGGGGCACTGGGCGGAGGCTCCACTGGGCCACTGGGGAAAGGTAGGAGGGGGTGGGCGGGCAAGGGGAGGGCGGAGGAGGGGGTAGGGGGGGGAGCGGGGAGGGGGGCGGGCGCGGTGCGACGCTGAATATAATGGTCGGGGCGGAGGGGGCACTGGGCAGGGATTCCACTCGGCCACTGGGGAACGCTGGGAAGGGTAGGAGGGGGGCGGGGCATGAGGGGGTGCGGTGCGACGCGGGATAAAGCGTTCGGAGCTCTGGACACCCTGTGCAAGAGAACTGCATTCTTCATGTCGTACCCCGGGGCCTGCCTTCAGGCCGGGCCGGGCGTTTCGCCCGAGACTTCCTCACCATTTACGGGTCTCAAGCTTCAAACGTGGCAACAGCTTTACGGATTGAAGGCGGGTGGTTTTCAAAACGTGGCTCTCGCCTTGACGTCAAGCGCATTCGTTTTAAAATTTTGCGGGGATTTCACGGATTGAGGGCGGGCAGTTTTCAACATGTGGTTCTCGCCTTAGCGCCGGGAACGTTCGTTGTGAACAGTTGCAAGAGCTTCACGGATTGAGGGCGGTTCCTTTTCAAAATGTGGCTCTCGCTTTCGCGTCGCACACATTCGTCATTAAACGCTGCAAGAGTTTAACGGGTTCCCAGGATCAACGTACCAGAAATTGTGTTTTGGCCAGATTCAGGGTTATGAGGGCCCCACAATTACATTGAGTCGCGGTTTTGAAATCCCAGGAATGGCGTTCTGGCACGATTCAGAAACGTCAAGACGCAACGGTCAGGTTGATCCGTGGCGTTGGAGTCCCGAAAATAATGTTTTGGCATGCTTCCAGGTCTTCCGACGAGGCATTTCCTTAATGAGCCGCTTTAGGAGCCTATGAAGAGGGAGCTTGGAGGGAGGGTTCATTCTAACATCGTTGGTGACTCTTGGCTGCACACTGGTCTTCCTCCTCCTCCTCCTCCTCCTCCTCCTCCTCCTCCTCCTGCCCCCACCCCATCCTCCCCCCCCTTCGTAACACTTCGCCCCTGCTCGTCGGTACCCCCCCAATCTCGGGGGAGGACAGGGTCGTTCAGCCGCCAGCTAGCTGGTGGCTGCTGCGACCGCTGCGCGCAGATTGCCGTCCTCTAGGAAGCCGTTTTGTGAGGTTGCTAGCGCGGGCTGGCCCCCATCCAGCAGCCCCCACAGCAGGCTGCGAGTTGGGGGCTCCTCAAACAATGGGCGTCCCCCATTTGCAATTCTTCTGTCTTTCCGGTCCCACCGAGCAACTGTTGATGGCGGCCCGCTCGCAGACCTGGAAGAGAGGTCAATGATCCTCCTCCTCCTCCTCCTCCTCCTCCTCCTCCTCCTCCTCCTCACTCCTCCTCCCTCACCCCCTCCCTCCTCTCCCTCTCCCCCTTCTCCTCGTCTTCCTCCTTCTCGTCCCTCCTCCCCTCCCCCGTCCCCCCCCCCCGACTCCCCTCGTCCTGCACCTCGCTGACGGCCCGCGAGGGCGACCCCGGGCGCGACGGCGACCCGGGCCGCGTGACGGCCCGCGAGGGCGAGGCGGCGGCCGCCTCCGCGGGGCGGGCCCCCATTCCTTTGTCGCGTTCCTCCTTCTCCTCCTCCTCCTCCTCCTCCTCCTCCTCCTCCTCCTCCTCCTCCTCCTGTTGCTCCCCTCATGTTCCTCCTCCTCCTCCTGCTGCTGCTCCTCCTCCTCCTCCTCCTCCTCCTCCTCCTCCTCCTGTTGCTCCCCCTCATGTTGCTCCTCCTCATGGTCCTCCTGCTGCTCCTCCTCCTCCTCATCCTCCTACTCCTCCTACTGCTCATCCTCCTACTGCTCCTCCTCCTCCTCCTCCTCATCCTTCTCCTCCTGCTCCTCCTGCCACTGCTCCTCCTGCTCCTCTTCCTCCTCCTCGTCATCCTCATCGTCCTCCCCCTCCTCCTCCTGCTCCTCCCCGCTCCCACTCCTCCTCCACCTCCTCTTCCTCCTCCTCCTCAAATCACGGTCGAATGACAATATCAAAGCAATGGCAGCAGCAGCAATGGCAGCAAGGCGAAGCATTGGTTCACCCATCTCCTGGGAGTACAAGTTTCGCACCAAAATGCTGCAGTGACGAACGGATCGATAAACCATGCATGGGAAGCGAGACCAAAGAGACAAGGGGAAGCGTGAGAAATGACAAACATGCTACGCACGCCCTGCGTAACATAAGACTCGTTCATTTCTCTTCTGGCTTGCACTGTGAGCTGGACGAGGGGATGCGGACAAAAACACCTGAACCTACCAACCCACCCTAGGTGTATACAGTCACTGGGCAACGTACAATCGACTGAATTTTGTTTGCTGCACCCGTGTGGAAATACAGGCTCTAAGACCTCGCATCAAGGGTGCAGTGTTTCGCAAAACCCGATGCCGAACAACGCATTTCACCAGAGATGTGTGAATCAACGGAACAAGGCATCTCTTCTGCTGGCCTCTGCTTGAAGACGCGCGCGTTTGCCCGCGCGCCTGGCAGTCGAAATTTGCCTGAGCTCGCCTGATGCCGGGATGGACCGTCTTCAAGCCGTACCCCCGCTTCACAAGGCGACATTCGAAGACCTGGAGTTCTGACGAACGGATTTCTCTGCGCCACCATCTTCGTAAGATTCGACACGCCACCCCTTTTACCACTGCAGCGGGGGACAAGCGAAACGGGAAAGCGAGCCCCTCGATGACGGTCCGCGAGGGGCTTACGAAACATGGCGTAGTCTAAAACGTTCCTGGGCAGAAGGGGCAATAAAAAGTCGGGGAAAGCAACGCTGGAACGGTCAATGGCAGTAATTTCCCAATTGATGGTGCTCCTCCTCTTCCATATCCTTCCTCTCCTCCACTTTCTCCTGCTCCTGATCCTTCTCCTCTTCTTCCCCCTTGTCCTCCTCCAGCTCCCCCTGCTCTCTGGGGAAACAGCGCCGGATCCCTGGGGAAACAGTGGCGGATTCCTCAGGATTCCTCAAGCTTTTTCTGAAGTCCTCAGGCCTCCAAAAGCGGAACATGGACCCCGGATTGCACTACCACTACTACTACTACTACTACTACTACTACTACTACTACTACTACTACTACTACTACTACTACTTCTACTTCTACTTCTACTATTACTACTACTACTACTACTACTACTACTACTACTACTACTACTGCTACTACTACTACTACTACTACTACTACTACTACTAC
>CAUYUJ010020125.1:0-17936 GCA_963575745.1 Prorocentrum cordatum | reverse complement strand
CCTGCTCCCCCCGTTCCGCCCCATGTCGAAGCGCCGACCAAGAAGACACCGACCAGCACTCCTAGCTCCCGGCTTGGCGGCCTGCCAGAAGCCCCTTGGAGAGAGCCCGCCTCGTGCTACGGCCCGAGCGCTGCAGGGCCTGAGAGGCCACGGCCTCACGCGCGCGCCCTGCCCCGACGTGGGCACGGGCACGCGCGGGCGCCGCGCCGCGCGAGCCTGCGCGGGGTACAGCCTTTGTCATGTTCAAACTCCTCACTACTACCCTCCCCCTCACTCAACCTCCACCTCCTCCTCCCCCTCACCACTATCCTCCTCCCCTCCTCCCCTCCTCTTCTCCCCTCCTCCCCTCCTCCCCTCCTAGGTCGCTTGTCGTGGTGCCCAACGTTGCGAAATCAGAGAGCGTTCAAGATTGCCAGCATGGCTTGCCAAGGCACCGTGTTCGGCTTCAGCTTCTGGGCCGAATCTTGCGCACATGCCCAGGACCCCACATCAAACAGAGGTTTGGAGGACATTGTTCTTTGCGCTGCATCTTCGGGGGGGTTTCGCCCTTCATGTAGATTGTTGTTTTTCTGACATGCGAATCGTGGTCGGCGCTGATGCCGTCGTCGCGGATTCGACGTGGATTCGACGTAGGTTCGGCGCGCTCGACACGGATTTGATGCGGATTCGGCGCGCTCGACACGGCTTCGACGCGGATTCGACGCAGGCCCTCCCAAGATGCAATACACTGCTTCTGCGCCTCGTTCGCTCGCTCGCTCACCGCCGATGCAGGCCGCGTCCCGAGGGGTATCGGGCGTCGAGCAGCGCCGCTTTAGCGTCGACTCGCGTCGACTAGCGTCGGCTCTCGCAAGAGCCAGCAAGGTGACATGGGAAGCTCCCGTGCCCAGACCCCCGACGTTGTGCTTTTTTTCACGCCGTCGACCCCTAGAGGTCTGGACCCCTTCCCAGGGACTGGTTCTTCATCCTGCGCCGTTTTTTGACGGTCCCGGGGCCCGTTGAGGGCCCCCGGAAACCGAAAATACCGAACAACTTCCCGTCGCGATTTTGTCACCACGCAAGGGGGTCGGGGTGAATTGCTGTCGGGCGACGAAATCTGTACATATCCACTGCTCCCTGGCCAGGCCCGTCCTGCCGGGAGCTGTGCAGTTACGCCCTCCTGGCCATGCCAGGAGGGCGTGGCGTCGACACCCCTGCCGGGCTCAGGACGAGCCTGGCCAGGGAGCCGTGGAGATGCACAGAGCCGCAACGACATACCATACAAGATGGGTATACGATATGCTCGGGTCGGACGCGCGCCTCGAAGGAGGACATACAGTACTAGTATGTCTCTGTGCGTGCGCTGCTGCCCCGCCGCCCCGGCGCCCCTCCCGCCGCGGCCTGGCCCTGCTCTGAGCGGGCCCGGCTTCTCCTCCCTCCCGCCCGCGCCAGGCCTCCCCCTCCTCCCCACGTGCATCGCGGCCTGATTCGCATCTGTATGCCCATACAGATGCTCATCCCTCCCGCGCAGCCACTCTGCCCAGCCGCCGACGCCAAAAGTATGCCCCTGTGCGTCACAGGAGTTGCTGCAGATGATGGGCCCGTTTTCCACCACCACCACCACCATAAGGTGGAGGCGGGAAGGAGGCGGAGGAGGAGGAGGAGGACGACGAAGAGGAGGCGGAGGAGGCGGAGGAGGAGGAGGAGGAGGAGGAGGCGGAGGAGGCGGAGGCGGAGGAGGAGGAGGAGGAGGAGGAGGAGGAGGAGGACGAGGAGGAGGAGGAGGAGGAGGAGGAGGAGGAGGAGGACCCCCTCCCCCTCCAACTTATGCTGGTGGTGATGGAAAACGGGCCCAGCAGCAGAACGCTTCGCCGCACGGGGCTCCACCGGCGCCTCGCCGGCTCGCTCGCCCGCCACCGGCAGGGCGCTCGCCACGCGGCGGCTCGAGGGCGCGCCGCGGCCGCCCCCGGGGCCGCCCCGCCCGCCCCCGCGGCCCCCGCCGCGCGCACCAGTCGGGGGCCGCCAAGGGTGCCCCTGGCCCAGGGTTCCATCGGGGGCAGCGATAGGGGGGGGCATGGGCACGGGGGGGGGGGGGGACGCATCGAGCCCCAATCGCCCATTGGTCGCCGACAGGGGCCCGATAGCCCCAACCCGCCCAGGAGGGTGCGGACTCACTGTCGGGGGCCCATCGCCGATCTACCGGCGATGTATCGCCGATCCCAGGTCGATGCATCCCCCCCTATGCCTATCCCCCCCACTATCGTTGCCCCTCATTCAAGTCGGGCATGTCCCTCTACAGGAGGAATCTATTTCAATGTAGAAAAAATAGTCTCGGGGCGATGTTTCGATGATTTTTGATTATTTTTGATTATTTTTTTTTGGGTGTGATTTTTCCTCCAAATCCGCCCGTAGGAGGACACGCCCGACCTGGCCCAAGTTGCCCCCAGCTCGTCGCTCGATTCTGGTGCCTTGTGGGCCCTCTGGGCCCCGCGAGGGGCGCTCTGGAGGCCCTTGGGACCCCGTTCGAAGTCCTGGGGGCACCTTGGGCCAGGGGCACTTCCAGCAGCACCCGAGCCATGGCCGCGCGGCCAGTGCGCCCGCGGGAGCCCCGCGGAGAAGCCTGGCTGCGCCCAGCGGCCCGGAGCTAAAGGCAGACCCCCTCGCTCTGTTCTGGTCGGAAACATATACATGACCAGTCAGGAGGGGAAAAATCACACAGACACAACTGATCGTCGATTGCACAAGAATATGGGAACATGAGAAGTGGGGGGAAGAGCAAAGCCCAGACGATATGTGAAAATGTGAGGGATCATGGGATTTCTGTGTACCTATACGACCACACTGCGGGTGATAAGGAGGTCAGGGGGGAGGGGGAACCAACGTCTCACTCAATCGATCTCGCTATCGATCTCACAATCGGTCTCACATTCGATCTCACTATCGATGTCACTATCGATCTCGCTATCGATCTCACTATCGATCTCACAATCGATCTCACAATCGATCTCACATTCGGTCTCACATTCGGTCTCACTGTCGATCTCACTATCTATCTCACAATCGATCTCACAGTCGATCTCACAATCGATCTCACGACGACGACGACGAGCAACATCGTCATCATCAACATCATCATCATCATCATTATCATCATCGGGACACCATCATCATCACCATCATCAATCATCATCATCATCATCACCATCATAGTCATCATCATCGGAACACCATAATCATCATCAACATCATCATCATCAACACCATCATCATCGGGACACCATCATCATCATCATCATCATCATCATCTCATCATCATCCTCAACATCGTCATCATCATCATCATAATCATCATCATCATCATCGGGACACCATCATCGGCATCATCATCATCATCAACATAATAATCATCATCATCATCATCATCACCACCATCGGGACACCATCATCATCATCATCATCATCATCATCATCGACATCATCATCATCATCATCACGTCATCATCATCATCATCATCATCATCATCATCATCATCATCATCATCATCACCATCATCATCATCATCATCATCATCATCATCATCATCATCATCATCATCATCATCATCATCATCATCATCATCGGGACATCATCATCATCAGCATCATCAACGTCATCATCATCATCATCACCATCATCACCATCATCACCATCATCATCTCACAATCGATCTGACTATCGATCTCACAATCGATCTCACCATCGATCTCACAATCGATCTCACATTCGGTCTCACTATCGATATCACAATCGATCTCACAATCGACGTCATCATCATCATCATCATCATCATCATCATCATCATCATCATCAACATCAACATCATCATCATCATCATCATCATCATCATCATCATCATCATCATCATCATCGCCATCATCAACATCATCATCATCACCATCATCATCACCATCATCATCGTAATGATCATCATAATCATCATAAACATCATCATCGGGACACCGACGGGACACCGACGAGACACCGGCGGGACACCGGCGGGACACCGCGGGCCACCGGCCGCCCGGAATGGAGTCATTTGGTCCGGCCGCGCCTCAGCCACACGGGACACCAGCGGGACACCGGCGGGACACCGCGGGCCACCGGCCGCCCGGAAGGAGACATTTGGTCCGGCCGCGCCTCAGCCACAGGAGACTTTCTCTCGTCCGCCCACGCAGCTTCGCCTCGCCCGCACGCACGGCACGCACGAACACGAAACCGAAATCGATTTCCCGGTAGGGGGGCTCTCCGTTCCACTTCGATCTCACCCCCTCACCTCCGATTTATTGTAGTGGCCTTCGGCCAGTGCCGCCGATCCGGGGCGCTCCGACTGATGTGATCCTTCTTCGCCCTCGTCCCTCCTCTCGTTTTCCTTCCCCTCCTCTCACTCAGCATTTATCCTGTGGCCGTCGGCCTATCCCGCCACCGTGCGTGGGTGGTGGGTCAGAGGCCTCATGGATGCTGGTTGGGATCTCGTGGTTGGCTGGGACTTCTGGGGGCCTCTTGGGCGCCTCTTGGGGCTTCTTGGGGGCCTCTTGGGCCTCTTGGGGCCACTAGAGGGCCTCTTGGGGGTCTCTTGGGAGCCTCTTGGGGCTTCTTGGGGGCCTCTTCTGCGCCCCTTGGGGCCTCTTGGAGGCCTCCTCGGAGCCTCTTGGTGCGGGAGGGGTGGTACTCGAGTTCGGAACCCCCTCGGAGGCCACGATCCTTGTGAGGGGTGTCAAAAAACGCATCCGCCGGAAACTCGCACCCCCCCCCCCACCCCCCCTTCCCCGGCAGAGCCACCCCGGCAACCCCCCCAGAGGCTGAGGCTCAGCCTCGAGGCTGTAGCTGAGACTCCTTGAAACTCACACGCCGGATCGGCGGATTTGTGAGTCCCTGGGCCCCGTCAACCAGTGGCGGGCTGTTTTTCAATCCCAGGACTTCTTGAGGGTCGGCGACAACGTCGGGGAGGTGTGGTACATACTTTTTGTCTCCGTTTCCCTGGGGCACTGCGAGACATGTATACACCAGGATCCCGTGAACTCCAGGATGCGCTTTCCTGTGCAAGTGTCAGTGCAGTGCCGGAAAAAGCGTCGGTGTATAGAGTTCGTTTCCCTGCCTAGGTCTTCCAGGTGGGATCGGATGTGGAGCCCGATCTTCTCCATCCCGCCGTCGCCGATGCATCGCCGACGTTGCCGATGCATCGGCGATGCATCGGCGATGCATCGGCGATTGCGTGCAATCTTCCGACCCCGTGTTCTCGGACCCCATCTGGGAGGCCTCTGCTCGCGTTGTGCAAACACACGGCGGGCTGTTCTTCGCCATGCTTGGCCTCCAGGTGACCCCGCGCGGCCTCGGGACCGTTAAAAAACGGCTCAGGATGAACAACCGGTCCTGGAGATTTGGCATCGCTCGGACGTGTGCATTTTTTTCTCGGCGAGAACCATCGAGGACCATCCTGGACCATCGAGCAAAACAAAAACACGCACGAAACCGAAACATGCACAGGAAATGGACGTCCGAGCGATGGCAAGGGAGAAGGGGGTCGAGACCTCGGGGGGTCGACCCTGGGGTGAGCCAGCCGGGGAGGCGCCGGTGCAGCCCCGTGCGGCGGAGCGTTCTGCAGCGCGTCACCCCGACCCCCTCGCGTTGGGAGCAGAGCCGCGGCGGGAGGTGCTTCGCTGTGTTTGGTGCGCGGCCCGCTTAGCTTCGACCGGAAGAGGTGCGCTCTCGACCCGCGGATCAAACAAGTTTCGCTGTGGTTCGGCCTCCGGGGTCCCTCACTGGGCCTCGGGGCCGTCGACAAGACGGGCTCGGGATGAGAACCTTGTGGCAGGCCACGAGCCGCTCGGGGGACGAGGGCGCCAGCCACGCGGCATCCTGAGTGCTGCTGCAGAGACCCTCGGCCACAGCGTCAACTCATGGACTTAACAATGATGAAACCAGTTTTTTCGGCCGCAGCTTTCAGCAGCAGGCGTCCTGATGATCGCCACGAGGCGTGAAGGCGCCCCGTCATGGTTCAGACCGCTTCCGTGCCGCTGACGATGCGATGCGATGAACACGGGGAGGAGGGGGTGAAGAAAAGGGCCCCTCCCTCCCTCCCTCCCTCCCCCCCTCCCTCCCTCCCTCCCTCACTGCCCCCTCTTGGAGCCAGCAGGGGTCCAAAAAAGGGGCCCCAACGCAGAGACGTCCTCAAACAAATTTGGCGGTCCGGGCCGTTTCGCCTGAGGCATCCTCGCAACTCTCGTTTCTGAGTTGTCCGGGATTGGGCGTTTCGCGTGAGACATCCTCCAAATTCTGAGTTCCCAGATGCCGCGCAAGAGGTGGTCTGGCCCGTTTTGCTTGAGACATCCTCGAAACTCTGAGCTCCCAGATGCCGCTCGAGATGCCGCTCGAGAGGTGGTCCGGCCCGTTTCGCCTGAGACATCCTCCAAACTCTGAGCTCCCAGATGGCTGCGCGAGAGGTGGTCGGCCCGTTTCGCCTGAGACATCCTCCAAACTCTGAGCTCTGAGATGCCGTAAGCGAGGTGGTCCGGCGCGTTTTGCCTGAGACATCCTCGCAACTCTGAGTTCTGAAATGCCGCGCAAGAGGTGGTCCAGCCCGTTTCGCCTGAGACAAAGTCTGGGCTCCGAGATGCCGCGCAAGAGGTGGTCCGGCCCGTTTCGCCTGAGACATTCTCCAAATTCTGAGCCCTGATATGCCGTGCGCGAGGTGGTCTGGCCCGTTTTGCTTGAGACATCCTCGCAACTCGGAGCTCTCTGATACCGTGCGAGAGGTGGTCCAGCTCGTTTCGCCTGAGACATCCTCCAAACTCTGAGTCCCGAGATGTCGCCCAAGAGGAGGTCTGGTCCTTTTCACTTGAGACATCCTCGCACTTTTGCATTCCGAGATGCCGCGCGAGAGGTGGTCCGGCCCGTGTCGTTTGAGACGTCCTCGAAATTCTGAGCTCTGAGATGCCGCGCGCGAGCTGATCTGGCCCTTTTCGCTTGAGACTTCCTCCAAACTATGAGCTCTGAGCTGCCGCGCAAGAGGTGGTCCAGCCCATTTCGCCTGAGACATCCTCGCAACTCTGACCTCGGAGATGCCGCGCGCGACGTGGTCCAGCCCGTTTCGCCTGAGACGTCCTCGCAACTCTGGGCTGTGAGATGCCCTGCGCGAGGTGGTCCGGCCTGTCTCGCCTGAGACATCCTCCAAACTCTGAGATGCCGTGCGCAAGGTGGTCCGGCCCGTTTCGCACAAGACATCCTCGCAACTCTGAGCTCCCAGATGCCGCGCAAGAGGTGGTCAGCCTGGGGGCCCAGAAGACCACATGTTACATATCCCCCCTGGGACCCTGGGAGCCCCAGGAGGCCCCAGAGAGCTTCAGGAGGCCGCAGGACGCCCCCCAGGAGATTCCCTTGAGGCTCCCAGGAGGCCCCAGGAGGCCCCTATCAGAACGTGTCAAGTTAATACGCATCCGGTGTCAATTCGTTGGTTTTTACTGCTCTTGTGGCCCCCCCATTTTGGGGGGCCCAGACGGCCACCTGTTAGATATCCCCCCCCGGGAGCCCCAAGAGGTTTCAGGAAGCCCCAGGTGGGGTCCAGGAGGCCACAGGAGGCCCAGGAGGAAGCCCCAGGAGGTCCCCAGGAGGCCCCAGGAGGCCCCCGCAACTCGGAGCTCTGAGACGCCGCGCTCGAGGTGGTCCGGCCCGTTTCGCCTGAGATTTCCTCGCAGCACGTTTCGCCCGAGACATCGTCGCAACTCTGGGGTACGAGATGGCGCGCGCGAGGCCGCACTGGCATGTTATCATGTTCTAACATGCCCGCGCGAGGCCGCAAGTCTGGTCATGTATCATGTTCTAACATGCCATGCCAGCCCGCACTGGACGAGCACGCAATCGACCTTGGAAACCGCAGTGGGTTTAAAAACCCTGTTTGGGGATACTGCACTCCGGCTATAATTTTTCCCCCTCCTAAATCCCCCTCTAGGAGGACGGGCGCGACTTAACTCTAGGCCTCCTAGATGGGGTCGGAGTACACCTTAGGCGATGCTTAAGACAACTTAAGTTTTCGGCCAGAGTCTCGACTATTCTTGCTGTTTCAATGTAAATCCTAAGATTTTAATAGAAATGTTTGGTTTTTATTCAAGTTCTGAGACTGTGAATATCTTAACCCATGATTTCTTAAGCATTTCGCAGGGTGTAGATGAGGTCGGAGGGTCGCGCCGCATCGCTGATGCATCGGAGATGCGGCTCGATATGGGCCCAATTTTCTCCACGCCGACTTCGCCGATGCGTCGCCGACGTCGCCAGTGCATCGCCGATGCGGCGCGATCCCCCGACCCTATCTACTCCGACCCCATCTAGGAGGCCTCTGTATATTTGCTGCCCCCTGGCCAGGCCCATCCTGAGCCCAGGAGCTGTGTGTACGCCCTCCTGGCCAAGCCACGAGGGCGTGGCGTATGCACCGTTGCTGGGTTCAGGATGGGCCCGGCCAGTGAGCAGCGGATATGCATAGATGGCGTCGCCCCACGATATGGGCCCGATAATCCCCTTGCGCCCAAGAGCGTGTGGTTTGGCCAGGGGCCAATGGCCGATTTATTGGCGATGCACCGTCGGACCGAGGTAGAAGATTGAGGTCGGTTCGGGGAGGGCAGCCCGATGTTCTTCGTGTTTGTTGGACGTTCTTGTGAATTCTGGGGGAGGGTGCCCTCGAATCTTCGTCAGTTTGGCTGGCGGAGGGTCTCATGTTCTCGAAGGATGTTCTTCTGTCCTAGGTCTGGCTGTATCGCTGCGTTCAGGTCGACTTTCATCCCTGCGCTGACTCGGGGAAACGTAAAACCCGCGTTCGCCAGAACTTGGGCTGACCGACGCTTTTGACGGGCCCACTCTGACTTTGGACGGTCCAGTTTTTGTGTGATGTTTGCAGCAGGAGCTCGCGTGAAATTTCAGATTGTGTCTTGTCATTTTTCTGACAGCCTCGTCAGGCCAACTCGAGTCCTCCAAACTCGAGTCTTACATCTACCGGACTGAAGGTCAGAGGAAGAAGAGATGCCGATGTCGCTGCTCGTCCTGTAGAGCCCTCGCCACCACGGATGCACTCGTCGAGGCTCCATTCAGAACGCACTCTGATAGATCCAGGGATGATCCGTATCGGCGCCTTTGTTGGTCCCCCCAGAACTCAGGAGGGGAAAAAACACACACACACACAGACACAATTAATCGCCGACTCCCAGGAAAATATGTGAAAATATGGGAAGTGGGGGGGAAGACAGAAACCCAGAACATATGGGAAAATATAGGGAATATTTTTACCTCCAAGAACGTGCCCCCTCGGATCCGGGCATTCTTTTTCCACACGGGGCGTCTTGTCGCTCCGTCTGGGGACCCGTGGGCCCTCACGGGCCGAGCCGACCCGAAGCGTGCCTCCGAAGAAGAAGGTCTCGGGCTGCGGGCGTGTTTTCCTGTGAGGATGGGGGAGGAGGAGGAGGAGGAGGAGAAGGAGGAGGAGGAGGAGGAGGAGGAGGAGGAGGAGGAGGAGGAGGAGGGGGAGGACGTTCCCTGAGACCCGAAGTTGTGAAACAGCTGCATCAGTGCGAGAAACTCCGACCCGAGCCCCAGATCGCACCCTTCTGCGGCATTTTTCGGGCCGGATCGGCCTGTGACGGCCCCCGGGGCCTGAAACATCGGGCGGAAGCGCCCTGTGTGAAAAGGTTTCAGCATTCAGATCTCAGGGGTGCAACTTTTTCACGACGTCGGATCTCCCGAGTGGGGGATGGACAACAGATCTGATTTGCCCCAAACATGGCTTTCCCGTCGAACCTACGGAAAGCGCGTCGAGGGCTCCGTAGATCTGTGGAGCATCCAGTGTTTTTTTCGGTGGGCTCGACGGAAGAATCGAAATTGGGGTGCGTCAGTTCTGCAGGCGATCCCCGGCTCAAATTGTGCAAACTAGGGAGGCGAGGAGTACAGTGGAAACCCATGCTAAGAAACACCCTGCTTGCCTCCAGGGTGCCCTGGGCTTCTTGGGTATCGATGGTTCTGCTATGGGCAGCGCGACGTTCCCACACCAGAAACCAATGGACGTCCTGGTGTTCCATGGTTGGCTTCCTTGTGGAAGGTTTCTTGTGGTCGAGCTCCTACTGTAGCAGAAGCAGGTGCGGACGCAAGGGGGGGGCGGAGGCGGGGAGGGCATCGACGAGGCAGGCAGCGGCGAGGAAGGCATTCGCCAGGAGGGCATGGAGCGCGCGACTGCTGCGATGAGGAAGGCATCGCATGCTAAAACGGCTGCAAAACGACGAGGCATAGGAAGGCGACAGCAACGACGAGGAAGGCACCGAATGCCAAAACGTTGTCCCTACTCGAGTCTCGGGGGTGCGCCATCGGCGTCACCCCAACATACTCATGCTATATGTGCGTCGCTCCACCAGGGGCGACGCGCGCACCGAGAAATCTTGCAGTATCTTCTTCGTGGCGGGCGGTTTCTTGCCACACACACACACCGCTCGGGGAACGATACACTACAAGATGGGTATACGCGTTGTTTGGATATAGACATACACTACACGATACTCACATAAACGACATACAAAACTATTGATACAGCTATACATGCATCACCATACAGTTATACATGTATATATGCATACTCGCATGCATGCATGTGTACGTATGTATGTATGTATGCATGTATGTATGTATGTATGTATGTATGCATGTATGCATGCATGCATGCATGCATGCATGCATGTATATATATATATATATATATATACTCATGCATGCATGCACGTATGTATGTTTGCATGTATGCATGCATGTACGTATGTACACATGTGTATGTATGTATGCATGTATGTATGCATGCATGCATGTTTGTATGTATGTATGCATGCATGCATGTATGTATGTATGCATGTATGCATGTATGTATGTATGTATGTATGTACGTATGCATGTATGTATGCATGCATGTACGCATGTATGCATGTACGTATGTATGTATGCATGCATGCATGCATTTATGTATGTATGTATGCATGCATGCACGTATGTATGGATGCATGTATGCATACATGCATGCATGCATGTCTGCATGCATTTCTGTATGTGTATGTATGCATGCATGCACGCACGTATGTATATATGTATGTATGCATGTATGCATGTATCTATATATTATGCATACTTGCATGCATGCATGCATGTCTGTCTGTCTGTCTGTCTGTCTGTTTGTCTGTCTGCCTGTCTGTCTGTCTGTCTGTATGTATGTATGTATGTATGTATGTATGTATGTATGTATGTATGTATATATACATGTATATATATATATATATATATATATGTATGTATGTATGTATGTATGTATGTATGTATGTATGTATGTATGTATGTATGTATGTATGTGTACTCATTTTTCACAACATCTATGTTATGTATACATGCATGTCTATCCCAGGGGGCGAGGTCCCCTGACCGCGCCCACGGACCTCCTCGTGGCATGGGTGGACCGGGCCTCCGGGGACGCCCCCAGACGGCCCAAGGCAGACCCGAAACGTGTTGAAAGGGCCCCAAGAGGCTTCTAGGACGGTCCAATGGAGCCCAGAGTCACTTAAACACCGCCCCAAAACGCCCAAGATGGCCCCGAAGCGGTCCAAGAACGCTCCAAAACGCTTCAAGAGACTCCAACTGGCTTGCCAAAATGCTCCCAAGAGGGCAACATCTTTAAATTCCAGAGGGGAAACGTACATTTTGGGCAAAAACATTGTTTCGCGTCTCCGACGCTCCAAAACAGCCCAAGAAGCCCCGAAGACCGCCTTAACGCAGCCCGTGAGGGCCCCAAGAGGCCCCAAGACAGCCCAAGAGGGCCCCAAGACGGCGCCAGAGGCGCCCAAGACGGCCAGAAAGGGCCCGAATACGGCCCCAAGAGGGGGCCAAGAGGGGTGACACGGACAGAACGAGCCTTCCGCCCGAAGGCGCCCCTAGGAGACCCCAAGAGGCCCCCCGAAAGGCCCCCAAGATGCCTTGAGAGGCCACTAAACGATATGTATGTGTGTGTGTATATATATATATATATATATAGATACACACATACGTACCAAACGATATACTACACGTTCGGGTCGGACGCGCGCCTCCAAGGGGAACATTAGTACTAGCACGTCTTTGCCCGTCCCACGCCAGGGCGCGCCGGCGCACGCCTGGCGCGGCATGGCGCAGACGGGGCCGTTGCCCTCGGAGAGGCGCCGCCCGGCCGCTGGCCAGGCTGCTCGGCAGCGCTGGTCGCCCGGCGAGGCGGAGCCCTGCAGGCCGCCGAACCCACTTGTGGTCATCGACGCCCTGTCGCGCATGCGCCTCTTCGCGGGCTGCGCCGAGGATGAGCACGTATCGATGGAGCACAGTCAGCCCGCATAGCAAGGATGGGCGACCTTCCCAAGGGTACCCTTGCATCCGAGCCTCCGCGGTCCATCCTTGGACACAGTCGTGGGCCGCGCCCCGCTCGAAAAGCCTCGAAATGGGCGTCCAAGCCCTTGCATCCTTATCGTGCATCCTTACTATACGGGCCGAGGGTCAGAGAGAGAGACTTTCTCTGCAGGACCACCAAAGATGGGACGTCGAGGTGGTCGAACGCCTCGCTGGTGTTAGGCCGAGGGAGAGGTGTAAAATCCAACCATCTGCTTATGTCAAAAGTTTTGGCTTGAAGCCGTGTTTGGTGCATCAATTTCAGCTTGATCGAACAGGTTGGTTGCGCCCCTTGACGTCCGTTTGGGGTGTTCTGCAGACCTGACCTCCCAGCCCCACTCAACAGATCGAACAGAAAACGGCATACACGTCGGTCGTTGAAAGTAAATATTTCTGGATTCCCAGATCCCAATCTGCTTCGAGCGCCTTCCTACTTCAATCATCGATGGGCTTTATGATGTTTCGTTGCTCTCTGGGCGGGCCCGAACCCTATCTACTTTGTCTACCTTCCTACCTGATGTTTCTACCCACTTCTTCCGACCGACGGGTACAGATCGAACATAAATCGGCATAAGCATAAGCTTTCGGAGGTCCGCGTGGATTTCTTGGATCTGCGCTGGCCCCCCCCCCTCTGGCGGCGCCTGTGGCGCCGCCCCTGGCTCGCTCCGCCAGGGGGGTCCAGCGAAGATCCAAGAAGTCCGCGCGAGCCTCCAGAAGTTTATGTTTGTGCAGTATCTTCTTCCTCGACCATCCCCATCCCCAGCGGGCCACGGTATATCTCAGCCCCACCATCCCAACACCCCAGTTATTGGGGATAGGCCATTCGACATTTGGAAGGAGTAGCCTATGTCCCCATCAAGGGGGGCAAACCGGCAAGACAACCCCCCACTATATACTGCATGCTCGTTCGATGCTGCACCGTAGGCAGTTTGGCCCGAAGAGTCCCTAGGGGGCGAAACGCGTGTATGGATACAGTCAGGGGCTGGCTGACTACTTCAGCTCTTGATGATCAGCTTGCTGAGCTTGCCCACTTCCGCACTGGCAGGCCACAGAAGCATCTACTTATACCATAGTCCGCCAGATCATCAGCCCTGTCGTTTAGGAACACTCCTGTGTGAGACTCCACCTTCTGCCATGCTAGGTATTGGCCAAGCTCATGAACCAGGCGCCGAACATGTAGGGCTAAACGTCTGCGTGCTATGTTGTCCGCGTACTCCGAGTCATACTCGATGCAAGACAGTATAGACGACGTATAACATGACGATATACGGATACTATCGCGTGTGAACAACAAGGCGTAATACATGGCGCTCAGCTCACCGACGTTGTTCGAGTGCCTGCTCGCACCAATGAAGCAAGGATCATATTCAGCAAGGACGGTGGGCCCGCAGGAGTCCAGCAACGGAGCCGCACCGGGCAATGATACAGTGGAGCCCCAGCCCGAAACCTCCTCACCGTCCACGCTCTCGGAGGAGCCGTCGCACGACACGACAATCCCAGCAGGGCGCTGAACATCAGGAGGGGCTGGTTCCGCAGGCAGAGAGGGCTCGCGGTGAGCGCCCTGAGGGCTGAGGTCCGAGCCTGGGCTTGATCCTCTGCAGCCGTGGACGAGCTGACCGGTAGAGCCCCTGCAGGGGCCGCGACCGCGGCAGCGCCAGATCAAGAAGCACTGGCCGCCCGCTGCGACGGTCCACCAGGACCTGCGTGGCGACAGCGTTCGCTCGAAATACGAGGGGATAGCAACGGCGTGGTCAAGTGCCACCGCCGGAACACCGTGGTAGGCCGCCAGGATCCGACCGCATCAAGCCAACCAAGGAGGAAGATGCCCTGGCCGTACTTCAGCAGGCACCACTTCGCGCGAGGTTCGCTGCTCTCGATCCAGAACACAGGATTAGCTGAACCTGTGAGGTTTTTAGTTTTACACCGCCTTCCCCTTTCCCCTCGTCGCGGCGTATACCATTTTCCCGCTATTATTGGGCGGGCTAGATTTCCCCTTCCCTCAGGGAGTAATGCCCCTTGGGTTACCCTGCGCCAGCCCTGCTAAGGAGGAAGGGAAATTGAGGGTTTTCAAGTGTCGGACCCTGTGGGCGATACTCGTTCGACACTGTTTCGATACTTTTCTCGGTGCTCGAAATTATTTCTGGGATGTGGTCCGTAAGTGCGACTGGAGCAACATAATTCCAGAGACCTCTCCCCGTTGAACGCGATGCGCCGAGGACCACATAGACATGGTTGCGCAGAAGGCGGAGCGCAGGGTGCTGAAGCCGGGCGAGGAGCTGCACCTGGAGGACCCTCGTGGAGAGGAGGAGGAGGAGGAGGAGGAGGAGGAGGAGGAGGAGGAGGAGGAGGAGGAGGAGGAGGAGGAGGAGGAGGAGGAGGAGGAGGAGGAGGAGGAGGAGGAGGAGGAGGAGGAGGAGGAGGAGGAGGAGGAGGAGGAGGAGGAGGAGGAGGAGGAGGAGGAGGAGGAGGAGGAGGAGGAGGAGGAGGAGGAGGAGGAGGAGGAGGAGGAGGAGGAGGAGGAGGAGGAGGAGGAGGAGGAGGAGGAGGAGGAGGAGGAGGAGGAGGAGGAGGAGGAGGAGGAGGGAGGAGGAGGAGGAGGAGGAGGAGGAGGAGGAGGAGGAGGAGGAGGAGGAGGAGCCCCCCCTGAGGACGGGGGCCCGCTGGTCATCGTGGAGAGCGGCGCGGTCTCCGTCCGCGTGGGTGGCGGGGGCAGCTCCTCGGTGGTGTTCGGAGCGGGGGAGGCCTCTGGGGCGAAGGGGGCCGCCCTTGAGTCGGGTGTGTGCCTCTGCGGGGGGAATATTGGAGAATTGTCAAGAATACAGGCGGCCTTGATTGGACAGGACACGCAAGAGGACACAAGACCCTTCCGAGGACCACATTGCCACAGGAATGTAGGAAGCATGGATCGCGAGACACAGGACACAAGGGTACCCTTGATTTGGCAGGGTCGACCTACTAATCCGGGCCGCCTGTAGTCTGGGGACGTTTTTTTTGTATTCGTTCCATGTTTTTTGTTAGCATCTATACATATATGTATGTATGCATAAACAGATCTATTTTTCTTTCAAGATCCGCCTGTAGGAGGACATGCTGGACCTAAGACTACCCAGAGATCCGAGGCTCTGGCAAACGCTGGAGCGGCGGCCTCCAGGGGCCTTCGTCGGGCCCTGGGACAGTCAAGAGGGACTCGGGATGAAGAAAGCCGGCCCTGGGGAAGTTGTCCAGGCCTCCGGGGCCCGCGCACAACAAATTGGAGCGCTGGATGTTCGGGTATGCACATGTGCCAGCTTCTCTGGGCCCATTCTGGGCTCAGGGTCGGTGCATATGCCTCCCGGGCCAAACCGGGAGGGCGCATGCACCGATCCCGGGTTCCAGATTGCCCTGACCACGATCGGTGCTCGTGCATATTTCTCTTCTTTCTAAAAAATCTAGAGGCTCTCAACTTTGTGGGCCTACTGATGCTCAACTCCGAGGTGGAGCCTTTTCGGCCGATCAACCGTGGCAAGGGCGGCGCGCGCCCCGGTCCCGTCAAGGACGCCGGCGCGCTGGGCACTGGCGCTCGCAGGCCCGAGGCCACGAGCAGCATCGGGCGGGGCGCCTACCACCCCTACCCGGTGCAGAACGCGCCGTTCCTGTTCCAAGACTCCCGCCGGCGCAAGCGGGAGGCGACTCGTAGAAGCCGTGAGGCAGACCTTCCTGCTGGGCCTTCCTAGGCCCTCCCCGGGCCTACCTGGGCCTTCCTAGGCTTTCCTACCGAGGCCTACCTAGGCCTACCCTAGGCTACCCCACGGCTTCGATGGGGCCTACTCTAGGCTACCCCAGGGCCTTTTGGGTAGGGCCTTGGGTAGGGCCTGGAGTAGCCTGGGGCCCCGTGCTTTCTACGGAGGCGAAGATGCTGTCCTCCCTTGCGCGGGGCGAGGTCTCCCCGGACGACGCGCTCTGCTTCTACAACCTTTGCCCGAACGCCTCCGCGAGGGCTGCGCCGCCGCCTCTCAGTGGCTGGCTGCCCGTCACCGTCGCGGGCGCCCCGGGGGGCGCCGTGCCGCTGTGCCGCAGGCCCAGTGCCAAGGGGGGTCACCACCAGTCGAGTAGGGCATCGACTACCGAAGTGACTTGCCCCAGAATTGCCTCTTCGCCGAGTGTGCAACAATAGCGCAGAACCTTCCGCAGATCGTTCGGCCGATGCGACGAAAATGCAATCTTGGGGTAGATAAATTCTGTAGTCGATGCCCTAGTCGAGCCAGGGTCACCAGCTCCTCCTGCCAGTCGAGGCCCCAGGATTGAAGCTCGAGTTATGATGTTCCGACCTACTTTTAGACTTGATCACCAGATAGTCTTCCAAGCATCAGGAAAGCACCAACAGTGGAAGGCTTTTTCTCGGTCGGGCAAAGCAGCCGGAACCCTCCGAAAGCCCTTCTGGAAGGGTCTCTGGAGGCTTCTCGGAGGGCTTCGGGAGGGTTTCGGAAGGGTCTTCGTCGTTTTAGGGGGGCACCAGTCCCCAGCGATCTTACCTGAAGTACCATGGGAACGAAGGGGCGAGGAGGAGGGGGAGGGGGAGGGGGAGGGGGAGGAGGACAAGCTAGGTGCGCTCGCGTCATATCTGACGTCCGAGCCCTCCCTCCCATCCCTTACCATGGCGCTGATTTTCTCTATCCGCGGACGCGTGTCGTAGCGGACCTGTGGCTCCGCGCGCGCGTGCGTAGTGGGTGGTGGTGCACGTGCGTGCGTGCGTGCGTGTGTGCGTGGTTGTGGTGGTGGTGGTGGTGGTGGTGGTGGTGGTGGTGGTGGTGGTGGTGCTGGTGGTGGTGGTGGTGCTGGTGGTGGTGGTGGTGGTGATGGTGGTGGTGGTGGTGGTGGTGGTGGTGGTGGTGGTGGTGGTGGTGGTGGTGGTGGTGCGGCGCGGTGGTGGCGGGCGGATGGGCGCGCGAGAAAGAGGCCCGCGCTGGGGCGAGAACGCCATCCTGAACGACGGAGGCCAAACACCGATCCGAAAATGAGGTCTCAGCGAGAGCATCATTTTGAACAAAACGCAGGCGAAAACCCGTTTCCCGGGAATCCTGTGTGTAAAAAAACAATACGCGGGGGGCGTTCGGCCCGAAAATGACGCCGGCGCCTCAGCGAGAGTCGTTTCCCGGGATTTCCGGGAATCCTGTGTGTACGCGGATGCGCGGCCATCACCCGGACGCCATCAGGGGAAGAGGGAGTATTTTCATATCAAGCTAGGTGCGCTCGCGTCATATCTGACGTCCTACCCCTCCCCCCCATCCTTTACCATGGCGCTGATTTTCTCTATCCGCGGACGCGTGTCGTAGCGGACCTGTGGCTCCGCGCGCGCGTGCGTAGTGGGTGGTGGTGCACGTGCGTGCGTGCGTGCGTGTGTGCGTGGTTGTCGTGGTGGTGGTGGTGGTAGTGGTGGTGGTGGTGGTGGTGGTGATGGTGGTGGTGGTGGTGCTGGTGGTGGTGGTGGTGGTGCTGGTGGTGGTGGTACTGGTGCTGGTGGTGG
>CAUYUJ010020124.1:145240-163581 GCA_963575745.1 Prorocentrum cordatum | reverse complement strand
CTTCTCCTCCCCCTCCTCCTCTTCATCCTCCTTATCCTCCTCCTCCTCCTCCTCCTCCTCCTCCTCCTCCTCCTCCTCCTCCCCAGGCAGGCCCAGGGGAAGTGCCCGACGTGCCTGTGCGGGAGGGGGCGGCAGAGGCTCGCAAGGCGGACAGCTCACCCTAAATAGACGCGTTGCCAAAACAGCGAAGTTCTACAAACCCGAGCCCAGAGGAGAGGGAGGAGAAGGGGGCGGGAAGCCGTGACCTCTCTGAGTGGGGTGGGAGGGCCGCCGCGCGCCGCCATAGGCGCCGCCGCCCCACCGCGAGGTCGCGGCAGCGAGGCGCCCGAGGCTGCCGCGGTCGCGGGCGCCCGCGGCGCCAGGCGCTTCGACGCCCCGAAGGGGTGAACCCGCTTGGCATCGTCGGCTGCGGCGACAGCGGGGAGGAGCTCGGCTATTGTTGACGATCCTGAAGAGCAAGAAGATTCTCGACGGCCATCACTCGGCGCAGAGGCAAATCGACATGGCACAGAAGTGGAAGTGTGCGGCTTGCTACTCAGTCAACGACAAGACAGACTATCACTGCCGCAACCGTCGCTGCTCCATGAACTACCAGACGAACAACCAGAGATTGAAAGAGGAAGAGCAGCGACGGGCTGAAAGGGAGAAGAACACCAACATGGCAAAAGATCTGATCTCAAAGACCATGATGTGCACCAACGAGTTCGCTCATCGGCATCCACAGTTCTCTCCCCCACCTATTGCCCGAGATATGCAACGATACAAGGATATGATCTATAAGCAGACGATGGAGGTGGCGGAGTTGATCATACGCGGTCGTCAGTCAGGTCTTTCTATGATAGATCAAGAGAAGTACCTCTCTGTCCTGCGATATATGTCATGGCATGTGAAGTCCCCAGCCACAAGAGAGAGGGAAGCTACGAACATGGTGACGAAGACCGACCACAAGATCGGTGAGTTGAAGAAGCAGGCCGACAAAGTTGCACAGCAGATTCTTGAAGAAGAATACAACAAATGCTACTGGGAAGACTTACGGAACGAAGCCGCGATCGACATCAAGATGACCGAGGACACCAGTGACGACAACGACGGCAGCGATAGAAGGAAGACGATCGCCAAAGCCTTGGAGTCAGAAGTACGTTCGAGGCGCTCTACTCCGATTGAAGGGCCCACACCGCCAGCATCGCCAAGATCGAATGCATCAAATGCTGGACGTCCGTTGTTGTCGCCGGCAAGGGGAGGTTCAGTGGCGAAAGCCACAGCCGTACCACCACCACCACCTCCCCCGCCTCCTCCACCTGATGGACCAGCTCCTGCTTTTCTTCGATCTCTATCACCAGTGGCGCCGAGGACATCACCGAGGCAGGTATTGACGGTCGCAGACAGCCCAGTCAAGTGTGAAGGCCCAGCCCTGCCGAATACTCCGAGAAGTGCGACACGCCGTCAAGAACAAGTATACTCGCCAGCGGATGTTAGACAGCTACTCGATCGGCAAGCACATCGAACTCAGCAGGGACTTGAGCAGCTAGAGTATGGTATGGAGATGCGAGAAAAACGTAAGTTCGAGGAAATGCAGATTCAAGTACAAAAGTTGACCGAGCAGAACAACGAGATGGAGGCGCATGGAAGGAACCAGGTGATGAAGATGGAGTCTGCAATGCAAGAGCGTGTCGAGCAATATCAGAGTCGCATGCAGGTTCAGCATCAAGAAGAAGCAGCAGTGCATCGCAGAGCATACGAGCAAGCAGTTTATGAGCACCGACAACAAGTACAAGCGGCACAAAATCAGGCAGCGCTCACCATCCGACGGCTTGAAGAAGCGCAGCAATCGGCCGACCACAGTGACATCACGGCCTTGCGAGGATATGCAGCAGCGGAGCACAGGATAGCCATGAACTTAGTGACAGAATCACAGCAGGCAGCCAAGCAGTCCCAGCATGAAATCGAAGTCGAGAGGCAGCGACGTATTTCGGTCACACACAACCATGAGGTACAGATGCAGCAGTTACAGCGCCAGCACCAACAGCAGATTGCATTTGTTCAGGGACAGTTGGGAAATACACAAGAAATGTACGACGACCGACAAAGATGGCTTGAATCCGAGCTCCGATTGTATCAGCACCAGTTGGAGGAAAACCAGACAGCTAGAGCATTGGCAGCATCAGACCCTTACATTGACGAGGAGACTATTGTTGAACATAATCATGCTGAGGACGGTCTTCTTCGACACCAACATCAGTCGGTCCAAGAGTCATGCCATGAGGAGTTGCAGTCGGATCCATCCCCTTCCATACCTACACCAGTCACAGGAGGAACAATTGTGCAACCTGGGAGCGGCCACTGTCACGAGGTACCATCCCCCAATGTATGGGCCACTATTGGAATCGATGGTCCACAGAAGCTGTCCTCTGGGGATGACGATAAGAATGTTACGACTGACGGCACAACTCATGCATCTGGGAGGCTGGATCAGGTACTCTGGAAATGCCCCTGCTGCCTTACCGTCACGCTCGACAACACGGAATACTGCACTATATGTGGACAGCAGAGGGAAGCCCAGGAGGATGGTACACCGCCAAGTCTTACGTCTACATCATCATCACCAGGCACGGCACTACCACAGGAACTGTTAGATAAGGAAACTCCGCCACCGCCAAGTGCTTGCGACTCGGTGACAGCCGTACAGGAGCATTACATGTACGTGGCGGCAGCCTCGGATAAGTTGGAGGTGTTACGCCCTGGCCCACAGTGGTCCAAGACTATCACTTGGACCTGCACCCAATGTACGACTTCGAACGATATCACGACAAATTGCTGTATCAGATGTCAAAGCCCACGGCAGCCTTTGAAGCCCAAGACTATGATCTTCGAGGACAACGGCAAGGGCATGACTTCCCTCCAACAGCGCATGCACAGAGAGGCGATGGCAGAGCTCCAGAAGACCAGCTTGAACGACGACACAGATCTGGTCGCTTCAGACACCGGCGACGACGGGACTCAGGTTGACGTCTCTCAGCTATCCCCGCCTCGTGAACCACCACCCGATGTATGGCTTCATGCAGTGCGTCCCCCTGAAGTACCTACGGTACCTGAAGAAGTTGTCTCATCTCCAGAAGGTCCCCCGCCCTTGGACGCGGCTTGCACACCTTCATTTGGGATTGGTGGAGATTGGCCAAGGGAAGGCAAGGACGGACATGAACATGACGTGCCACGTGAAATTGAAGTTGGCGACGATTCGGTGGTTCCTGTCACACAACCGACTAGTCCACTGCAAGCACCAGGTTCGTCCATGGCAGCGATTTCATTCTCTCACGACCCCCAGGAGGTGTCTAGCGGGGGCGATACCGATGTTCCTGGACAGATGCCAGCTTACAAATACTGCAGGTCCTATCCCACCTTGGCGACTTCAGGATCATCACGGGTGCGCATGAGCCTTTCACGAGGGGCAATCCCACGTGATCGAGGTGATCGGGCCTCCCCTCGCGGGGAGGCCCAATTGGAGTAGACAATGGGGGCAGTGCCCCCAGCAGCCAGTGGAGATGGGCTACCACAGCTGCAGTTTCACAAACTGGAAGCCCTATAAGAGACCTACGAACCTCTCGTGCCGTCTGCTTTTCGTCAAGCGAACTGAATGAAGGTACCACGAGGTTACTCCGACTTCGAGGTGGCGCGGCTGACGAACCCACTGCACAAGGGCTAGTCGCATCACTGACGCATTCATCTCGTGTTACTGCCGAGCGACGCTCAGCACTTCGCGGTGCCACGGGTGACGGGCCACATTACGATGGTGGCACCACTACTTACTCTGGCACAGGCGCACATCTTTGCTCCGCTGATGCCCAAATCATTGACGAGGCAGTCAGCATTGAGTCCAGCCCAGAGGTCGCTGATCTGGACGAGAGCACAATGCATGTTTCACATCGAGATCTGCAGGTCCCACGGCACCCAGTCTGCAACGCTACTGATCACGTGGACCTTACTGTAAGGCAGGACGACATCGTATCGATATCGTCTGGGGAGCAGTATCATGTCTGCGGTACTGCGATACCCATGCCTGTGCATTTAGAGTTTGAAGCTGAGCCATGGCACATTAGACTACGACGTGATGTCCACGGCTTCCACGATACTCGTCAGCTTCACGACCATACTCGTCTTGCGCTATCTATGGTAGCGCCGTTGCCAGGCCCTCGAAGGGGAGTCGTGATCTACTGTGATGGCTCCTACTGGGCAGGCGACCCGACCAAGTCGGCATGGGCCTGCGTTGTCTTGTCGACTACGGACGAATCAGTGCAGTTCGATGGCTTCTACAGTGGCCTTGCTACTGATTCAGTTTCTTTTCCTTGTGATCATCTTATTACCAGCTTCACTACGGAGGTTATCGGTATTATTTGGTCACTCATGTATGTATTCCAGTTACCGTCGGACGTGGAGGTGGAAATTGAGTGCGACTGCGAACAGGCGGTCAAGACAATCAATGCTGGCGCCATGGGCGGCGACCCCTTCATACGTATTGCAGTCCACCTCCTCGCTGTGCTACGCCTCACTAGGACCGTGCGACTTCAACATATCCATGGGCATGAAGGGCATCCTTGGAACGAGTTCTGCGACGTTGTGGCCAAATCTGCCAAGGATAAAGATCCTCATGCTATGCCAGCTCGTGCAGTAAGGATACTTCGTGACGTACATACGTGGGCCTGGGCTGCCCTACGCGATACACAGCACCATGATGTACTGGCATATCCAGATGTTTGCGGCGATGGATTGCACTTTACGTGGAAGCGCCAGGTAGCACATTCCATACCGGTGCCTTCCGACACCACATTGCCAAACAGGAGAAGTACATACGACGTGTCTCTGTTGGTTTGTACGTTCAATCTCCAGCGCGCCCAAATTGACAAGGACGCAGCTCAAGCATATCGTCAGAACACACCGTCGGTGCGACCGCAACTCCTGAGAGCTCAACTACATGAAGCAGGGGTCCATCTGGCTGGTTGTCAGGAATCCCCTGTTAAGTTCAGCGACGCCATCCTCGATGGTTACTTGGTCATTGGGACATCTAGCTCGGACTCGACATTGGGATGCGCACTACTTGTCAGTACGGTACTACCTTATGCCACGAGCGGAAAGGGCCCAGTAATGTTCAGAAGGTCAGACTTTCGAGTAGTGCACGCCGACCCCAGGATCTTAATCGTGAAAGTGACCACGCCGTCCCTCAAAGGATTCATTCATGTTTGCCATGCGCCATATCATCGGCATCCAAAAATTGACCCCTGCAAATGGTGGAGTGATTTGGAGGGGCTGGCTAACAAATATCCACCGATTATTGTGTTGGGTGACATGAACGCATCGCTGGGGTCTCGACATGGAGTCCATAGAGAAGACGATGGGGTTTTTGTCGGCAATTTCCACCCGGCTCCCTCGGAGGCCGAGGACGACGTCACAGGGAGGCTGCTTTACCAGTTTATGATTAACAATGCGCTGTATGCTGAGAACACATTTCACGAACATGAAGGGGGATACACCTTCGCGGGCAACGAGCGGAGCCATCACGGCAAGAAGCGCATCGATTTTATCCTTACCGACTCCACTTACCACCACAGAGCCGACAGACTCTGGGTTGACTACAGCATAGATACCCACACTGTCGAGGACGATCATTTTCCTGTGATGCTCCAAATCAAGTTTCAGGTTAGTACAGAGTCCACCTCAAACAAATACTTTCGCATGGATCAAGGCAAGTTGAATGACACCGAGCAGCTCGCGAAGTTTGCGGCCATTTTGAACAGCACCCCAGTATGCCACTGGACAGTGGACGTCAACCAGCATTCCGAAGTTACCGACTCCTTTATCGTGGCCGCAGCTCGCTCTTGCTTTCAGATGGACCGCCAGACGGCCAATCAGCCGTACATTACGCGATCGACAATGCGACTTGTTCGTCTTCGGCGATATGTTGCACGGGCTCGCAGGTGGCTCCCCATACACAATGAGCACTCCCCACCATGGAAGACGCTACTTGAACACGCCACCGACCCCTTACTGACCTCACCAGATGCCGCCTGGGAAGTCGACGCAGGTTTGTTGCTGTTAGCTATGAGCGCCGTCAAGACTCTGGACATATCCTATCATGAGTTTGGTCTTGCGCTCAGCCGTTTCCTGGCATCTACTGCACCGACGTTGAGGAGATTGATTCGCCATGATCGTGCAGCTTTCATTGATACCATCTCAGACCAGATGAGGCTACACGGCACGAACGGAGACTCACATCACGAGTGGCGATCCTTCAAGACACTACTACGATATGGAGGCCGTGCGGGTCGCCCTGCACCTACCATTCGCCTTAAAGACCACAATGGAGCAGCAGTCCTTACCGACGAGGAAGAGGACCAGGCAGTACTAGAGTTTTTCGCCCAAGCAGAGGATGCCGACATCATCAGCAAGAGTGAACTTGTCAACTACTATAATGGCCCACTACACCACGATCCGTTTCCTGTTGTTTCATCTGTTGAACCTGCGTTGCTGCCTAGTCTGCACTCAGTAACTGATATGTTCACGAAAGTGAAACGTCGGAAGGCAGCTGGAAGGGACATGATACAAGGCGAGTTAGTAGCTGGGTGCCCTGCTGAGATGGCAAGGCACTACGCACCACTCATGTTGAAGGTGTGTTTACTTCAGCAGGAACCTCTTTCTTGGAAACACGGCATAGTACATCCGCTGTTCAAGGGCAAGGGCGCGATTGAGGATCTCAAGAACTACCGCAGCATCTTGCTCAATGGAGTCATATCAAAGTGCTGGCACCGTTTTTTGAGACATCAGTTGTCAGAGTATTTGGAGTTGATGTTGAGGCCCACCCAGTGCGGAGGTCGTGCAGGCCATAGTACGACGCAGCTTATTCACCTTCTTACGTCCTACATGCAGGTATCCAGGAAGAGAGGGCGTAATACCATTATCACCTTCGTCGATTTGAGCTCTGCTTTTTATTCCACAGTCAGATCACTGGTGCTGCCAGCGGAGGGCAATTCTGAGGATGAGGAGTACATCATGAACAACCACGAGATGCCGTTGGCCATGTTGCCTCTGTATACGTTCGCTCTCAGCCAGCCTTCTGCTCTCCATGAACTAAGACATCGACCGCATCTTCTGGCCTTGCTAATTGAAGCGCATCGATGCACACATTTTAGTACCCGTCGTGACGGACTTCAGGCACGGTCGAGGAGAGGCTCCCGCCCTGGTACCTCACTGGCTGATGCGGTGTTCAATTTGAGCTTCGAGAAGCCCTTGTCTGTTGCAGCAGAAAACATTGCCAAGCTCAACGTGGCCCTGCCACTCCTTCTGGACACTGAGCCTCAAATCCTGTCTACAAGGGATACACACAATGAGCTATATGACGGGTCATTTGTCGACGACGGAGTGTTTCTGGCTGCACCTGAGATTGCAGAAGACACTATCGAGACTGCAGGAGCCCTTGTCGACATAGTACATCAAGCCATGGTCTCCCATGGTTTCGTAGTCAACTACCAGCGGTCCAAAAGTGCGATCATGATTGTCCCAGCTCACTCTGCTCATGAACTGCGGCATCAGATCGAGGACAATCGCGATGGATACATTGTTTCTCCTAGATGGCGGGCTCGAGTCTTCTTAGTTCGCAGATACAAGTACCTCGGAGTTATGATCGATGAAGAAGCTGGACTTGGGCCGAGGATTGCACATGCGGTTGGCAAGCAGAAGCAAGCGTTTGCTCCCATTCGGCGTATGTGTAAAGCAATTCCTGAGACCAAGAAGGGAAGTCGAGCGAACTTGGCGGACGTCATGGCGAACATCCATCTTCTTTACGGCAGCGAGGTATGGCACCGTCCCAGTGGTGGTCAACTTCAGCAGGCAGAAGCACCGCGGCTCCATTCTTATCGCACTTTGCTTGGATTGCTCCACCACAGAACGACTTCGCACTACGTCTGTGATGCTGCCATACTGTATCTTTCACGGCGGATACCTCTTCAAGATGTTGTACGACGGAGGAGATTGATATATTTTGGGTCACTTTTCCAAAAGGCCCCGGCGCAGTTGAGGTTCCTGATGGACGCATTGAGCGAGGATCGCAGCTCTTGGGTCAGCCTCCTACGTGAGGATGTGCATTGGTTCATACGTTATGCTAAGACCACGGTCACCAACTTTACTGAGTTTGTTGAGTTTGCTCGTGAGCGTCCGCGACAATTTGTCGCTAAAGTCAAGAATGCATGGAAGCGCTACGTGGAGATACGACTTGACGAGCTCGGGACCGAAGCGTCGACCAGGACAGTTTCGCATTTGGTAGTTGGCCCATCCCCACCCGAGCGTACGGTGACACGATATATTTGCTATGTATGCGGACACTTGACTTCTACTACAGCATCCTGGAGAGGTCACCTTCTGCGGCATGACCCCTTCGACCTGGCTCAACAGTATGCATTGGGGTCAACTTGCGGATGCTGCGAAAAACAATTTGGAGACCGCAGCAACCTTATTCGCCACCTTCGAAGGCCAGGGAATCGTTGCATATACTGGTTACTGGAGCACCGTGAGCCTCAAGAGAGACGAGACATCCAGCTTCAGCATGACGAAGATATGGCTAGGGAGCATGATCAACTGGCCGCGGGGTATGCTCGTACCAAGGTGATGCAGTTGTGTCGTGGGCACGGAAGGGGGCTGTCTCCTTTTGGGTATGAGCCTATTGCTGCCCCCTCGGTCGATGTCCCCCCAGACGATTGGCAACCTCGACTTGTGCGCGAGCTGGCGGTAGACCCGACGGGCATCATGACCATACTCCATATTGGGAAAATTGGCAAGTGCAACCAAGTTGATAGTGCGGTTCAAAAAATGGCGTTGGTATATCCGATACAGTATGAGCATCACGAACGGCCTCTTTCTTTTCAGAAGTTGACGAGTCGCATGCGGCAGGGTCAGATTGCAGGTGTACTCATGGACGGTGTGCTTCGAAGTTGGTCTCTCGATACTGCTATCGATGATTACGCGTCCCGACCTCGCAGGCAGCTGGACACATTGTCACCCACATTGGAACTTTCCCAGTCGGCCAGAGACGAAGTTTTCTTAGAGAATGAAATGCTCAGAAGTGATTTTGAAGTTCTAGCTGCTGCACTGGCGACTGGTGTCCCAGCTATTTTTATTGGCGAGCATGGTCCGATGAACAAGATGATGGCCAGTGCCTCTTGTTATGAAGAGCTGTTTAAGGTTTGCGATATTACAGCCTTTTCTCTGATGGATTTCTCCGAGGACGGCGAGTATATGATGTTGAGCGTGCACGTTGATGTGTCACGATTTTCTGAGCTTCAGGCTCCTTGTGGTCGGCCGAGTTGCGCTCAAGTTCATGATATACCACAACAACTCGCCGACCTTTTGATATGGTCACTTCGTGGCCTTTGTCTGGATGCAGCCCGTTTTATTGCTGATGATACCCGCCGATAGAGTCATATTTGGAGGGGGAGTTCCAATGAGGTGGGGGAGGCAACGAATGACGTTTCCCCCCTTGACGGCACCCCGAGTATGAAGGCCTTACCCGTGCGCTTCGCTACGACGGAGTAGTTGCATTATCGGGGTGCCGTCCAAGGGGGACCCCGAGCGTGTGTCACATAGGGGACGGGGGGGGCTAGGGAGGCGTAAGTGGTAAGGCGGGCGAAACAAACCGTCGAGCGCCACCCCAAGCCCCCCCGTCCCCCAATGTCTGCGCGTCTTGTGGTCGCCGTCCTGGCGGCGTGCCACCAGGGGCGACCACCCCCCGCTCTTCCTCATCATCATTCCATCTTTCGATCCTGCTCCTTGTGCTCGCCTTCTCTCGCGCGTAGCCGCTCGAGCAGGAGGCTCTGGCTGGCCCTCGAGCTCAGTACGGGCTCGACGGCTGGAGTGAGCGTCTTCACTGTGACGCATCCTGGAGCTGGCAAAGGTGTTGATTTAGTTTTCGTTTTCCTTCTGGACCTGTCCGTCGTGGGGATCAGCCAGCTCCAGGTTGCGACTGCCTTGCCGTGCTGTGCTGTCTGTAGCTTGCTTGCCTTTGGCGCCTGGCGAGGCGGCTCCCGTGTGTGCGGGAAGGGGTCGCCTTGCCGGGCGCTCTCTGACGCTGCAGGTGGAAGTCCGCCTCGGAGCTTGGCTAAGAAAAAAAGGGGGCGGGAGGAGAGGAGCAACACAGAGGGAGGGGACGGGGCCCAGACCCCGTCGCGTCGTGAAGAGATCGCGACGGAAAACTTTGTGGACGCATTCTGCCTACGGGGACCCTCGCTGGGCAACGGGACCCAACGCAACAACAAAAAAAAAACGGCCAAGCGGAGAAACCTGTTCCAAGAATGGGTCGAACCCTCCGAGGGTGGAAAAACCCTGAGATCTGGGCGCTGTCATTTTCTTTCGCCGGGCGTGCTCGACCGGTTTCGGGTCCCGCAGCCGTCAACAGGTCAATGTGGCCACAAAAAGCGGCAGAAGGATAGCGTCTTGGGCTCCGGTCGAGATTTGTCTAGGTGTTGTAATTTTTGCTTGACGTCGGATCTCAGGGAAGCAGCGGCAGGAAAGGAAGAGCACTGCCAGGGGGGCTCGCTCGCTCAACTGTAACAGAGAATGATCCGCGCTCGCCCACACATGCTGCTGCCGTGCACATGCTGAGAGACACGAATAGACAGCAAGACCGCAGAGGGGGAGGACAAAAAAAGAGAGCACGGCGCCCAGCCTCTGATGGATGACGGCGCAGGAGGGTGGACGGAGGAAGGCGAGAGAGAGAAGGCGGAGGGCAACAGCGGGGTCAGGAGGGGCTGCAAGAGGATGCAACGGGAGGCCTCGGAGCAGCATAGGAGGAAAATGAGGAGGAGGACGAGGACCGCGACGACCACGACGGCGACGGCGACGACACGACCACGACGACCACGACCACGACGACGGCGACGACGACGACGACGACAAGCACGGCGACGGGGAGTGGGCGGAGGGGAACGAAAAGAACGAGGACGAGAAGGAGGACATGTGGTGTGGTATTCGGCGGCGAGCCCAAGGGGAAATGAGAAGGGAGGGGCCTTCTCAGAAGGCTCGGAAGTCCCCCGGCCTCCTGAGAAGTTGTCTGAGTCTCCCCCGAAGAAGACACGAGGGCTTCTGAAAACTCCCGCCGCCTTCGGGGCGGGCCTCTCCTTCGTCTCGCTTCCCCCGCTCGCTTGCCGCCGAGGCGTATGGCCCGCTGACGTGGCGGCCCAACGACGAGGATGAATTCTCTGGATGGGGCAATAATCTTCCCCCCTCTGGATCCGCTGGGGGGGTGGGGCATGCGCTGTCGGAACCGCTGGAGGGGGGGTTGGAGTAGAAGGAAGAGAAGGAAAAGGGGGGGGAGAACGAGGAGGAGGAGGAGGAGGAATAGGAGGAGGTGGAGGAGGCCAAGGTGGAGGAGGAGGAGGAGGGATGGGCAAGCTCCGTCGGAAGGTTAGTCGCCCACCCCTCGATTCATATCCCGCCCAGACTTGGCTCCCAGCCCGCCCGCGGGCGCGCCGCCGCAGCGCCCTCGAGCCGCCAGGTCCCCGGCGCCATGCCGGCCGCAGCCCCCTTCCAGGGGCCGCCACCCGCGCCGCCGCCCAGGCCTCCCAGGCCCGCGCAGCAGCGGAGGAGGAGGAAGAGAAGGAGGGGGAGGAGGCAAGCTAGGTGCGCTCGCGTCATATCTGACGTCCTACCCCTCCCTCCCATCCCTTACCATGGCGCTGATTTTCTCTATCCGCGGACGCGTGTCGTAGCGGACCTGTGGCTCCGCGCGCGCGTGCGTAGTGGGTGGTGGTGCACGTGCGTGCGTGCGTGCGTGTGTGCGTGGTTGTCGTGGTGGTGGTGGTGGTGGTGGTGGTGGTGGTGGTGGTGGTGGTGGTGGTGGTGGTGGTGGTGGTGGTGGTGTGGTGGTGGTGGTGGTGGTGGTAGTGGTGGTGGTGGTGGTGGTGGTGGTGGTGGTGGTGGTGGTGGTGGTGGTGGTGGTGGTGGTGGTGATGGTGGTGGTGGTGGTGCTGGTGGTGGTGGTGGTGCTGGTGGTGGTGTTGGCACTGGTGCTGGTGCTGGTTGTGGTTGTGGTGGTGGTGGTGGTGGTGGTGGTGGTGGTGGTGGTGGTGGTGGTGGCGGTGCGGCGCGGTGGTGGCGGGCGGATGGCGCGCGAGAAAAAGGCCCGCGCTGGGGCGAGAACGCCATCCTGAACGACGGAGGCCAAACACCGATCCGAAAATGAGGCCCACGCTGCAGCGGGAGCACGATTCGGAACGATTCGGGAGCAGAAATGAGGCCGGCGCCTCAACGAGAGCAGCATTTATGGGAAATGACGCCGGCGCCTCAGCGAGAGTCGTTTCCCGGGATTTCCCGGGAATCCTGTGTGTAAAAAAATAATACGCGGAGGGTGCGCGGCCATCACCCGGACGCCATCAGGGGAAGAGGGAGAGTATATTCATATTGAGTAATGTGAGGAGGAGGGGGAGGAGGAGGGGGAGGACAGAGGAGAGGGGAGGAGGAGGAGGAGGAGGAGGAGGAGGAGGAGGAGGAGGAGGAGGAGGAGGAGGAGGAGGGAGGAGAGGAGGAGGAGGAGGAGGAGGGAGAGGAGGAGGAGGAGGAGGAGGAGGAGGAGGAGAGGAGGAGGAGGAGGAGGAGGAGGAGGAGGTAGAGGAGGAAGAGCGCACAGGCAAACCGACGAGACGAGGGCAGGCGGACAAGAGAGGGACGAGACGAGGGCAACCGCAGTCCGAGTCCGACGAGAGCGGCGGCAGGAGGCAGAAACGGGGGGCGGGCCTCGATCACCGTCTTCGAGACGTGAGAGCCGCACGGGCGCCCGCGTGCCTGCGAGCGATGACTCTGACACTGGACCTAAAGAGGGCCAAAAGACAGTCGGGCCCGTAAAGGTCCTGGGACCTGAGGGTATTGTAAGCAGAGAGCAAAATATCGTGGACCAGCAGGACCGAGATAAGCTTGTTACTGTTCAAGGGGGGGGTCTCGTGGCTTAAAAAATGCTGAACCCCAGACCATGCACAATAAGAAGAAGGGAGAGAGGGGATGGCATCCGTCAGAACTTCGAGAGCAGCAGGGCAACGAAGATAGTGGTCGACCGAATCTGCGAACATGGCGTTACACCCGAACCTGCAGCACATCGTACAATTTCGAAACCTCCTCGACGTAGGCCACGCGTTACACACACTCTTGAGCAAAGAAGTGGAAGCATACGGGCCGACTTTCTGAATGAGCATATTGATCAGCACGAACATTCGATCAGCAAATCCTGTTGGAGCCTCTGGCCAGAAATACTGGATTCTTCGACGTAGCAAAGGTATGACAGGCACTCCAGGAAGGCGGGCTTTCAACATCCTCGTCATCTTTTTCTGCACATCATCGACTTCAGGGTCCGCAAGATGTGGTGCCAAGGCCGTCAGCTGAGTGAAGTTCACAATCCAAGTCATGGTAACCGAGCCATTCAGCCACTCCTGCATGCGCGGCACCACAAGCACATCCCATTCATTATCAGCTATACTGTGGAAACGTGCAGCGATACTCGGGAATATCGAACTGCGCAAGGCAGCACGATACAAGGCGGCTCTGTTCTCGCATGAGATATCGCGAGGGACCGCATCAAAGCCCAAGGAACTCAAATTCTTAAGCAAGGTCGTCGAAATCGAATGGCGTGGCGCAGCAGTCAGTCTCCGAAGGGCAGTGTGCTCAGTGTCGAACACTCTCTTGTCGGCCAAGTAGAACTGACTAATGTATGACAAAACAGGCTGCGCCAACATATTATACGCGCGGATATTCTGAGCCAAGGAGATCCTCAACTCTCTGATATGAGCGACACGTTCCAGCAGCTACCGACAAGGAGCGCGCCACGATTCCGCACATCCGTCTGGACCCAGATATATGCCCAAGTATTTGGCGTTGGTCCCGACCCGCACCGCATCAATTGGAATACCAAGATCCCGCAACGACCGAGTGGCCGCTTCTAAGTCCATGTCACGCGCTATGACCACCCAGCATTTGCCCGTGTGAAGCTTAAGACCTGCGATAACACCAGAGTCACCCATCCATGTCAACACCAAGGGAATAGTAAGACGCAAATCACCAGAAGCAATGCCGACATCATCAGCACAAGCAAGGGGCCTGCCTGGATGGGGCCGAAGACGACCCTGTAAACCTCGGACAACAGGGTCGAAGATAATCACGAATATCAAAGCCGAGAGTGGACATCCCTGTTTCATGCCGCGCGTGACGAAGAAGCCAGGAAACCATGAGCCAGCAAACAAAATGTCGACGTAAATGTCGGAGTGCAGCAACCTGGCGGCCTGGACAATGTGCCTGGGAACGCCCATGTCTTCCAAGACCCCGAAGATCCAGGAGTGCAAAACGCTCGGGAACGCAGAAGCGATATCCAGAAGCATGAACCCAGGAAACTCAAGGCCCCGATGGCAGGCCCACTCCAAGACCCAGGACTCCAACTCAACCACGTTGTCAATCAGATTTCGTTTCTTGATGAACCCGCGCTGGCACTCCGCGACCGAGTACCTGGCCTGGGTCTGGAACGGGCCGGCAAGGGCAGAGGAGATGAGCTTGTTGTCAGTGTTGCTCAGAGTGAGGGTCCTAGTCTGACGGGCCTCTAGAACAGTCCTGGGACCAGAATCACTAACCTCAACCTTGGGAGGGAATACAAGCTGACCGCAGTTGAAGCCAGACGGGTGGCGTTCACCACGAAGCAGGGCACGATAGGCCGCATACAGGGCCGCCAGAACAGCGCCCCCCCCCCCCCCCCCCCCCCATTTTTCCACCCACTGCATGGTACCCCGCCCGGTCCTGCGGCAGAATCTTTACGATGAACAACAATGGAGCGGAACTCATGTTCCATCAATTCCCATTGGATACCAAGGGAGACCGACTGAATTTCACTTCGTAGAGCAGCCAGCACACCTGGCTCAGGCTTAGGCAGTACATCAGGACACCGATGAACATCTCCCCAGAAGCTAGCTAGATTACGAGCACTCTGTTCGATACTGGCAGGTGCCTCGTCCACGGGGTCAGCCACCGAGAAGACCGCGAGCTCCCGACGTTTGACCGACCACGACCGACAGATAGCTTGAAGCCTAGCACGCCGAGCCTCATCGATCCTCCCAAGGCAGTCCGTACACTCGTTATGGATCATATCATTAATCATAGTGGCATTCATCTCACGAGTATATTCATGGAATCCCATATAATCAGTAAATCCAAAATTCTCAAAACAATAGAACCGACTAAGTTCAGGAAGAGCTCGTTGGCAGCGGCTAATCATGACGAGGTGACCTGCGCGGGCAGCGCGGAGGAGCCTGAGACAAACAGCATGTTTTCACGTCCAGTACGGGCCCCCGAGCGGAACATCTGGCGAGTGAGCTCGTCCTTTGCAGCAAACATGGCGGCCTTGCACTCCTGCAGGGCCTCGAATGAGTCAGGGCTGACCCCGCTATCCTGAAGGGTCGATTCCACAATCTTCCCGAAGTCAGGATGTTCGGCAATCCAACGCGGCAGCGTTGGAGTCGTAGGGGCCCCAGGGGACGTCTGCACGAAGATCGGGATATGGTCCGAGCACTCCGAGCGGTTGTGGGCCAGACCGATCACGTTAGACCGAGGTTTCCAGTCCAGGATTTCAGCCGTGGGAGCAGATCAGTAGACACAATCCAATCTACAAACACTTAGCACGACATCCCCAGCAACAGACCTATGGGTGGCCTCATGCTGACGGACCTCCACGAAGTCGCCGAACAGGCCGGCAAACCGGGAGCGCAGCAGGTCATCTTCCCGCGGCAGAGAGACTGATCCATCCGTCGCCTGACGGCACTCGTCAGCTTCGGGGAAATTCCAATCACCTGCAAGACACGAGAGGCCACCACCAGCTGCGGGCACAGATCGGCGAAGCCGTCCTAGAACACTATGAGCAGCACGAACAGAGATCCCAGGATCGATATGAACGTTGGCTATGTTCAGGTTCCCGAACTCCCCGAAGAGCTTCACAACCAGGACCCTGCCTCTAGCGACCTCTGAGGCCCGAGCAGCCCTGAAATTCTTCAAGAAAGCCTTCGAGATGGAAGTAATAACTCCGCCAGCCGAATGCGAGCTACAGAAGGAGCCTAGGTGGATATGGGAAAGGAAATCACGACGAAGAGCATTAAGGTCTTGGGGCGTCCCATGAGTCTCCTGCGTATTTACGATGTCAAGTCTTTCCAACAGCGACCGAAACTTGCTATACTTCTGACTCTGACGCCTATGATTGGCCCAAATTCTACCCAGCAAAGCTTGCGTATTCCACGAGACCACCCCAAACGAATTCAGAACTCTAAAAGGCGAACGAGCGGAACGAATTAAGGGGGCATCAGGAATGGGATGCACAGCCTCCAGCCGCTCAAAACCCACAGAGGAGGAGGAGGACGACGAGGACGAGGAAGAGGAAGGGGAAGACGGCGGCATAGGCGGCACACGGCGCCTGCGCTTCACTGCGCGACACCCACCTGCTGCACATGCAGCTCGTCGTCCAGTCGCGAAGACGCTAGTCGTGTTCCCGACGTTGCCCTCCATGTCGCGCAAGACGATCTCCTAGCGGCGCTTGGCCACCATCGCGGTCACCCGCTCCGAGATACTGTCGATGAACTAACTCCTTCGAAAGCCCGATGACGTGGCAGTCCTCGAGCGGCACAACGGTGAACGTGCCCTGGCTGGACTCGTGCTCCGTGATCTTCACCAAGTCCCAAACCTCCTCATTGGCCGAGCTGTACAGATGAAGGTGGCCAGTGAACGGGTTCGATCCCAACTTCATGGACTCGAGCCAAAGGCACTGCTCCTTCAGGGCGTCGAGCACGATCTGCCAGCACTGCCCGAGGGCATACGAGCGATGACGAATCGGCTGTGGCTGATCACAGCCCACGCGTAGCTGTACCACCTCAGCATTGCGCGGGTCCGTCCAAGTCAGGAAGGAGGGGTCCGCGCGGCACTTGGAGTGGAAGAGCAACGCGTCGTCCTCCTCGTCGAACTGGATATTGTAACTGAACTTGTAGTTCTGAGCTTGCACGCGGCATTTCTCAGCGTACTGAGATGGCATCTTCGACTTCACTATGGAAAAGTGCGACTTGAACGTCGCCTGCATGAGCTTGCGAGGGAAGCCCCGCACCCATATATTATTCTTGTTACGCCCCCCGTGGTCACGACCCTCATCACGACTAGGAGGTGGCTGTGCAGCACCAGGCCCGCGCTGCCGCGAAAACGACGACCAAGGATCGCTGGTCGCCGAAGCCGAGCTGGAGGCAACAGTGGAGGCCAGCTTCTCCTCTAGCTGCAACACACGCGCCGTGAGCACCGCATCCAGAACAGGCGAAGACGGGACAGGGGCACGACTGCGCGGTGGAGTGGACCCGATCATCAGCTCGTCCTCGCTGTCGATGGCAATGGCCTGTCCGAGTTGCATCGCAGAGATGGCAGCGGCCTGCCTCTCCAACTCCCTGCGCTGCTCCGCCATAGCCTGCTGCTGTTCGTCCAACCTCTTGTTCAAGTCCTGGTCCAGGCGCTTGACCGCGTCCATGTTGCGAGCGAGCGAGGTCGTTAGGTTGGTGATCTGCTCGTTGAGCGGATCGACGTGTGTCCGCAGCTGGCCGGCAAGCAACTCCTTCATACTCTCAAGCGTGAGCGCCATCGCGCCAATGTAAGCGGAGCTTCGGGAAGCGTGCAGTAAACTGAATACAGTGGCAAAGTGCTTGTATCAGTGAGAAAGAAAATGCAAGGGTCCCTGTCCAGGGGCAGTCTCCAGGACCCCACGCGCGCGGCGGGCGCAGGCCACTTGAGACGGGGGGTTGAGTTCCCGATATGGCCTTGAGCCAAAATGGCTTGAGTCAGCATGGCTTGAGCCAAAATGGCTACGGAAGGAGGTAGGGGAGGAAGAGGAGGAGGAGGAGGAGGAGGAGGAGGAGGAGGAGGAGGAGGAGGAGGAGCAACGCACGGGGGACTTCGGACAGGGGGCGGCAAGAGAGGGGCGGGCCTTCCCAGAAGGCTCGGAAGTCCTCCGGCCTCCTCCGGCCTCCCGAAGAAGTTGTTGCAGAGCCTTCCCCTAAGGCACAGAGAACCTCCCAGAAGGCAGGAGGGCTTCTGAAAAGGCCTCCTCCTTTTCACTTCCCCCCCTCGCTCGCCGCCGAAGGGAGGGTACGCGGGAGGACGAGTGCGCCTTAGGGGCAGGGCCGCGCCCCCCCCCGCCAAGTAGTCGATGCCCTGCTTGAAAATTGGAACGAGCTCGAGCTTCCGCCTGCATAGGGCGACAGCTCGTCGTCATCCTCAACAATCCTCGTCCTGCTCATGCTCCTGCTACTGCTGCCACG